>JADRCH010000046.1:6394674-6438274 GCA_019843965.1 Rhynchomys soricoides
AAGAAGAAGAAGAAGAAGAAGAAGAAGAAGAAGAAGAAGAAGAAGAAGAAGAAGAAGAAGAAGAAGAAGAAGAAGAAGAAGAAGAAGAAGAAGGCGACCACCACCACCACCCTAGGAAGCAAGCAAACTGTACTTAAAAGTTTTCCAAGACCTTAGATACAAGCTGGAAATCTAATATAGTAAAACCTGTCACTGAAAGCAAGGGGCCAAAGAGAAAACGCAGAATTAAGCTTCAGCCTTGAAGATAATTTCAAAATCTGGAAAATTCAAGTTTGTGCTCTCAGAACTTCAAGAAATATCAAGAAAGGAAGATAAAACAGAAGTAGTTTAGGTGTGAAATGGTCCATAGAGAAATTTGAATTCTCTTGTATATATGGAAGATTAAATGAAGAAATCACCTTTGTGCTGAGGTGTGCATGAGTTCCCAGGAGTTGTTGCAGCATTAGGACTGCGAATTGCACTCCATGAATTTGTACACAGAATTTACATCAAATTATCATCAGTGAAACCCCATCCCCTTGTTATAACTTGCATGGACTGTGTTAATATTTCCTTTCCATCTCTTTTGCTAGAAACTGAAGAATTCTATCAGTGTCCTAGAGAACAGAAAGTCTCAAAAATCACATGCCAAGTTAAATAAGCAGCAAACAGAAGGAACTAATACTGCAAGTATAGAAGATACCATAACTTTGAAAAAAACACTGGCAGTCACAGTCCTCTATTGAAGATGTCCCCTTCCCCTAAAATTTAGACTGAAAAAAATTATTGGAAAAGGAGACAAAAAGATGAATACATTACAATAGTTATTTTAAACTTGGAATTTTGATACAGAAGTCAAACATTCAGCATAGAAATTCTGCTTCCACTGATACCTGATATTGGATGTATGGGCTCATTTATGTTGTTGGCATACTTTGTCTCTTGGTTGTACTTAGACTTTCTCATTTCTCAGACAGAGTTAGAGATGGACAAATGTGAGAAGTGGAAGAGGAAGAGGATGATGTCAAATGACAAGGAAAGCAGGTATACTGGAATAAGGCCAATGTTATAGACTTCTACTTACATAAATTTTGAATCAACATTCTGGTTGTTACTGGTAGAAACAGTACAAAATTGGGGCCTGGTATACATTGAGGTGAGAAGTATGGATTTTCCTCAAAAAATTAAGGTGGAGCCAAGATGCTCCTAGCAAGGCAACTGCTGGACAAAGCTCCTCAGGAGGCTAGAGTGTTGCAATATTTCCACTCACAGGTTAATTGACACACTGTGCACAGTGTCAAAGAAATGGAAAAAAAAATCTTGTTTGTTTTGAATCTTTCTAATGCAAGTTTGCAACACTAGTTTTTGTAGGCTTAGATTTTTTTCAAAACCTACTTTAATAGGGGTTCTTAAATGCTTCAACCTCCCTTTTTGCCCACAGACCAAATTTAGGGGAGAAGTATTGTTGATAGGACAAGGGGAAGTAGTTCTTCGAAGCAATTCCAGTCTTCATGGTCAGGGTATCAGCAGACCAGTCCAAACCATCAAACATGAATCAGTAGCAGCAATCCAGTCCAATTGCCAAATGCCAAACACAGATCAGAAGCAGCTGCTTGATCCAAAGGAAACTGTGAGGCTCCTCAGAATCAACATGAGTCTGTGGAAGCAGCAAGAAGCAACCAGAATACCGTGAGAAATTCTCTGGCATATTTCTCTGCAGGAAGTCATGACAAGCAAAGAGCAGTGAAGGCCAGCAAACCACTGCCGGGTGAACTAATGCAAGTATGCTTTGTCAATGATAACCAGTGACATGTTGCAAGGTGAGCCAATGCAAGAGCGTCCTCTCACTGTCTGTGGGATTATATTTATATTCTTTGTAACCATCAAATCCCATCTCATCTAATCCAGCAAATCATCACAAGCCCTTTCTCAAGACACCTTCCAGAAAATTACCATGTATGTTCTCAGCAAAACATTTTTTCATGCATCTGCTTCAGCGAAACCTTGTCTCACATGTCAGCTTCAGTGGAACAGCTGAAGTATAAGCTCTCATAAGACTGCTTCCAGAAAATCATCACACAACACAACTGAGTCTCCAAAGAAACTAGCTATTTCCACTTAAAGTTTTGTCTAGGTATTCTCAAATTATTCCAAACTCTGTTGAATGTGGAATTACAGTTTTGTAGGCAAGGCACACCAATTGCTCTGTTTTGGCTGTCTCCTGTCACTTTGGTGCCTACTGGACTTTACTTCAGTCTTATGAAGGTGGCATTCCATGAAGCAACTAAGTGGAGGTCAGGAGCATTTCTGAGTTAATTCTGTTTGCCCCCCTTCACCTTTCTACTTTACAAATCTGTGCATCTAACATCTCCCTGAATGTTTCAATGAGAGCTGGATGAGACTACCCTTTCCTGCTATGCAGACTGTGCAGACTGTGGGATTCAAGTGTAATTCTGGGAAATTAGAAGCCCCTACTTTCTTTTTCTTTTCTCACAGAACACAGCTAATCACTATTGAATGTCAGTTCTCTGTAATCTGCAAATGTAGTCATTATCCCCTAGTGACTAACATTTAAGCAAGAGGTACTCCTGTTAAAAAATTATGACTTTTAACTTTTATTGTAACAGGTTTATATATAAAGAACATAAGCTTCATTCAAATACCATTTTATCAATATTAGTGCTATATTGCAGTTGACCAGATAATGGAGAATACACCCTTGTGTTTTATATAGCTCATCTAATTTTTATGCTATGATTAATTTTGTTTTACAACAAGAGTTTCACCCTGTGTCCTGTGCTTGGATGAATCTGTTTTCACTGCCCTGGTACTGATGTTAACAGGAGTGCTTAAGGGATGAAATAATTTCTCCTGCTTATACACAAAGAACATGTACAACGATTCTTTCTGCCATATTCATTACACATCAGAACACTGCTCAAAGCATTTGCTTGTTGAAAGCACCTTTTCTTGCTTCGCACACTTCTGTATCTTTTCACCTTCACAATGAAGACTTAAGAGGTAACAGGAAACCACTTGTATTGACTCTGTGAGGTAACAGAAAATATTTTGTCTTGCTTGTTACTGAAAATAAAAATCATCTACATATTTTTGTAACTATTAAAATTAACCAATATTCATGAAATATAATAATTGGGAAGGAAATTATTAACAAGCCTATAACATCTAATCTCTTATTAATATGCAGACTTGTTATTATTCATCACATAAGAAATATTATTCAATATGGCATACTATAGAGAAAGATATAGTATTTACAGCAATTTACAAGAACAGTTCACAGTATTTTAAGGAATAAGAATATTCTCCCAACAACTTATATTTACAGAAAAAATTTAAGATAAATTTTAACAAATCTTTGATGATCATGACACTACTATGAAATGAACTAACTGTTCAACAGTGATTTCATACTTAGACAAAATTTCCTATGTCACAATATGGAAATATTTTTTAAAATGTTAATTGATGCCTGGCTATCACTGTACAAACATTACAATGTAATCACCTCCCTGTAATTATTTCCACTGCATATTCAAATCAAAAAAGAAACTCCTGGTCCATATTTACAAGGCCCCTCATTTCACATATTTTACCACTTTCAAAACCTTTTTTACTAATTTAGAAATGAAAATTTTATATGAAAAATTAAAAACACCCTTTTAAGCACATTTTGATTTATATTGTCTTATATAAGTGAATGTTTTCTAACAGTTGACTTTTTAAATAATGAGTACATTATTTAAAATGTACTTATATTTTTTAAAGTAAATAATAGCAGCACATGATTTTGTTTAAGATGCAGGAGAACATAAATCTTAACTGGCCACACTGGGCTGCTGTAGAAATAAACCTCTGGCATTTCAGAGACAACAGACTCTCACAATAACCAACATTTTTCCCAGTTTCTGATTATTTGCAAAACAATAACCATTTGGGCAGTGGTTAATTGTTTCTCTTCAAACATTTGACACATTCTTCATTACTTTTAGTGGATGTTAGTCTTTTACTAAACCACAATTATAATTAAGACTGATGAAATCATTAGGCTTGATGTAAACATTCAGTTTATCCAAATAGAGTTTGGCAACATTTTAAAGGTCTTCTGTCTGCATCATTCAATGTTTAATTATTTGTTGTGGGTGCTGAATTCCAGCACGATTGTTGTAATTTGTCATTATACTCTACTCCTATAAGTCTCCTAATGCTTTTTATTTAACTAAGTCACACTCATTAAATATTTTCAAATATTACTTTTAAAAACATTAGTTCATCAGAAAAAAAAAAAACCAATTAGTTCAACTCTTGCATTATAAGCATAGAAGACGTCAAGAAGTATAGAAATCTAGTCACCCACTGATTTAAAAAGTAGTTGCCCGATAGGACAAAGATGAGAACAGATCACTTTTCCTGACCTCAAGCGTGTTACAGTCTAGGTCACATATAAGACATTGTCCTATACACAGAGTAAAACACAAAAACTGCACCTGAACCAGGTAGGGCGGAGATTTATTCTTTTTCTTTTTCTTTTATTTTTATTGTATATGCTTTGAATGTAGGTAGAGGCAGGCCTTTTACTAATTAAGCACTATGTTTGGAGGTACAATTGTTCCTGTCAAATTTGCGTGCCGTGTGACTCTTTAAGGATATTAGAAAGAATATAGAAACTTGCTAGGCAGAGTTTCTTTTTTAAGCATATAAGCTAAGCAAGCTGTTGTAGATCTCACTTCAGAGGGCCTTTTGCAGAAAATTCTGACAGGCAGAAAGCTGGGTTTTATGTCTGGGTTCTGTTTTCTAGATGGGAATGTTGAAAGGCCTTTATTTAGTGGAGTTCAAAGTCAAATTTTAAAATGACAATAAACACAAGCACCCTATTTCAGTAAAGTCTAGTAGAGCCTATTGAACAGTTTATTATCTGTGCTTCCATCTCCACATTTAATAAAAAGTATCACAGTATGGAATGGCAGTTACTGTATTCATTTTAGTGAGTGTGTGATCACTTTTCAAAAAAAATTAAAAACTTTATTTAAAACATATTGCATTCTCACTTTTAATGTATTTTGTGATGGAGATAACATTGATATCCTAAAATTTTTCAGGACTTTAAAAAAAAATGTGCTTTTAAACAAACTGATTTTGAAACTAATTGATTTTGAGACGTTTCAAATATTTTAAATAACTTAGATGTATGTATACTGTTTGGTAGTTGTCTTTATATTATTATGGAAGGAGATGATAATTTCTCATAAAACATATCCTGAATATGGTTTTCGCTCCCTTTACTTAAGTTCCACTCCATCTCCCCTGAAAACTAGATCTATGCCATTTCTGTCATTAAAAAAACAAACAGGTTTCTAAGTGAAAATAACAAGATAAAATAAGATATAATAAAGTAAAATAAAGGCTAACACATTGGAATTGGAGAAAAGGAGCCCAAGAGAATGCTCAAAATTGAGAGCACTATTCATTCTCATAGTCAGGAATCTCACAAAAACATCAATCTACCTAACCTAAAAGCCATAATATATATGAAGAGGATTTGCTTCAGACCCATGCATGCTGCCTCAGTTTGTATGCATTCATATGAGCTTTAATCATATTGATTCAGAAGGCCCTGTTTCTTGGTGTCCTCTATCTCCTTTGGCTCTTATATTCTTTCATCTTTATTTTCTGTAGGGTGCCCTGAGCCTTAAGGGGAGGGATTTGATGGAGACAAACTGTTTAAGGCTGAGTGTTCCACAGTCTCTGTACAATGTCTAGCTGTGGGTCCCTGTATCTCTTCCTCTCTGCTGCAGGAGGAAGCTTCTCTCATTATGACTGAGAAAGACATTGATCTATGACTACAGGAAAATGTCATTAGGAGTAATTTAATTACTTTTTTTAAAAGACCACTAATATTTAATTTTATCATAGATCCCTGGCCAATCTAGTCTCATGTTCTTGATCAAAAAAGCAATGTCAAGAATCAATTCTATCTCACCGATTGGGTCTTGATTTTAATCCAATATTGATTTGTTACTCCCATAAGCTTTGTGCCTCCATTGCTCTAGCACATTCTCTAGGAAGGAGAGCACTGTAGAACAAATGGACTGTGGCTGAATTGGTTCTGAGTACCATTCTACAGAAGAGATGCTAGAAAGTAGGGCTAAAGGCTACCAGCTTGACTTCTCTATGCTCATTCAGCAATGAGGATTTGCTCTCTGCTTGTATAGAGCAATAGCCTTTGAAGCAGTCTGAGTTATTTGGGGATTCCCACGGGACCCCTTTGGGCAACAACTAATTTAGATATAGCATAATACCATTAATGAATGGATACTTCATTTGGTGACAACAGAAGGCCAGTTGGGGCCCTATTTCCCATTATTTAGTTATTTGTTTAAATCCTCTCTCTTTCTCTCTCCTCTCTCTCTCTCTCTTTCTCATATATATATATATATATATATATATATATATATATATATATATGTTTCTACTTTATTAGGTTTTAGTTCTACCCCTCAAATGGCTCTTAATTCTAGCTGATCCCTCTTCTCTCTCTTCCCTCCCCCTCCTCAATTTATCCTCCCTTTCCAACACCACCCATCTACGTTTATGGTTATCTATATATTCTATTATCCTTGCTTAATGATACATAGCTTCCCCTTCCTAACCTTACTCTAAAACCTAACCTCTGTGGATATACAGACTATAGCTTGCTTATCAATGACTTAACAGTTAATATCCCTGTAGAGGGAAATTCATTATCATTTTGTGTTCCAGGGTCTGGGTTACCTGACATATCTTCATTTTTCTAGGTTCATTCACTGACCTAGATTTTATTATATCATATATTTTATGGTTGAGCAATTCTCCATTGTGTAAATCTACTGCATTTTCTTATTTTTTCTTCTTTTGTTTCCAATTTCAAGCTATTAAGTGTAGAAACAAAAATGTGGCTGAGCAAGTGTCTCCTTGGTAAGATTAAAGGTCCTTGGGTACATTCCAAGAGTTAATTTAGAAGGATCTTGGGGTAGATTGTTTCACATCTTTGAAGCTGAGGACAGCCAACTGATTTTATCACTATAAGTAAGTATACAAGATTGTGCTCCCATCAGCCATGGATGAGTGTTCCCCTTATTTTATTTCCTTGCCAGTATGAATTGTCACTTATTTTAACCATTGTAAGCATTCTAAAAAGTATAAGATAAAATCACGAAGTAGTTTTGATTTGTATTTCCCTGATGGCTATTCTTTAAATGTTTCACAGCCATTCGAGTTTCTTCTTTTAAAATTTCTCTGTTTATATTTTAGTTGGGTAGTTTGTTTTTGTAATACATAGATTTTTAGTTCTTTATATGTTTGAGATACTAGCCCTATATCAAATATGTAGTTAACTTTTCTCTTTTTTTGCATTTTGTAGGCTGCCACATGTCCAATTGATGATGTTCTTTGCTGTGCAGAAGCTTTATAATTTCATGACATACAATTTATTGTCAATCACAGTGCCTATGGTAATGGTACACTCTGTTTAGAAAGTCTTTTCCTGTAAGTATCCATCATATCTATTTGGTTTATAACATTAGTTATCTCCAAATTTTTTGTTTTAGTTTTTTGTCTAGATTATGTGTCTTTAGCAAGAGTGGGATATTGAAGTCTCTCACTATCAATGTGTGAGATAAATATGTCACTTTTATACAGAATATGGAGTACTTCTGATTACATTTGCTCTGAAGTCTATTTTTCTTTCAGATATTAAAATGGCCACACCAGAGTGATTTTACATTCATTTGCTTGCAAGTTTTTTTTCAGACCCTTGACTCTGAGGTACTATACACCCTTAATATATTCAAATGTGTTTCAGATATTTCAGAGTGCTACAGAAGGACTGGTACTGAGCTCACATCCATTCTGTTGGTTTTGCCATTTTATAGGGTAATTGAATGCATTGATGTTGAGATATATCAAAAAGGAGTGCTTGATTAACATTGGTATTTTGTTGTGTGGTATGTGAGTATTTTTCATGTGAGGTGTGTGTGTGTATGTGTGTGTGTGTGTGTATGTGTGTGTGTGTCTTATTCTATTCTTTTGAATTTTTGGTCTGAGATTATTTATCTCTTGTGTTTTCTTGAGTGTGGTTTACATATTTAGGTTGGAATTTTCTTACTAGCATCTTTTTAGGGATGAGCTGTAGATAGATATTGCATAAACTTGATTTCATCATGGAATATCTTATTTTCTTCTTTGGTGAGTATAGTAGTCTGGTCTGTCATCTATTGTCCCTTGAGTCTGCAGAACATCTCTCTAGGCCCTTATGGGTTTTAGAGATTCTGTTTAGAAGTCAGGTGTTATTCTACTAGGTCTTCCTTTATATCTCACTTGGTGTTTTTCCTCAGAAGTTTTTTGTATTATTTCTTTGTTCTGATCACTTAATGGTTTTTTTTTTTGTTGTTGTTGTTGTTGTTTTTTCTTTTTGAATATTGTGTGCCAAGGGGGAAATTTTTCTGGTTTAGTCTACTTGGTATTCTCTATCCTTCCTGTACCTTGATAGACAACTCTTTCTTTAAGTTAGGAGCATTTTCTTCTATGATTTTGTTGAAAATATTTTCTGTGCCTTTGATTTGCATTTCTTCTCCTTCCTTTATTCATATTATTCTTAGATTTGATCATTCATTTCATACTGTTCCAGATTTCCTGAATGGTTCATGCCTAGATGATGATGATGATGATGATGATGATGATAATGATTATTACTTTCTGGTCCTGGTCTCTTATATTCATTTTCTACCATGGTTTGTATTTTCATGGATTGTTAAGAGATTTATTCATTTCCTCTTTAAGATCCTCTATCATATTCATACAGGCTATTTTATAGTCTTGTTCTTGTGCTTCAGCTATGTTACAATATTTAGTGCCTACTATAGTAAGTAGTTTATCTGCTTCTCTGGCAAGAGTAAGCTTTTGATATGGAACAGTGATAAGTTTGAGCATGCTATGAAGGGATGATGTTAAAACTCAGTTGTAGTAAACTGTTAAGATTAATTTGAAAATTTTAGAAAATAAAATGAAAATCATGGACACATGCATGAATAATAGCTTAATAGGAAGCCTATTAAGCTTCCTAGGGATCAGTCATTTGCCGTATGGTGATTTTAAATTCCTCCAGTAATTTCTATGTGCACTCAAAGCAGAGGAAACTTAAAGTAGCAATACTGGTGTTATAAAAGATTTGATAGTATACTCAGTTAAGAAATGTTAACGTATACAAAGTACAATTTTGCTAACGGCTATATGACCGATAGGTAAGTAGTATACTAATCAGTCTTGTTAGAAACTGGAAAAAAAGACATTTTATATCGTAATTGAAGTCTGGAATTGCTTTATGTTAATATTTATTTACCAAGATTCATGCTTAATTTTGCTCCATTTTCAGAAAGAAAGAAGATGGGCAGTGGTGGCCCATGCCTTTAAACCCAGTACTTAGAAGGCAGAGGCAGGCAGATTTCTGAGTTCTAGGCTAGTCTGGTCTACAGAGTGAGTTTCAGGACAGCCAGGGCTACACAGAGAAACCCTGTCTCAAAAAAACATAATGAAAGAAGACAACCCATACTTACAAGTAACTATTTCATCTTGCCATATCAAAGAACATGTCTCTAAAGGGTAACTCAATGGTGCAGTAGAGGGTCACAGTCACTATTAAGTTCTGGCCCCATTGCCCTTATTACAAAACAAGCAAGAAAGCAAACAAACAATCATAATTCTGTCAGGTTGGCCTAAAGAACCTAAGTCACAGGTACTTAAGAAATAATTCTTTGCTGTTTAAACCTTCCATCTGCCCAAGTGCCCAGCTTTGTGTACTCCTATCTTTGTCTAAATTGTTCAAAGTATAACCTGGACAAAGATCTGAAAGAAATTTAAACATGACATATGTAGAATACAGAAGCTTAAGGTATATTTAAATTAGTAAAACCTTCTAATCAGAGCTGCCTCCACTTTGGGCATTAGTCAAAGCCAGATGTGAACTCTGATTAAAGAGATTTTCCTTTATTAAACTCTTAGGTATGTTTTGATTTAAACAAAGATCTTTTAAATGGATTTGTGCATAAGGGTAAAAGTCAATAAGGAATTGTGAAGGATTAGAAAGTATGAATAATGAAAAATTATACTTTTTTTCTAAAGGAGAATGTGATTGATTCTTGATAATTAATTTTCAAAGAGAAGATTGAATTATAGGCGCAAAAATAAATAAGTGATTCTCTTTTATACTTACTATGCAAAATAATAAAACAATTATATAACATCAAAATATAAAGTAAAGTTTTTCTTCATTCAATTGTAGATAAAAATAGCTTAATAAGAATTAACACATTACAGAAACTATTGCAAGTAATTATTTCTTATGAATATATTTCAGAAGAAGTAGAAGAAACATTGGTCTAGAAGTAAAAATTAGTAATGTTGCTTTACGTAAGCTTTTAAGATTTGTTAGAAGATTATATGTGAAATTTATTTCTCTCAATTTCCTTGGCTATTTTATCCTATAGAAATAAACAAACTAAAGTACAAATATTTTAGCTTATAAGTCAAAATAATAAAATGTGCTGCCCTGAAATTTTCCATTACAATTTTGAAAATATATTCAAAAGTGCTTATTATTGTCTCTTTAAGTATGAGTAAAAAAAAAAAAACTATTACAAACTAAACAAGGAAAAAATTGTAATTATGTTTATCCACAGCTTTTGATGATTCATATTTTCTAGAGATTTCTTTTCCCTGTTGAAAGAAATAAAACAATTTTGTTCTCTTGACCTTTCCCTTTATTTTTAAGGCAATGCTGGAAGGGATTTATGTAAAGGAACTAATTGTCCCTGATGGCTTGATTCACATTGATTTCCTCCTTCAAAAGCTCCTTTTGTCTGAACCATAAAATTAGCAACTCATTATGTGTTCCTGTTCCCTTGTTCAGTCCTGGCTCCAGGCAAAATTTTGCCCTTCCAAAGGTTGTCCATGATCCTCTTCCTTTTGCCTTTTCTATACCATTACTTCTTTGTAAGATGCTTCTAAGTCTGGTATCCTAACTCCTTTCCAGAAGATACAAAGTCTAAGTGTAAACATAACTCAATGATTTTTCTTTGTTTGTTTTTAGAATCTTGGTTCTGTTCCAATTTTTTAAAAGAAAGCTTTACATCCTACAGTCAAAAACTCTGACCCATAATTGTTCCTGTCTAAAAAAGCTATAGGGACAAAAATGGAGAAGAGGCTGAGGAAAAGGAGATCCTTAGACAGTCCCAAATTGGGATTCAGCTCAAGGGAATGCCCCAAGGCCTAACACTCCTGTTGGACTCAGAAGTCCAACCGCCTAGGCAGCCCACCCCACAAAGACACAGAGACTGAGAACGACACAATAAGCATGAAGTCTATTGAATCCAGAGCACTACGGCCGCCCTACCAACAGGGCAAATGCGACCCCGGGTTAGCAAGGTACACATTTTTTATACACTTTTTGAGGGCAGACCTTGGCAACAGTATGGAAGGATGGGCCCCCCCGCATTGGTGGTTAAACATGATTGGAGGCCCACGGTGATGATGTCAACTTTTTACCACTCACCTGTAGCTCCGGCCTATCCTTGGCGACAGAGAATTCTGCCTATTGTGTGTGGCCTGAGGCGTATTTACACCTGGCCCTGCTGTCTCATTTCTTAACGGTTATCTTTGGCCCTGTCGACTGTCTGGAATGTTTCCTGGCCTAGCTCATCCGCCACCTTTTGTCTCTCAAGACCTCACACTACTACTGAGGCTATGGTGTGCTCACAAAAGGGGCCAATCATTACTTCCATCTGAAATACCCAAGAAGCAGCTGAAAGAGTCAGATGCAGATATTTACACCCAACCAATAAACCAACCAGTGGTCAGGAGCTGCTGACCACTGTGGTTGAATTAGGGAAAAGCTGGAAGAAGCTGAGGAGGAGGGTAACCCTATAGGAAGACCAGCAGTCTCAATTCACCTGGACCCTGGAGATTTCTCAGACACTGGACCACCAACCAGGCAGCATACATAAGCTGATATGAGGCCCCCAACACATATACAGCAGAAGACTGCTGGGTCTGGACTCAGTTAGAGAAGACTAACCTAACCCTCAAGAGACTTGAGTCGGCAGGGAATGGGGAGGTCTTGTGAGATGGGGGTGAGGAGGTGGGGACACCGTTGTGGAGACAGGGGAAGGATGTATGGTATGTAGAACAGTTAAGACTGTGGACCAGGAGGGCAAAAGAATTTAGACTGTAAAACAAGAGAATATCCCCATAGAGGCAGGGGGAGGGCGGAGGGAATGGGGAGGTTCCAAAGGGGAGATCTGGAAAGGACGAAACATTTGAAATGTAAATAAAATATGAAAATAAAATTTAAAAAAAGATTAAATAAAATTTAAAAAAGGAAGTTTTTATATCTTTTAATAAATGTAATCTATTTAGTGATTGTAAAATCATACGGAATCACTTTTATTCAATCATGAACCTATAGAGGTTAACTTCCTACATGATACTTTAACGTGTTCCCATATGTCTCAGCAAGTTCATAGAATTCTGCAAAGCCTTCAGCATCATGATCAACTATCAAGAGACTAAAAGATGTGAAGACAATGTTGCCTAAGAATTATGTTTCATTTCATTTTTCGAGGTTAGATTTATCAGAACGGGAATTTTTTAAGTTCCAATGAACAATTATTGACATCATTTATGTTCCAGTGTCAGTTAGAAAGTATAGAAAGTTATTGGTATAAAATAGTTTATATGATGATGATAACAAGAATGGGTTGTATGGAATGGAATCAAGTATTACCTAAAAGGAGAAAAAACAGAATAAGAAAAATCTGATGGACTTCAATTCACAAAATTTACACTTGGTTTTCTAGTTTAATGTGACATACATTTTAAAGTGTTTTCAAATAATATCATGGATATTTTGGTAGCTATTGTAATATATCCCTATGAAGCTTCAGTTTCATTTTTATTAATTTTGGTTTCCTCTTTTTTTCAAAGAATCAGCATTTATATTTAATAGTACATTGCATTAGTGTGACACATGTATTACTAACATGTGTTACTACATGTAACATGTGTAACTATATTACTACATGTGTTACTAACTAACACATGAGTTAGTTTGTAAGTTCATGATATGCTAGGAATTAAATTTTGGTCCTCTGAAAAAATAGCAAGTGTTTTTAGCTGTTGACACATCTCTGTAGTCTCTTCTTTAATTATTTCTTTCCATAAACTAGGTTTGGATTTTTTTTTTCCAATCTCTCGAATTTCATTATTGTCTTAGTTATTATTCTATTGCTGTGAAGAGAAACTGACAAAAATCAACCCTTATTTATTTATTTATTTATTTATTTTAAAGCATTCAACTGGGGATTTGCTTACAGCTCCAGTGGGTTACCTATGATCATCATCATGGCAGGAAGCAGGCAGACATGGTGCCACAGCAGTAGCTGAGAGCTTCACATCCTTATCCACAGGCAGCAGGGGAGACAAAGAGATTGGACCTGGCAAGAACTTTTAAGACCTCAAACCTTCTCTAGCAGGGCTACACCTACTAATTCTAAACAGCTATTCAACTCAAGAGTGAACACGGAATTATATGAGTCTATGGAAGTCATGCTCATTAAAACTATTACAATCAGTAAGTCATTTCTTTTGTAATCTTTTCTCCCCACCATGGCACTTAAGAGATATGAATTTCCTTTATAGGACTAATATAAATGACTACCAGAGATTTTACTGTATTTATTGCTGTCATTTTGTCCCTGGTCTGAGTCTGCACATCAGTTATTTTAACTTTTCTTTTTTCTTATACTTCATCTTCTCTCCCACCTAAAGTACTGCTTCAAGTATTTTCTGTACGGTTGGTTTTGTGGACATGAATTTCTTTAGAGTGAATCATACAAAATCTCTCTCTCTCTGTAAATTATGGTAGATACATTCCTGGATAAATTAATTTGGGGTGATTTCAAAGGTCTTTAGAAATTGGAGAAGAGTGTTCCAAGCATTTTTGGCTTTGGAAGTTTCCTTTGAGAAGTTAGCTGCTAATCAAATGTGTTTGTTTTAATATGTGATTTTGGCTATTCTCTTGCAGCTTTCAATACTCTTTATTTATTTGTCTGCATAATTTGGTGTTTTAATCATAATATTACATGGGGAGATTCTCTGGTCCTATTTATCAGTGTCCAGTGTGCCTCTTTTATCTGCATGAGTATGTCTTGCTTTATTGAGAGAAAGTTTTTTCTGTATGATCTTCGTGATGTGGTTCATGCCAGTGACCTGAGATTCCTATTTTTTATGCCTATAAATTATTTATTTTTATGGTGTGTCTAAATTCCTGCATATTTCTTTTATGTTTGTATTTTCTTAAATTTATATTAGTTCTTCTACTTTAGATTCAAGTTTTGATATTCTATTTTGATTTGATCCATTTTATTTGTAAGGAAATTCCTTTCTTTTCTAACTAGATGTTTCCATTTTTCCATCTTCATTTAGCTTGAGTTTTCTTCAGAATTTCTATTAGATTCAGTTTTCTAATCCTATATTGTTTTCAGAATTTGTCAGATAATTGCTTATTTCTGACCTCTTAAAATCAATCAATGTGTTTTCTTGTATCTGTTTTGGATACATTGATTCTGTTTACAATTGTTCTTTTAAAGTCTGTGTCCTAAGGTTCATCTAAGTAAATGCCCATAGAGAACATTTTTATAGAACTGATTATCTTGGGAGGGAGGAATAAAGTGTCTTTTATACTGTTTTATTGTTTTGTTTTGTTTTTTTGCATTGTTTGTTTGTTTGTTTTTGCAATGTGATATAGATATGTGGATTTCTTTAATTGGTCATGTGTCTCATATTATTATTCTACTCTGGCTATGTAATAATTTGTTTCTGTTTTTACTATTTCGGGAACTTGAATGATTTCAGGTCATGTAGGAAGAAGGAGTAAATCAATACAGCAGGTGCTCAGTGTTGATAGTTCATTGGAGAAACTGGGGTGATTTCAATACTGTAGTAAGTGATGTTACATGAGAATTGTATATATCATGTGAGAGTTTTCTGAAAAATTCTCAATGTGATTCTCTCAATTGGTACTTTGTGTTAAAAGGCAGTGTAAGGTAGGAGACCAGACAGCTGTAAGACAGTAGACTACTGCTACTCCATGCTTAATCTGAGCCCAAAGCACAGTCCTGGGGAACTTGGTTCAGATTAAATGGTGAAGTCCACAAATATGAATCTTGGCTAGTACTGGGCCAAGAGATCTTGCAAAAGTAGTTTTATTCTGGACTCTGATCAGAGGCATCAAAAGACAATGTGGTATGTGAATACTAAAGAAGCAAGAATATATATGTAACCACAGCCTTGATCTATCTGTGCCTGAAGAAGGGCTGGTGGCATAGGGTGAGGAGCTGGATCAGACTCAGCAATAATACACACAGATGAGGCTTCTGACTGGATCTGGAACTGACCTTAGGAAGGTATGGGAGAATATAGGTTTGAAATAAGAAGAGGGCACAAAATCAGAATCACCACAAAAGCTTACATATGTTGTTCCAGCCTAGGCTTGGAGGGACATCATTGAAGGTCATATGGAGTAACAGTCCTCGCTTAATATGACAAGCAAGGGAGTATAGGAATATGTCTGAGACTGCACCTGGAGAAGGAGCATGAGTAAGGCCTATTATACACTTATAATGATAATTTGGAGGTTTTCAATCTGTGCCCCGGAGCAGACCGTGTGTCACAACTATTGAACCCCAATCCAACCCAGAGAGAGATGGTCTCCCAGGAGTGCTGACACACCTAAGACCACAGGCTCACAGGCTTTCAGGAGGGACAAACTCCAGTCAGAGAGAGCAAGACCAGTTAATACCAGAGATAACCAGATGGTGAAAAGGCCAAGAACAAGAACATTAGCAACAGAAACCAAGGCTACATGGAATCATCAGAACCCAGTTCTACTACCACAAGGAGCCCTGGGTACCCCAACACACATGAAAAGCAAGATTCTAATTTAAAATCACATCTCATGATGATGATGGAGGGCTTTAAGAAGGACATAAATAACTCCCTTAAATAAATACAGGAGAATACAGTTAAACAGGCAGAAGCCCTTAAAGAGGAAACACACAAGTTCCTTAAAGGAATCCAGGAAAACACAGCCAAACATGTGAAAGAATTGAACAAAACCATCCAGGATTGAAAAATAGAAATATGAACAATAAAGAAATCACAAAAGAAGACAATGCTGGAGATAGAAAACCTAGGAAAGAGATCAGGAATCATAGATGCAAGCATTACCAACAGAATATAAGAGATAGAAGAGAGTATCTCAGGTGTAGAAGATACTATAGAAAACATTGACACAACAGTCAAAGAAAATGCAAAATGCAAAAAGCTCATAACCTAAAACATCCAAGAAATCCAGGACACAATGAAAAGACCAAACCTAAGGATAATAGGCATAGAAGAGAACAAAGATTCCCAACTCAAAAGACCATAAACGTCTCAAACAAAATTATGGAAGAAAAGTTCCCTAATCTAAAGAAAGAGATTATCATAAACATACAAGAAGCCTACAGAACCCCAAATAGATTGGACCAGAAAAGAAATTCTTCCCATTACATAATAATCAAAACACCAAATGTAAAACACACACACACACAAAGAATGTTAAAAGCAGTAGGGGAAAAAGGTCAAGTAACATATAAATGCAGACTTATCAGAATTACACAAGACATCTCAACAGAGAGTCTAAAAGCCAGAAGATCCTGGGAAGATGTCATACCCTAAGAGAACAAAAATGACAGCCCAGGCTACGATACTAAGTAAAATTCTCATTTACCATAGATGGTGAAACCAAGATATTCCGCGACAAAATGAAATTTAAACAGCATCTTTGCACACATTCAGTCTTGCAAAGGATAATAGATAGAAAACACCAACACAAGGAGGGAAACTATACCCAAGAAAAATCAAGAAATTAATCTTCTTTCAACAAACCCAAAGGAAGATAGCCACACAAACATAATTCCACATCCAATGACAAAAATAAATGGAAACAATAATCTCTGGTCCTTAATATCTCTTAACATCAATGGACTAAATTCACCAATAAAAAGACATTGAATAACAGACTGGCTATGTACGTATGACCTACCATTTTGCTTCAAACAGCAAACAGACCTCAGTGACAAAGACAGACACTACCTCAGGGTAAAAGGCTGGAAAATTTTTTTCCAAGCAAATGGTCCCAAGAAACAAGCTTGAGTAGCCATGTTAATATTGAATAAAATCAACTTTCAATCAAAAGTTATCAAGAAAGATAAGGAAGGACATTTTATCCTCATCAGAGGAAAAAAATCTACCATTTTCCTCTCAATTCTGAACATTTATGCCCCAAATGCTAGGACACCCACATTCATAAAGGAAACTTTGCTAAAAAGGTATACATTGAACCTCACAGAATAATAGTGAGAGACTTCAATACCCCACTCTTACCAATGGACAGATCATGAAAGCAGAAACTAAACAGAGACACAGTGAAACTAAAAGAAGTTATGAACCAAATAGATTTATCAGATATCTATAGACATTTCATCCTAAAACAAAAGAACATACATTCTTCTCAGCATCTTATGATACCTTCTCCAAAACTGACCATATAATCAGTTGTAAAACAGTCTGCAAGAGATACAAGAAGATGGAAATAAATCTATGCATCCTATGAGATCATCATGGACTAAGACTGATCTTCAATAGCAACAAAAACAACAGAAAACCCACATATACACTGAACAACTCTCTATTCAATGTTAATTTGGTTAGGGAAGACATAAAGAAAGAAATTAAAGACATTTTAGAATCTAATGAAAATGAAGGTACAACATACCCCAATTTATAGAACACGATGAAAACAGTGCTAAGAGGAAAACTCATAGTTCTGAGTGCCACAGTAAAGAAATTAGAGAGCACATACAATAGCAGCTTAACAGCACATCTGAAAGCTCTAAAGAAAATGAAGCAAATGCACAGATGGTTCAATACATGGAAATCAATCAATTTAATCCGTTATATAAACAAACTCAAAGGAAACAAAACAAAACAAATGATCATCTCATTGGATGCTGAAAAAGCATTTGAAAAAAATTCAATACCCCTTCATGTTAAAGGTCTCAGAAAGAACAGGAATTTAAGTCCCATACATAATCATAGTAAAAGCAATATACAGCAAACCATTAGCCACCTTCAAACTAAATGGAGAGAAACTTGAAGCAATCCCACTAAAATCAGGAACTAGACAAGGTTGCCTATTCTTTCGCTGTCAATTCCGGATAGTACTTGAAGTTCTAGCCAGAGCAATTAGACAACAAAAGGAGGTCAAGGGGATACAAATTAAAAGGAAAAAGTCAAAATATTACTATCTGCAGAGGACATGATTTAAGAGACACCAAAAATTTCACCAGAGAACTCCTTCAATTGTTAAACAAGTTCAGCAAGGTGGCGGATATAAAATTAACTCAAACAAATCAGTAGACTTCCTCTACTCAAAGGTTAAACTAGCTGAAAAAAAAAATAGGGAAATAACACTCATCTCAATAGTCACAAATAATATAAAATATCTTGGTGTAACTCTAACCAAGCAAGTGAAAGATCTGAATGACAAGAACTTCAAGTCTCTGAAGAAAAAAATTGAAGAAGACCTCATAAGATGAAAAGATCTCCCTTGCTTCTGGATGGACAGGATTAACATAGTAAAAATGGTCATCTTACCTAAAGCAATCTACAGATTCAATGCAATCTATATCCAAATTCCAAATCATTTCTTCACAGAGATAGAAAGATCAATTCTCAAATTCATTTCGAAAAACAAAAAAACCCAGGGTAGCAAAAAGTATTCTTGCCGGGCAGTGGTGGTGCACGCCTTTAATCCCAGCAATCAGGAGGCAGAGGCAGGCAGATTTCTGAGTTCGAGACCAGCCTGGTCTACAGAGTGAGTTGCAGGACAGCCAGGGCTACACAAAGAAACTCTGTCTCAAACAACAACAACAACAACAACAACAACAACATCTCAACAATAAGAGAACTTCTGGGGGAATCACCATCCCTGATTTCAAGGTCCACCTCAGAGCAATAGTGATAAAAATCCCCATGGTACAGGTAGATCAATGGAATAGAATTGAAGACCAAGAAATGAATCCACACACCTAAGATCACTTGCTATTTATAAATAAGCTAAATGCATCCAGTGGAAAAAAGAAAGCATCTTCAACAAATGATGCTGGCTTAAGTGATGGTTAGCATGTAGAAGAGTGCAAATTGACCTCTCCTTATCTCCTTTTAGAAATCTCAAGTCAAAGTGGATTAAAGACCTACACATAAAACCAGATACACTGAATCTATTAGAAGAGTAATTGGAAAGGGCCTTAGCCCAAGATCTAAGATCAACTACAGACAAATGGGATCTCATAAAATTGCAAAGCTTCTATAAGGCAAATGACACTGTCAATAGGACAAAACAGCAACCAACAGATTGGGAAAAGATCTTTACTAATCTTACATCCAATAGAAGGCTAATATCCAATATATTCAAAGAACTCGAGAAATTAGGCTTCAGAGAATCAAATAACCCTATTTAAAAATGGGGTACAGAGCTAAACAAAGAATTCTCAACCGAGGAATCTTGAATGGCTGAGAAGCACCTAAAGAAAAGTTCAACATCCTTAGTTTTCAAGGAAATGCAAAACAAAATGGCCCTGATATTTCACCTCAGAGCAGTCAGAATGGCTAAGTTCAAAAACTCAGGTGACAACAGATGCTAGTGAGGATGTGGAGAAAGAGGAACACTCTTCCATTGCTGATGGCAAGCTGAAACAACCATTCTGGAAATCAGTCTGGTGTATCTGCAGAAAATTGGACATAGTAGTACCTGAGGACTCAGCTATACTTCTCCTGGGCATACACCCAATAGATGTTCCAAAATATAGCAAGGGCACATGCTCCACTATGTTCATTGCAGCCTTATTTATAATAGCCAGAAGCTGGAAACAATGCAGATGTCTGTCAACAGAGCAATGGATACAGAAAATGTGGGACATTTACACAATCGAGTACTACTCAGCTACTAAAAACAATGACTTCATGAAATTCATAGGCAAATGGATGGAACTAGAAAATTTCATTGTGAGTGTGGTAACTCAGTCACAAACACATATGGTATGTACTCACTGATAAATGGATATTAGGAAAGAAGCTTAGAATACCCACAATAAAACTTACAGATCATATGAAGGTCAAGAAGAAGGAAGAGGAAAATGTGGATGTTTCAGTCCTACCTAGAAGGGGGAACAAAATAATCAAGGAAGATAGAGTGTGGGAGGGACATGGGAGGAAGAGAAGGGGAGAGAGGGAAAAAGGGAGGCAGAATCAGTTATGGGAGGAGACAAGAGAGATGTATAGAGGGTCAGGAAATTTAACAGAGGTGTGTATCAATGGAGGGAACCAACAGAAAGTCCCAGACACCAGGAAAGCAAGAGGCTCCCAGGACCCAACAGGGATTAGATTAGCTGAAATGCCCAACAATGTGGAGAGAAAACCTGTAGAGACCATATGGAGAGGTAAGGCACAGCCCCCAGTTGAGGGAGGGGGCCACCCACCCTTCTCAAAAAATTTAACCCAGAATTGCTACTGTCTAAAGGAAATGCAGGGTCAAAGAATGGAGCATAGACTGAAGGAAAGGCTATCCAGAGACTAGCCCACCTGGGGATCCATCCCATATGCAGCCACCAAACCTAGTCCCTATTTCTGATGTCAAGAAGTGCTTACTGATAGGAGCCTGATATAGCTGTCTCCTGAGAGGCTCCGCCAGAGCCTTACCAATACAGATGCACATGCTTGCAGCCAACCATCTGAATGAGCACTGGAACTCCAATGGTGGAGTTAGGGGAACCCAATAGAAAGAACAACAATATCAACCAACCAGACTCCCCCTCCCCCACGCCGAGCTCCCAGGGACTAAACCACCAATCAAAGAGTTCATATGGAGAGACCCATGGCTCCAGCTGCATATGTAGCAGAGGATTACCTTATCTGGCATCAATGAGTGGGGAAGCCCTTGGTCCTGTGAAGTGTTGATGCCCCAACAAATGGGAATGCTAGGGCAGTGAAGCAGGAGTGGATGGGTGAGTGAGGCAGCAAATTCATAGAAGCAGGGGGAGGGGTGGGGGAGGGGTTTGCAGAGAGGAAACCAGGAAGTATGCTAACATTTGAAATGTAAATAAATAAAATAACCAATACAAAATTTAAAAAAGAAGTTATTTTGGCTTTTATTTTTCCTGTTTCATGTGCTTTTATATTTCCACATTTATTTTCAAAGAAAAGAAATATATGGAAATTACTATCTTATGAGACAAAATTTTATTTATATGTTTATGAAGTATGAATAATGTACACTTTCTATAAAATGTAAATGACTATACCAACACGTGACAATGTAAATATTGCTTATTTACAATGTAGTAAACTCAAGAGATATCCCAAGCATAAAAGACTCCTTATAATTCACTGTGGTTATATACAGAAATGCAGATGGTTTATGCCATGCTCGCTTGGCAAGATTGAGTTCTATCACTGAACCACCAAAGCTAATATCTGATTTGGAAGGAGTAGGGAGTTCTGTCAATAGAGCAATAATCTATAACGCAGAGAGTAAGTATGAGAAAACATTTGATAGTGAAATAAATATCTATCGATTCTATAATTAAAGGAATTGCCACTTAAATTCTCCCACAAATCAAAGAATTTATGAGGGAAAGTTCCTTAGAAATTTGGATATAGGATGCAGATAAAGAAGGTAGCAGAATAATAATTTTTTGTGCTTACAAAATTCAGTGTGCAAGATGCCATTTAAGTGCTGATAGTACAGCTCCTTCCCTCCTCTCTAGATTAATCTGAAATCAATTTTTGCTTAAAGGTTACCCTTCAGTGACCCTGAATTGCTTGTAGGTTTCTGATATACACCATAGGCTTTTTTTGGTGTTTTCTATTTTATGCCAAATGGTTTTATCAAGTTCTTTTATGTTTATTTACCATCTCACTAGGCTCTGTAGGACTTTAAACAAGGACTTATAGCAGAAAGTAAATGAATCTGTAAGGGAGAAAATAAATCCAAATTATTAATAAATCAGTGACTTGTGTTGAGTGCATACCTATGTGTGTTTTTCCATCTGGCTATTACAGTGTTATTCAATTTATACATTGTCTATTGCAAGTAAAGTTGCTCCCTTGGAAAACCTAGGAGTAGAACATTATGCCAGAAACCACACACCTGTTTCTCAGTCTGTGAGCTTCTGGCCACAAGTACAAAACCAACTTAAAGGGGCTAGCACATTCCAAACACTTGATATTGTTAAATCTTTTGGAAGTTAATATAGATTTTAACACAAATTGATTTGAAATTTTCAAAGGAATTTAAATCAATAGAGGTATTTTTTCTTTTTAAGTAATTTTTTTATTCATTTTACATCCCAACCTCAGCTCCTCCATCTCCTCTCAGTACCTCTCTTGACCCCATCCCCACAACTAATCTTCATCCCTAGCAGTCTCCTTAACTCTGCTCCCAACCACATCTCTCTGTCTACCTCTGATGACTAGTTTGTTTTGCAGTCTGAATGAGATGCATCCACCCTCCCTTGAGTCCTCCATATTACCTAGTTTCTTCAGCTCTGTGAATTGTAGCATATATTTATCTTGGTGGACTTCCTTGTCAGATTTTCATACATTCAACCATCCTGTGTCTCTGAGATGATCCTTACTTTATCATGGTAGATGATCTCTTTGGTCTTTTCTTGGATTTGGTTTGGGAGTATTTTATTGAGTATTTTTGCATCAGTGTTCATAAGAGAAATTGGTCTGAAATTCTCTTTCTTTGTTATGTCTTGTGTAGTTTAGGTATTAGGATGATTGCAGCTTCACAAAATCAGTTTGGCAATGTTCCTTCCGCTTTTATTTTGGAGAATAATTTAAGGAATATTGGTATTAGGTCTTCTTTGAAAGACTGGTAGAATTCTGCCCTAAAACCATATAGCCCTGGGCTTTTTATGGTTGAAATACTTTTAATGACAGCTTCTATTTCCTTAGGGGTTGTAGGACTATTTAAATAGTTTACCTGTTTTCCATTTAACTTTTCTACAGGATATCTATCTAGAAAATCATCCATTTTGCTTAGATATTTAAATTTTGTGAAGTGCAGGCCTTTCAAGTAAGATCTAATGATTCTTTGAATATCCTCAGTGTCTGCTGTTACATCTCCCACTTAATTTCTGACTTTGTTAATTTGGATACTGTCTCTTTGTCTTTTTGTTAGGTTTGCTAAGGATTTGTCTATCTTGTTGATTTTCTCAAAGAAACAGATCTTTGTTCCATTGATTCTTTTTATTGTTTGCTTTGTTTCTAATGAATTGATTTCAGCCTTGAGTTTATTTCCTGCCATTAGCCTTCTTCCATGTGTTTATTTATTGCTTTCTTTTTCTAGAGCTTCCAGGTGTGCTGCTAAGGTGCTAGTGCAAGATCTCTCCAATTTCTTTATGAAAGCACTTAGTGCTATGAACTTTCCTCTTAGCACTGACTTTATTGTGTCCATAAGTTGGGCTATATTGTGCCTTCATTTTCATTAAATTCTAGAAAGTCTTTTAATTTCTTTCCTATTTTCTTCCCTGACACAATAATCTTGAATAGAGAGTTGTTCAGTTTCCATGAGTATGTAGGCTTTCTGTTGTTCCTGTTTTGGTTGAAGTACAGTTTTAATACATAGTGGTCTGATAGGATACAAGAAGTTATTTCAGTTTTCTTGTATCTGTTGAGACTTGTTTTGTGACCAACTATATAGTGAATTTTGGTGATGGTTCAGTGGGGTGCTGAGAAGAAATTATATTCTTTTGTGTTTTGCTGAAATGTTCAAAGTATCTCTTAGATCTCTTTGATTCATAGCATTGGTTAGTTTCATTATTTCTCTATTTATTTTGTCTCCATGAACCATCGTTTGGAAAGCATGGGGAGTTGATGTCTCCCACTATTAATGTGATGGTTTCAATGTATGATTTAAGATTCATCTATGTTTCTTTTAGAAATGTGGTTGCCCTTGCCTTTGTGGCATAGATGTTCATAATTGTGATGTCATTTGTGGATTGTTTTCTTTGATGAGGATTTAGTGTCCTTTCCCATCTTTTATTATTAAGTTTAGATGAATGTCTCTTTTATTAGATATTAGGTTGGCTATCTTGTTTCTTGGGTCTGTTTGCTTGAAAATGTTTTCCAGCTATTTACTGTGCTGTGATATCTATTTTTATTACTGAGGTTTGTTACTTGCATGCAGTAGAATGATGCATTCAATTTTTACATCCATTCTGTTAGTGTATGTCTTTTTATGGGGAAATTTTTGTCTATTGATGTTGAGAGATATTAATGACCAGTGATTGTTAATTCCTGTTATTGTGGTGTTGGTGGTGTTTTGCTTGTGTGTATTTGTGCATGTATTTGTGTGTACTTCCCTTGTTTTGTTTTTATTGGTATGAAATTATTTCGTTCCTGTATTTTCTTGGGTGTAATTAACCTCTTGAGTTGGTGTTTTCTTTTTAGTATTTTCTTCAAAGGTGTATTTGTGAATAGATATTGTTTCAGTTTTTTTTTGCCTTGGAATACTGTTTTCTTCATTTATGGTGATTTGAAATTTTGCTGGGTATAATAGTCTAGGTTAGAATATGTGGTTTGTTAGAGGCTGCAAGTTATCTGTCCAGGCCCTTCTACCTTTTAGCATTTCTGTTGAATAATCAGATGTAATTCTGATAGGTCTTCCTGTGTGTGTTACTTGACCCTTTCCCTTGCATTTTCTAATATTTTTCTTTGTTCTGTAGATTTAGTGTTTTCTTTATTATGTGGTGGGAAATTTTTCCTTTCTTGTCCAATCTGACTGGTGTATGGTAAGATTCTCCTGTGTTTATTGGTATCTCTCCTTAGGTTGGAATTATTTTTTTCTATTATTTTATTGAAAATATTTTATGGGCCTTGTAGCTGGGATACTTCACCTTCTTATATTCCTAGTATTTTTAAGGTAGGTCTTTTCATACTATCCAAGACTTCCTGAACATTTTGTGTCAGGAATATTTTAGGTTTAGCATTTTGTTCTTCTCTCATATCTTGTAGTCCTGAGATTCTTTCCTCCATGTCTTATATTCTTTTGGTGATACTTATATCTTTTGTTCCTGTTCTCTTCCCTGGGTTTCCTACCTCCAGGTTTCTATCAGTTTCTGTTTTCTTTATTGCTTTTATTTCCATTTTCCAGTTTTGACCAGTGTTACTCATTTCCTTCACCTGTTTAAATGTATTTTCCATATTTCTTTAAATGATGTTTTCATTTCTTTTTCTTTTATTTTTTCTTTTTACTTGTTTTTTTGTTTCCTCTTTAAAGGCTTCTACCCCCTTTTTATTGTTTCCTTTAGTTTAGTTTGGATTTTTTGTATTTTTCTGCATTTCTTTAAGGGATTTGTTCATTCCTTCTTTAAAAGTCTCTATCATTTTTTTTTTATTATTTTCATATTTTATTTACATTTCAAATGTTTCCTCCTTTCCAGATCTCCCCTTTGGAACCTCCCCATTCCCTCCGCCCTCCCCCTGCCTCGATGGGGATATTCTCCAAACCACCTCCCCATCCCACCCCCCACCCACTCTCGTCTTCCCTCCTTGACATTCTCCTATACTGGGGGATATAACACCCTCAGGCCCAAGGGTCTCGCCTCCCCCTGGCGGGTAACAAGACCCTTCTCTGCAGTCTTTGTGGCCAGCACCATGGGTTCCTCCATGTGTATTCTTTAGTTGGTGGATCAGTCTCCAGAAGTATGGGGAGTCAGGCCAGTTGCCCGTGTTGCTACCTCCCTGGGGCTGCACCCTCAGCTCATTCAGTCCTTTCTCCAAGCTCTCCATCTGGGATCTCGTACTCAGTACTACTGTTCCTGCGAAGTGACTCTTGGGTATTTCAAACTTTTAGGCTAATAACCACTTAACAGTGAGTACATACCATGTTCATTCTTTTGTGACTGCATTACCTGGCTCAGAATGATGTTTTCAAGATCCATCCATTTGTCTACGAATTTCATGAAGTCATTGTTTTTAATAGCTGAGTAGTATTCCATTGTGCAAATGTACCACATTTTCTGTATCCATTCCTCTGTGGAGGGACATCTGGGTTGTTTCCAGCTTCGGGCTATTATAAATATGGCTGCTATGAACATAGTGGAACATGTGTCTTTATTACATGTTGGAGCATCTTCTGGGTATATGCCCAGGAGTGGAATAGCTGGGACCTCAGGTAGTATTATGTTCATTTTTCTGAGGGTCCGCCAAACTGATTTCCAGAGAGGTTGTATCAGTTTGCATTCCCACCAGCAATGGAGGAGTGTTCCTCTTTCTCCACATCTTCCCCAACATCTGCTGTCACCTGAGTTTTTCATCTTAGCCATTCTGACTGGTGTGAGGTGAAATCTCAGGGTTGTGTTGATTTGCATATCCTTGATGACTAAGGATGTTGAACATTTCTTTAGGTGCTTCTCAGCCATTCGAGTTTCCTCAGTTGAGATTTCTCTGTTTAGCTCACTTCCCCATTTTTTGATAGGGTTATTTGTATCTCTGGAGTCTAGCTTCTTGAGTTCTTTGTATACATTGGATATTAGCCCTCTATCAGATGTAGGATTGGTAAAGATCTTTTCCAATCTATAGGTTGCTGTTTTGCCCTAATTACAGTGTCATTTGCCTTACAGAAGCTTTGTAATTTTATGAGGTCCCATCTGTCAATTCTTCACCTTAGAGCACAAGCCATTGGTGTTCTGTTTAAGAATATTTTCCCTGTGCCCAAGTGTTCGAGACTCTTTCCTACTTTCTCTTCCATTAGATTCAGTGTATCTGGTTTTATGTGAAGGCCCATGATCCACTTGGACTTGAGCTTTGTGCAGGGAGATAGGAATGGATCAATTCGCAATCTTCTACATGTAGACAGCCAGTTCATCCAGCACCATTTGTTGAAGATGCTGTCTTTTTTCCACTGTATGGTTTTAGCTCCTTTGTCGAAGATCAAGTGACCATATGTGTGTGGATTCATTTTTGGGTCTTCGATTCTATTCCATTTATCAACCTGCCTGTCACTGTACCAATACCATGCAGTTTTTATCACTACTGCTCTGTAGTACAGCTTGAGGTCAGGGAGGCTGATTCCCCCAGAAGTCCTTTTATTGTTGAGGATAGTTTTTGCAATCCTGGGTTTTTTGTTATTCCATATGAATTTGAGAATTGCTCTTTCAAGGTCTACAAAGAATTGAGTTGGGATTTTGATGGGGATAGCATTGAATCTGTAGATTGCTTTCGGCAGGATGGCCATTTTAACTATGTTAATCCTGCCGATCCATGATCATGGGAGATCTTTCCATCTTCTGAGGTCTTCTTCAATTTCTCTCTTCAGAGACTTGAAGTTCTTGTCATACAGATCTTTCACTTGTTTGGTTAGAGTCACACCAAGATATTTTATATTGTTTGTGACTATTGTGAAGGGTGTCATTTCCCTAATTTCTTTCTCAGCCTGTTTATCCTTCAAGTATAGGAAGGCTACTGATTTGCTTGAGTTAATTTTGTATCCAGCCACTTTGCTGAAGTTGTTTATCAGCTGTAGCAGATTTCTGGTGGAGTTTTTCAGGTCACTTAAGTATACCATCATATCTTCTGCAAATAGTGATAGTTTGATTTCTTCCTTTCCAATTTGTATCCCTTTGATTTCCTATTTATTTTCATTTCTCCTTGGTCTGTTTCTACTTTTGTTTCAGAGATTATAAATATTTCTCTCTTATCTTTTCTGCCTCCAAACCCTCTCATATATCCCTTATTACTTCAATTCAAGGCCTTTTTTTTTATTAACTCTGTATGTGTGTGTATGGTATGTGAGTATGTATGTGTGTGTCACAAGCATATATATATATGCATAAATTATATAACCTGGTCTGTCTTTAGTACGTTACTTGTATATGTTTGCAGAGGTTACCATTTGGTGAGCTTTTCTTTGTGGAAGATTGTTTCTTTCACTTTGAATACCTCATAGTTGTCAGTACCTCTTGTGTAGGTTTGATGCCTCATTTCCCTGTCCACTTTGGCATATTTATCACTGTCCTTATTCAGCACATGTTTATGCAGTAATGTTCATTATATTTTATGAGTGTAACATCTGACGTTTATTAGGAGAAACAGGCTCACAGAAAACTTGCTGATCTGGCTCTCATAATTTTTCTAGCCCCTCTTCCCTGATGTTTTTCTGTAATTGTCTCTGACTGTGGCAAAGAGAATCTCCTTGATGAGGAATGAGGAATACACTCATTTGTGGGTATGAGAACAGTTTCCTCATAATACATATTGTTTGTCATTTCTTCATTGTTATTTTGGATCCTAGATTTTACAATGGAAGACTCAACCAGAGTCATACATTATTTGTTTTCTATAATTGCATCTTTTGGGCCACATTCATTACCATTAGCCTCACATTAAGTCATGTGTTCAAGTTCAGTGTCTGTCTTGGTCCCACTTATATTCTCACAGCTGACACTTCATCCTATTTTTAGATGGTGTTCAGAAGTTATGAATCAACAAATTAACAGAGACTTGGAGCAAATTTGTTTTCTATAAATATAACTTGTCATTTATTTTGAAGAACATTAATCATCCGTTGCAAAGTACACAGTCACATACCTACACCAGGAAGCAAAATATATGCTGATCTTATTGACTAGAATAAATTGAAAGAATGTGGGTCAATATAAAGTCACAGAATGTTCAATAAGAATAATAACTTTTAGAAAATTGCTTATAATTATAAAATAAGTCATCTAATCTAAAAATAAACTTAGTGGTTAATTTTAAAAAACCAAAATGCTTTCATATTTAACAATTTTATTGGCATCCATAACATTAATTAAAATTAATACTATTTTGAATAATTACTATTTTGAAATATATTATTTTTAAAAAAGGTTTTTGTATATTTTGTTGCTGCTTTTAAAAAGTTGGTCCTGGTATAATTTTTTTTTTCTTAGAAATATATCACGAAATATAAAATAAACCATTAATTTAATACAACTGAAATATAATTGAAGAGTGGGCTGGCTGGATGGATTCTTTTGTCAATTTAATACAAGCTAGAGTTATCTGGGAAGTGAGAATGTTGAACAGTAAAATGCCTCTATGAAATTGCCTGTACGCATTTTCTCAATGTTTGATGACCAGGAGCACTAAGAGTGCTACCCCTCTTGGGTTCATGGTTTCAGTCATATAAAAAGAGGGTCAGCATCCACTGTGTTATAAGATTATAGAACTGATCATTTATGATCAATTTCTTAGTAACTGGTTTCTGAATAAATGAGATCCAAATAAGCTTTTTTGTTGTTTCAGTTCATTTCTACAATAATATCTAAGATCATGA
This sequence comes from Rhynchomys soricoides, assembly GCA_019843965.1. Lineage (NCBI taxonomy): Eukaryota > Metazoa > Chordata > Mammalia > Rodentia > Muridae > Rhynchomys > Rhynchomys soricoides. The sequence goes on from JADRCH010000046.1 coordinate 6,424,196, forward strand.
AGAAAGCTAGACTCTGGAATTTCCCAAGAATTAGAAGAGTCCTGTGAGGATTAGACAACAATCTGAAGCCAGCAGAGCAGTTCCTTTCAGGATAATGAGACCTGAACGGTGTCCCATATCTCAGTGGTAATGAAAGAATGCTTGCCCTAATGGTAAGATCGGGTTTTGTTGCTTTTTAAAATTCTTATCATTCAATTTAATTTTGTGTAAATATTGTAAACTACAGACAAAAGATTTAGTATTCCCTGATTATGTATTTTTTATATCTGTATTTTCTTGATAACCTATGTGTACAATGCTGTAGGTACTGGTGATTTACAGGGTCATATTTTATCTCAGTTAAGATTACACTTACAGTGGATATTTTGATCTGTTACTCTTTTTCTCTTCTTAATAGCTGTTATTTGCCCTTTGCTTTCCTTAGTAACATGTAATTCTCTCCATTCGAGATGGAGATGGTAACTGCTGCTGATGTCGCAGCATTAAGCTTTCTCATATTAAGGGTAGTACTGCTGTCTTCATTTACCCTTGACTCTTGTTATTTTTCTTGGAACACAGATCACCCCTGAGGCTGTTCATTCAATCTGAGCTTAAAGTGGCAGTGAGAATTTCTTGATTTCAAGTTTATTAGTCTTTTAGAGTCACATCTGTAACCTACTTCGGAATTACATTTTGACAGTCTCTAACACATGTTGCTATTGGAAGAAACAAATACTTTTGCCAGCCTTTATTCCCATCATTCCGGAGGCAGAGGCTTAAGAATATCTATTAATTTGACACCAGCCTCACAAATGTAATGAGCTAGCCAAGACTACAAAATGAGCTCTGTTCCTAAAAAGCAAAAATAAAAAAAAGTTTTATTTTCAATTCTAGAATCCAAAAGATACCTTGCATTGAATTGTACTTGTAGTGTTTTGAAAATTATTAATGCTTTGGTTAAGAGGTATTTTGCTGGTAAATAACTTATAACTATAGAAGTTAGGAATAGAGTAAGGGACTAAGGAAGAAGGACATATCTTCTGGAGAAGAAGAAACAGAACTTATGGTTATTGGTGGGGTGGGGGTGAGGGCTAGATGGAATGATTAAATAGAGAGGAGGAGGGAAAATACAGGTAAAGGAGGGAATATGGGGAGCGGTAGTTAGCACTTAAGGGTCTGTTGAGGGAAGAATGTGAAAAATCTATAGTAGATGCTTTTTAAAATATGTACACATATGAAAGAAATCGCAATTGAATCAACACATCATATGGGCATGATACAAAGCCCCAATCAGATACCATCTACCACCAAATAAAAGCCCCTAAAGATCCAGGCTCTTGTCAAGGCTAGAGGTTGCTTTCTACAGACTAATAGTACAGTCCTATTGTGGAAGACAACACTCAAAGAATTCATTAAAACCAGAGAAGTAGAGCTGGTGTCTAACATAAGACCTCACTCCTACTGAATAGTATTCATGACATTGGAAGTTACTTTGCCAAAAGAAAGATGTAAACATCAATACAGCTACAAAACCTTTATGCTACAATGGTGACCTCTTTGCATGATACACTGATCCAATAGTGGTGCAGATGTTGTGGGAGTAAGCATCTGTCATGAGATTTAAGATCCACTTCATGATATGTAACCTATTCATAACATGGCTCTCAGGTAGATAGGAACCTGAGACCAAATAGCTCATAGTCCTGGGGTAAAACCAAATCTACTGTTCTGGTACAGGAGTGGAATCATAAAATGATTTCTAATGGCATTCTGCTAAACTCATAGATCAATATCTTACTCACCACCATCAGAGAAACTTCCTCTTAGAGTAGTAGATGTGAACAAATACAGAACCGGACAATGTACAGAGAGTTGGGGCCCCTGGAATACTCAGTCCTAACTTTTATCAGTTATCAGAGAACTCTGGAAAAGGAGACAAAGAGGATAAGGACCACAAGAGGTGGAGGACACCAAAGAAACAGGTCCCATGCACAGGGTGTACACAGTGCTGGGACTGCTGTTCCAGTGCTGACCCAGGGGGTGGGCACATACCCATATCCCTACTGTAGAACTATTTTCAATTGATAATCCATCGCATATGAATAATTAGTTTATTTTTCAACAAATTCTCATTAAGTATACAAAACACCCCTGATGCCAGTCTTCATACTCAGCAGTAAATAGTCTGCACAAAAAACAAAAATAAAAACAAACCAACCAACAAACAAAAACCAGAAAAACCTCCATGTTATTTTTAGAGGTTATTTATCTCATAATGCTTTGCTGGGATTTCTTTTATTCTTACAGATTCATTCAAAATGTATTATAGTTTCCGGTTTTATATCATCATGGGATTTCTGTGTGTGCAAGTGTATGTGTGCATCACTTAAATGTTTCTTCTGGTTTTACTTTGGTTCTCTTGCTTGCTTTGTCCTATTCTGGTTTGTTTGTTTAGTTTCCTGTTTGTTTTCTAATGAGAGGGAGAAAGAAAGAGTATATAGATTTGGGTGAGTTGGGAGGTGGGCAGGATCCGGGAAGAACTGAGAAAGGGGAAACAATGATACAGAATTAAAAGAACTATTTTTTATTAAAATCACAAATTTACTGTCTTTTAATAGCAATTATTCCCTAAAATGTTTTACTCAGCCTAAGTCCTCTCAACATTAAAATTTTAAGATATTTAATCAATGAAAAAGGCAGTTTAAATAATTTAAAATATTTTTATTGAAATCACTCTGCAGTAGATTTGTAGTTAGATTTTAATTTATCTATTGATCTTTTTAAAATTATAAAGTATCACAATAAACAGAAAAGGGATGTCTTTTCTGAAAACATGATAGTTTTCTAAAATATGTATCAATGTAATTTTGGTACTGAAAAACATATCATTGGAAATACAATATTTTAATTAAGAATTAATTATTCTCTTGATGCTTTCCTTAATATTATCCTTTTATTCATAAATTTATGTCACTCATTTGGAAAAACTTCTGTTAGAATAAAAGATATGTCCATCTATTAAGTAACTTCATAGAGATTCCAGTAATTGATATAGGTTTTTAGGAATGTCACTTTTTAGGTTTTCTTTGTGTTTCCATGAACTCTGGGGTAGAGGAAACAGAAGGAACAACACTGTGTGTCAGACATAGTGCCACATGTATTGATAAAATCTAGATAAATGTATATTTTGTATCAAAACCAAGAGCCAAGTTCTACAGAAATAATATTTTTAAATTTTTGACTACTCTGTAGGTGATTGAGAATTATCTGAAATAAATTTTGTGCTGTTCTAAAGTCCATGAAGTCCAAGAACAAGGAGCAGACAGTTGCAGGCCCTGATGAGAGCCTTATCTCACATACCATGGTACCATGAGGTAGTTAGGTTTCTGTAGGCTCATTTATATGAATACTCATCTGGCTTATGGTAAGACTGTCTCCATGAGTTAATACCACCTTTTTGTAAGTCCCACTTATAGTCATGCACATTATACATGGGGATTTTTACATCTAAATTTAGGAGAATACAGACATTTCAATGTAAAAGCCCCTGCCCCACATAAGATGAATTTAAATAGACCCTCCCCAAAAGAGATAAATCTGTCTCATAATGGAAAACATCTGTGACAGGTTATTTTTGCATGGTGATTAGAAGTGGGTAAAACAACTTCTAGTCCAGACCTTTTAGGTAAGAAGACATATAGCATTGATCTGAATCTTGATGTGGAAAAACAGGTATATGATTTGGATGTCGAGTCATGAAGACACATTGTTAATCTAGGTCCCAACTTCTTCTAGAAGGATATGGAAGAAAAAAACCTTTTGATTTTTTGTCTTCTCACTCTTCCCTTTTTAACAAGTGCATTCGTTCACTTCATCTTCCTCAGCATCTACTGAAGACCAGCTGAGACATCCAGTCTGCAGACTGAGCAACTTCTGGATTCTTGAACTTTCTAACTTTCTGTTTATAACCTGCCATTGTTGGACTAGTTGCAACCTAGCCTTTAAGTGATTCTAATACATATATTCATACATATTATACTACATATATAATATTATATTACATATTTGTATAACATAGTATATAATACTATATTGCATATATAATGTATAATATATTACATATATTCATTCTATAAGTTCTGTTATTTCAAGAGCCCTAATTAATATAGATATTCATAAGTTTGCTTCTCAGCATGTTTTGCTAATATGCTAATGTAGATGCCACTAAGGAGCAATATTGAAATCTAAATTGTTGCGTACAATAAGGTAAGCATGTCATAATTAAATAAAATATGAGAATATTTTTTGTTAAAAATTTTTCCTCTTTTATCTTTCAAAATTTCCCAATTTTTAGACTTCACCACTGAAAGACTGGAAACACTACATTTAAAATTTTCAAGTAACACTACAGGACTATTTTTTTGTAGTTGTCATTTTTATTGGCTTTATCATTTTTAGCAGATTTCAGGCTGAAACTCTATATTAGAGTTAGCGGTAGAAAAAGTATAATGGGCCTTAATTATGGATATCATACAATGCATAGGCAGTCATTGTAAATGCACTATTACTGAGAATCAAAAGACAAAACACTGTATAGAATTTAATGAAAAGAGAAGAAACATATGTGTACATACATATGTGAGCATACGTGTGTGTGTGTGTGTGTGTGTGTGTGTGTGTGTTATAAATTTCCCAACAAAAAGACACAGATTTGCAGAGTAAATGTGGAATCAGAATCCATCCTTGTGATTCATCTAAGGAAAAAAAAATCATGTTAAGTATACATGTCACTTCAGAGAAAAGAGATGCAAAACAAAGGTCCTTGCAAATGGACTGAAGAAGGAAGTTATGTGGTCATTTTAATTTCTAAACAAATAGACTTCAAACCAAAGCTAATAAGAGAAACAAGGAATGATACAACACACTCATCAAAAACAAACAAACAAAAAGAGACAAAAATCCACTAAGAGGACATTGCAGTTCTTTACAACTGCATATGAAATAGAAGAGCATCTTAATTCATAAAAGAAACACTACTATAGGCTAAGTCACAAAACCTGCCTCACACATTGATATTTGGACACTTCAATACGCTAGCTAAAAAGTCATCCAGACATAAACTAAACAGAAAAATATGGAAGCTAACTGACATTATAAACCAAATAGACTAAAAATGTTTATAGGAAATTTTACCTAAACTCAAAAAAATATATCTTCTTCTCAAAACCTGATTGGAATTTTTCCAAAATTGGCCACATATCAGAGACAAAGCAAGTTTCAACAGATAAAAGGTAATTGAAATAATACCCAGCGTGCTATCAGACCATCACTTTAAACCTGGATACTAATAACAACAGAAATAACAGAAGATTAACAGTATCATGGAAAATGAAAAACTGATGGCTGAATGAAAATGAGTTAATAAATCTATTTAAAAAATTTAATGATTTCTAGATTTGAGTAAAAATGAATACACAGCATACTCAAACTGATGCAACACAATGAAGGTGGTTATAACAGGCAAATTCATACTACAAATATTCTACATTTAAAAAAATAATTTGTAACTTAATAGTATACTTGAAAGCTCTAAAACAAAAATAAATCTCACAAAAAGGAATGGATGACAAGAAATAATTAAACTCATTGCTGAAAAAATAAAACAGCAACAAAACATACACAAACAATACAAGAAAATCAATGAAATAGGTTACTTGAGAAACTTCATAGATTGGCAAACCCTTATCCAAATTAAACAAAAAAACAGAGAGATAATAATAAAATCAAAATAATTACAAATGAAAAGGGAACATAACATTAAACATCAAGGGAATTTGGATATCATAAGGATATATTTTACAGACAAGTTCTTCATTAAATTGGAATATCAAAAAATGGATAATTTGATCACTACATATCATCTATAAAATCAAGATTAAACAAACCATTTAAACAGAGCTATATCACTTACTAAAACAGAAGTCATTAAAAGTTTCCCAATGAAATGAAGCAGAAGGCCACATGGTTATAGCATACAATTCTACCAGACTTTCAAAGAAAAGTTAATGGCAACACTCTTTAAATTATTCCACAGAATATAATTTAAAAATTGCTCAATTTCTTTTACAAGGTCACAGTTAGCCAAATACCCAAGCCACATAGAGCCCCAACAAAAAAAAAGAGAATTAAAGAGTAATTTCTCTTATGAACATAGATTTTTAAAAATTCTCAACAAAATACTTTACACAGAATCCAAAAAATACATTAAGAAAATAACAAAAAGAAAAAGAAAACAACCACTGTGATCAAGTAGGCTTTGGCACAGATGCATGGATAATTCAACATAAATAAATCATTAATGTAATCTTCCTAATAAACAAACTGAAACATTAAAATCATTTGATTATATTATTATATTTTGAAGAGTCCTTCGATAAAATCCACCCCTTCATGATAAATGCGTGGAGAGATTATGATACAAGGGATATACCTCCACATAATAAAGGTAGTATACAGTAAATTTGTAGGCAACATCAACTTAAGTGGAGAGAAACTCTAATCAATTCATCCAAAAACAGAAACAAGACAAAGTTGTCCATTTTCTTCATAATAATGCAATATAGTACTGAAAGACTTAGCAAGAACAGTTAGACAAATGAGTAAATCAAGTGTGAATAAACTGAAAAGGAAAAACTAAAATGATTTTGCAAATGATATGACAGCATGCATGTGAACCTTAAACATCCGCTGACAACCCTTAGACTGAAAAATACTTTCAAAAATTATCTGTAATAAACTCAAAAATTAGTAGATGTCCTATATACAAATTACAAATGGATTGAGAAAAAAATTCAGCATAACCCCATCTTTTACAGTGGCCTAAAATAATAAAAACCAAGCAAGTGAAAGACTTACATGATTAGAAACTTTAAGACATTGGAAAAAAGAGATTAAAGAAGATATCAGAAAGATCTTCCACTTTCATGGAACAATAGGCTTAATGTAGTAAAAATAGCTATCATTTAAAAAAAGCAATGCACATATTCAATGCAATCTCTATCAAAATACCAACAAAATTCTTCACCCATTTGTAAAGGACAGTTTATAGATTTATATGGAAACACAAAATACTCAGGGGGCCCAAAACAACCCCAAATAATAAAAGAGCTGGTTGAATTATCACCATCTCCAATATCAAGTTATACTACAGGGTAATAATTAGCAGCATGATATTCTGGCAACAACCAACATGTCAATTAATGGAATCGGATACACAATCTAGACATAAATCCACATATCTATAGATTCTTTTGATAAAGAAGCCATAAATGCATGCTGCACAAAAGCATCTTCAACAAATGGTTCTGATCAACCTGGACTTCTGTATGCAGAAAAATTCATATGGATACATATTTTTAACAATGCACTAAACTTCAAATGGACCAAATACCTCAACATAAAGCCATATACTCAGAACATGATAGAAGAGAAAGTAGGAAATAACCTTGAATTCGTTGTCACAGGAAATGTTTGTCAGGACAGAACATAACACAGGCACTAAAATCAATAATTAATAAACAGGGTCTCATGAAAGTTAGAGACTTCTGCATTGGAAAGGACACTCTCTTTTGGACAGAACAGCAACCTACAGAATGGGAAAATATTTTTATCTATTAGACATCCAATAGATGATTATTATTTAAAACATATAAAGAACTAAAAAAATCTAGATGTGAAAACATCAAATACCATATTTTTAAAATGTAATACAGCTATAAACAAAAAATTCTCAAAAAAGAAATCAAATGACCATACTGTTTTAGTCAGTGTTCTATTGCTTTGAAGGGAAACCATGACCATGGTAACTCTTATAAATGAAAACATTTAATTGAGTCTTGTGTACAGTTTCAGACATATAGTCCATTGTCATCATGGTGAGCAGCATGGTTACATTCAGGCAAATACTGTACTAAAGAAAGAGAGAGTTCTACATCAGGATCCACAGGCAGCAGGGAAAGGTAGTGACAAGTTCTGGTGTGTGCTCTTGGAACCCTAGAGACCACCCCAGTGAAACACTTCCTCCAGTGAGGCTACAGCTTCTCCAATAAGGCCATAACTCCTAGTTGTTTTCAAGTGGAGTCACTCGCTCATGACCAAGCATTCAAATATCTGACCCTGTGGGGGCTGTTTCTATTCAACTGCCACATTCCACATCCTAGCCTGCATATTGTTGTAGCTGTATTATATAATGCAACTGTATACATTCCACCTTCAAATGTCTCCTCAGTCTAGAACAGTCCCAATAGTGTTTAAATATCCAAAGTCTCTTCTGAAACTCATGGTAATCTCTTAACTCAAGTCCCTTATGAGATAAAACAAAACAAAACAAAAAAACAACAAAAAACAAACAAACAAAAAACAAAACTCAAAAAGACCAAAACAGTTCATCATATATTTCTAACATACAATGACATAAAATATATATAACCATTTCCAAAGGGAGGAAATGGAGCATATTATGGAAATACTGGCTCAAAGATAGTCAAAAGCCCAGCAGGTCAAATGCCAAATTCCACATATCCGCATCTGATGAGGACTGTTCAAATAATCAACTACTTTCAGTGTTGACTAAAACATATTTCTCTCTTTTTAGGGGGTTATTTTCAGACCCTGTTAGTAGTGCTTCATGGCAGGTATCCACCAACTCTTGCATCTTGAGGTCTCCAACACAATATAAGTTTTACCTTCACAGCCTCACTCAATAGCATCTCTGAGCTTCCATGTAAGTACAGCCCTAATACATGCCTAACCTCAATGTTGTGGACCATGGCAGAACACAGGCAGAAATAATGAAAAAATAAAAATAAAAAAAGTAATAAAAAAAAAGGGTAAATGTGATAGCTCATGGGTATGGTGGAGAAAAAGTTTACTATGGATAACAAAGAGAGCATATCTGGAGGCAGGGACATCTGAGAGATTGCATCATGAACATAAGCTTGCACAGGCCCATGTGATAACAGTTGGTAAGAAGAGAAAAGAACAAGGAGAAGGGAGTAAAGGCTAGACAAAGGGGAGTCAGATAACTAAAATGGCGAGATTGTATAGGGAAAGATAGTTTGGGGAAAGGTCAATGCAACACCTGAGCTGGAGAAATTTAGGTTAGGTGTCAGATATGTCAGCCATACCCTGTAACAGGTAGGGAATGAGAGAGCCTGGGTAAACCTGGTGGCCAAGTAGGATTTGATATATAAAATAGAAATTCCAGTTAACAATCTGTCCCCCAGTTTGATACCTAACGTAGACATAGTGCTACAGAAGGTGAGAGTTCAACATCCAGATCCTTAGGGAGCATAATGAGAGAGTGACACTGGCGTTGGCTTAAGTTTTTGAAACTCCAACATCCACCCCTTGTGACAAACTGCCTCAAGAAGGCCATAATCACTCTCAAAAGGCCACACTGCCTAATCTTTCAAGTAGCATCACTTACTAATGATTAAGCATTAAGCTTATGGTAGCCATAACTTTCCCACTCACAACAAAAACTCTGGGTGTGTATACAAGGAATACTTTATCATTGTCCTGCTCAACTAGCATCTGTTCAACATGTTAACTGATGCTCTGTTCATAATATCCAGAATTATGAAACAGTGTGGGTATTCTTCAACAGAAGAATGCATAAATAAACTGTGATACATTTATATAATTGAGTATTACTCAGACATCACAAAAATGAAATCATGAAATCACAAAATTATGTTAATGAATGGAACTAAAAATCATCCTGAGTGAGAAATAGTATACAGTAGCAGCTTTGTAAAATGTAAACATATATAAAGACAATCTAAATCAAATCACCCAATAATAATAGAGATGGAGCCCCCAAAAGGCTACCTTTTGTCAAAAAACAAGACTGACATTACCTGAAATGGGTTATATCTGATATTTGTTGGGTGAAGGAGTCCCATGGAAGTTCCCCCCCAAAATATAGGCTCCTGCCAAGACAATAGGTTGCTCTCAACAAACTAAGATCAAGGCCCCATTGCTGAAGACACCACCTAAACAATTCAATGAAAATGGGGAGGTCAATCAGTGCCTATATATATAAAACCTTTACTCCTAATTTTAGTGTCTTTGGTATGGGAGGGTACTCTTCAGACTACCAAAAGAGAAATGTGAACATCACCCAAGTCACAAAAATTTGATCTACAGTGGTATTGTCTCTGAAAGATATGCTAGTGCAATGCTGGCATAAAACTTGCGGGATGAACCAATCAATACTAGATTTGACTTAAGGCTACTCCATGAGAAAGAACCTATTCCTGACATTGCTTTGGTGACCAAAGACCTAAGATAAGATACCCCAGAGACCTAGGGCAAAACTAAATATTATGATTCTAAGGAAACAAAAGCAAGTAAAACTAAAATGACACTTGATCATATTATGCTAAATTTTGCTATACTTCTAGATCAAAGCCTTGTTCGGCCATCATCAGAGAAGCTTCCTCCTGCAGCAGATGGGAACAAAGAGACCGGCAACCCAACAATACACAGAGAGTGAGAGACCTTTGAACACTCAGCCCTGAAAGAGTATCTCCATCAAATTCTTCTCCTCTGGCCTCAAGAAACCCCAGAAAAGAGGAGGCAGAAAAATAGTAAGAGCCAGAGGGGATGGAGGAAACAAATTCCTCTGAATCAAAAAGAACAAAGCACATATGATGAACTCAGACTAAGGTAATGCGCACAAGTCTGCTCCAGAAGTGGTTCTAGAGCTGGCAGACAAGGAAACATCCCTTATCTTTAAGCAATCTCTAATTGATAATCATTTGCATATGAACACGAAATTTTCTCCAATGGACCTCCATTAGGGAGACAAACTACTCTTAAGGGCAGGCTGCTTGCCATATGCAGATAACCAACAGAAAAAGTCAATGTCATCTTTGGAGGTTCCTCATCTCACAATGTTGTATCAGGGCTGTTCCATCTTTTAAATTTTATTTTATTCTTAATTAATTAATTAACATTGAGATCGTAGCTTCTTCTCCCTTTTCTTCTCTCAGTCCTCCCTCTCACCTTCTTTCCCCATCTGCCCCTCCTCCATGTCTCCTCAGAAGAGGTCTCCCCTGGATATCAGCCAACCTTGGCATATCAAGCTGGAGTAGGACTAGGCACATCTTCTTCTACTGAGGCTCAGACAAGGCAGCCCAGCTAAGGGAAATCAAACTAAAAGCAGCCAATAGAGTCAGAGACAGCCCCACTCCTCTGTTAGGAGTCCCACATGAAAACCAAGCTACACAACTGTTACATAGGTGCAGAGGGCCCAGGTCTGTCCTATGCATGCTAGCTATTGGTTAATGAGTCTCTGTGAGGCCCATGGGCCCAGGTTAGTTGATACTCTGGGCTTTCTTATGGTGTCCTTGACCTCTTGGCTCCTTCAATCCTTCCTCTCACTATTCCACAGGATTTCCCAATATTTGGCTGTGGATTTCTGTATCTGTTTCCATCAATTCCTCAGTGAAGCCTCTCTGGTGGTATTTTCACTCTCTTTCTGTCTGCTAGTATAGCAGAATATCTTTAATAGTGTCAATGATGAGCTTCCTCATCATTGGCCTGGGCTTCAAGCTGAGCCAGTCATTGGTTGAACATTCTCTCATCTGCTCCTTCTTTACCTCCGCATATTTTGTAAGCTAGACAAATTTTGGGTCTAAGGTTTTGTGGCTGGGTTGCTTTCGCAATTCCTCCATTGGAAGGAGGTTATAGGAGGTTACAGGAGATGGCTGTCAGGCTCTATATCTGGCATTGCTAGGAATCTTAATTAGGATTACACACCCCCTAATGCCCCCAATCTCCTCCATCCACCCCTGATGTCCATTCTATTTCCTGGTCTCAGCCAAGTTACAGGATACCCATACTACTGCTACAATGCATAGATCCAAAGAAGCTAAGTAACAATGAGAGCCCAAGGAGGAGGGGGTGCTTAAATCTCACTGGGAAAGGGAAACAGAATAGATACCTGGGGTGGATCGAGGAGGGAATTTGGTAAGGGAGGGCTGGGGATGAGCTGAAGTGAGGGGTGGGTGGAGGGAAATTGTACTTGTGCTTTCTTTCTCTTGGGTCCTTTTCCTTTCATTTCTTTTGACTTGCTATCTATTATATTATACTTTAAATTATTATTTATCCTTGAAATACTAGAATCCTAGTATACTAGTAGAATCCTAGTAGAAATCCTAGAATACTTATTCTATATCTTTTACATAAACTTGTCCTGCAGTATAACATTTCTGGAAAAGATGAATATTCTGACTATCTAGGTAAGGTCTATAAGTCTGAGGATGAATATAGATTTCACTTCAACTGCACCTATATCTATCTAAAAGTTGTTCTAGGTTTTACAGAGTAGGATTTTCATTTGAATCACAGCTTCATGGTAAAATTAACTAATACTTTATTGGGAGTTTGTAATTATGCAGTAGTGTGCATGTGAAATTTAAGAATGCAGAGGAAAGAACCCTTAAAATCCTGGCCAAAAATAGTCTAAATGTCAGAATCTTACTTTTAGCTGCTGGTGAACTGCAAACAGATACTTTTCTGACCTTGGATGATAGTAGATGACGCAATAGACAGTAAGAGTTGGGGAAATCAGAATCATGTGAACTCAGGGTGTTAATGACTGGTCCTAAGTTGCTGGAAACACAAAGAATTCACAATACAGATTCACGGAAGCATTGTCTCAATTTAGTACTCATCACCTGGCTTTATCACTTTCACATTGTACAGCCAGATAAGATGGTGTTTGACTCTGCACACTCTCATCTTAAGGAGATGTTCTCTAGAGATCAAGACTATCAGACCTTTATCTACAGGTCCATATCCTTATGGCCAAAGCCTTAAGGCCTTGGGCAATACTCTACTTCAATATATTGTTTAACACACACACACACACACACACATACACACACACACACTCATGCCCCACAGCTGAAAGAATGAAAAAGGGGCATCTTCCACAGAATTTATAAGAAGTGTATTCTCTCTTTATCTGTAGATACCTAGCAAGATTGCTTTCTGGTTCCCTGACAGATTAGCCATAAAGCAGGTACAGCCTAGGCTGGAATCCTTGGCATAGTACCAAATTATGTTGAGGGATGTGCTTGTAAAACAAAGTAGACTATATCAAGGAAGGTAATGGGCTTTATCTGAAGATCCATAGCTGGAACTGAGGAACCTCTAGAAAAAAAGTTGTCTATCTGAAGAAAAAGGACATGAAAAGCATTTGGAAAAATAAGCAAAAATAGTGACAAAAATATTCAAATTAAATCAATTCTAACTAGAACTCCTGGCCTAGACACATAAACTACTTTCTTTTTAAATTTGGGCTATTTTATGAATTAATTTTGTAGTATTCTACTTAACTCAATAATTTTTAAATCTTAGCATTCTTGATACTTATTATTTTTCTGGGCATATGTATTTCCTTATTATGTTTAGGAATGCTATGTTGATGTTAATCTCAATAAAAAATTTATATCAAAAGTATTAAGCAGTGTTATAATTGTTCTAATCTACCTGAAATACATTGATTGATTGATTGATTGATTGATTGAATGGACAGGAGTAATTTATGAGGGGACACCAAATAAAGTTTAACAAGTAAACCTGAAGTTTAACAGGACCATTTCTTGGTTGCAAATATTCTCCAGTTTCATTGTCTGTCATTTTTAACTTCAGATTTTGACTCTTGAAATCTAACAAGCTCAAAACAAGCCTAAGCAAACCAAATGCCATCCCTGGCTTTAAATCCTTTCCCACATACAGGCTCAATATCTTCCTCTTATTTGGTCCTGCAACATTAACAGTGATAAAATATGATAAAATGGCTAAGTCTTATGGAAAGCCAGTTTTAGATAGGAAGTCAGGTGTGGTTCCCTGTAGGCTACCAGGTGAGAGTTACTCTTGAGTTCTTGTCTTTCATTTTCACAAGATAACCACAGTGCTCTTCAGGTTAGTTTAAATGGTTTGTGTGTGTGTGTGTATGTGTGTGTGTGTGTGTGTGTGTGAGAGAGAGAGAGAGAGAGAGAGAGAGAGAGAGAGAGAGAGAGAGAG
>JADRCH010000046.1:6438284-6530017 GCA_019843965.1 Rhynchomys soricoides
AGAGAGAGAGAGAGAGAGAGAGAGAGAGAGAGAGAGAGAGAGAGAGACACTGTGGGAGATATGGCAGCATTAATGGGAAACACTTTTCCTGTTGGATTGGAAAGGCCATTAGTGTCCTCGGTCCTCTGTCAGGCTGAAGTGCCCTTGTGCTTCCCCAGGGCCGTTTGCTGCTGATACCCATACTTGACTTGTGATTGCAGCACTAAACGCTCACTTCATTTCACTCTCAGATTGAAGATGGTTGCCTCAGTCAGAGTGCTGTGTTGGTGTTTGATCAGCTCTTTAATGTATGACAAAGATTAATGCTGACCAATGACACGCCTAACAGGGTGCACTTGATTATTGATTTTACCTTTTATCTTGCTGATAGGTTCTTAAATGTGATTTGATGATATAGATTTCCTCTTAATTCTTCCTGACCCTGAGATATTTGAGATATAATCCACAAACATGGACAAACACTTTTTGCAAATGCTTTCTCAAAGCTCATGACTCACTCACTACCTTAAATTACCTTGTGCTACACTTTAACTGGGGAACAGGAATACATGGGGGAGGGGGGTATGTAACTATTCAAAATAACAAGCTATGCTCAGTTTCATCAAAAATTACTGTTTTTCTGTCTCATTTATGCTTCAAAAATCATTCTTCAGTTTTCCTCTCCTATTGAATAAAATGTTAAACAAGTACCACGGATTCTCCTCTTTCTTGGATAACGATGAGTCCTGTAGATGCCGTCTATTGCATGAATTCTCTTTTGGCCCAGGATACTCACTAAAATAAAGATGATATGCACCATGCCTTACTCCATTTTATTTCACTCTTCCTTATTTTCTCTAGGAAGCCTGATATGGGCTAAAGGACTGTAGAAAATTTATCTTGCATTTCCACACAATTCATTCGTTTTTCTCCTTTAACTTATGACCATTCCAGACTTATTAAAGGTTTAAGAAGAAAAAGAGAAGACTACTATTGAAAAGAAAATAGAACCTCATATGTGGCCACTGCAAAGGGACAGTGTTTGTCAGCTCTCTACAATTCACTCTTGTAGGCCTTCTTCTAGATCACAAACTGTGGTTTTCTTTTGTATGCTCACTTCACCAAAAGTAGACAGTATATACTCTGGCATCCTTCTCATTAGGGTAGTGATTCACTCATGTACCCATGTACTCCTCACTTGCTACAAGATTAAACTGCTTCATACACAGGGTTAGGTTTTCCATAAATATGGATTATGAAGAACAATGTCACATAATTGGCATTTGCATTAGTCATATTTAGATGAAATGGAAGGAAATAGATGCTATATATGTGTACATATAATAAGATTACTGAGAAAAATCATGAGATCTATACATATAAGGGTCCCTTGTACCCAGAAGTAACATTTGGGGTGAGTTATGGTCAAGAAAACCAATGTAGACACTCAAGGACATGTCCAGTCAGTCAGTCAGTTTAAACTTGTATGTTTTCTTAAAAGGTTGGAAGTATGAGAAACATTGCAGGCAATTTATAGTCACCCTTTTTCAAACTTTTTAAAGAGGCCTACACAGAATTCTGAGATAAGATCAAAAATGATAATTCCATTTCTCTTTCTACATATTCATAAGTGCCCAACTTTCTGTGCTCTTGCTCCGATTATCTGAAGAGAGGTGACTAATGGTGTTATTTGGAATTGTGATGTCTCTATTCTGTCACTTTAATCTTGAAACAACAATTTGTACAAACAAATGGGTTTGTGAATAAACATTAGTAGTTCAAAGCACAAATAACTGAATCTGAGAAAATAATAAAGTTTTGAAAAATTTATACAAAGGTCAGAAACAAATAAGAAAAGATTTAACATATATACTTATATTTTTTAAAATAGAATGAAGAACAATACTCCATATAAGGATTATAAAAGCCTCTGTTGGTGATTTTTCTTTAATTTTTACTAAGTATTACAAGCATAGTAATTTATATGTCACAATACATAAAATAAAAATGAGTTACTCAAATAATTTTGGACTCCAATTAAAAAACACATTCAAACTAAAATTTATATATTTTAAATGATATGTATTTTATTTATGATGACTTAAGCTAGAAAAGTGAACAGTTTTAAATGATAAATTCAGAAATGAGGGAGGATATTCAGTACAATTTATGTTTTTAGTAAATAAAATAGGTATAGTTAATATAGATTTTATAACTTTTTGAATTTTCCAAAGAGTATAATAATGAAAGATTCATGGATATTTCACATATTTAATTGGAACTATGAAGAGCAAACACAGTTATTTTTATAACTTTTAAAGACTGTCAGAAATGTTAAGGTCCTGGCATGGTAATATTCATTTAACCAATGTCTCTTTGTATTTCTTTTATCACTCTAAAACTAACTTCCTGCAGGAGGTGTTGTAAAGATTAATTACTTCATTTTTGTAAGAATTCACAAAGTTTAATATTAAATAGAAAGGCATATGAAAGATGCAAGTAGGAACTATTAAACATTGTCACAAAACCTCTTCTTCTTATTACTTTCAAGATTAAAGGTCAGCATTTCACATACAATGCCTGTTAGTAAGCAGTCAGAAAACATGATAAAGCTTTATTAAAAAATTTATGAATCTTCTGTATGAAGTTTTTATAAAAAAAAAAAAAGTACAAGTTTTACTTATCCCTGTCAGGCCTTACAACTTTTTGAGCATGTCCCTTCCTTTTTATTCCAAAAATGAAGTCTATCCCTGGCTTTGGCTCACTGAATTTTTTCTGTTCTCCTCTTTTTAATCTCCCCAAAAGGAGAAGTTTCCTAGTGCTCTCCCACTTTAAATTTATCTTGGCATATACAAATTATACCAGATTACAGCAAACACGTCTGCATACGAATGTCATGTCAGATGTCAAGAAAAATGTTTATAGAAAATAACAATGGATTTGAACATGATACCATTAAGATTATATTGTGAGGAATAATGGAGGGGAACAGAGAGGTTATCGTTTGACTCTACAGCAAGATCCTTTAATAACTAATGAAAAGTGATATTTACCATGATGCATATCATGGAGGAACTGATATTTAAACTAAGATTTGAAAAATTATTAAGAATTAGACATGTGAAGTAGTAATATGTTCCAAGCAAAAAATATCATATTATTTATGAGCTTGTGGAAAGCCTCATAAAACAAAATATCTATATACTTAAGTATAGTTCAGTTCTGATTTATTATTGTAACATCCAAATTATGATTAATTACCTATGGCACAGGGAAGTGGTAAACATATATAATAGATGGCATCCTTGTAAATAAAGACTATGGAATTTATTTTCAATGTCATGTGGCTCATAGAAATTCTAAACAAAAAATAAATACCTTAGTAGATCATGCATGATAGGCTATTTCTGCAAGGATCTCTGTAGAGTATCTGATTTAGGTGACTGTTTGAAGATAACTCTACATCTACATTGGTAACGATGAGCATGTCAAAGACATTCTAAAGTGAGAACCATGACCTCAGATCAATTTAGTGATGAAAATTTTTATGTTTCTATGGAAGCAGTGATAACAACGATAAAGTCATTACATCAGAACATAGCCTGCTAATGTAACACACATACTATGGCAAGATATGGAAAGGTCCTCTAAGTCAGGAGTCTAGATGAAATTCCACTACTGTTTCTAATTACTTGTGAAAGACATGAAAAATCATTTTATCCCTTCATTTCATTGCTTTAAGTGGAAACAGATAACATCTCTAGTGGTTTATATGTCTAATACTTTTGTGATCATTGATAAGTTTTGATTTTAGTTATTAGGATCCACTTTCTTCCTGATCAGAGTGTTTTGGGACATGCTGAAAGAAGACGACTTTGTACTCAGTGAGCTTTATGTTTTATTAGGTACAGAATATTTATATTCATATTCTGGCACTCTTATCAATAGGTAAAGTGATAAGTACTCATAAATCTACTATACGTTGACATTTTTTCAATTTATATTTTCATTTTTCTACCTCTACCATCAAGCAAGAATCAACAGCCTCAGTGACTGGCTAGAAGCAACAGCAATGGGCAGGCTGTTCACCTGCATGCCTTTCCTTTGTCTTAGAACAGCTTTTCATACAGTGTCCTTCTCCTGATATTGTATCATAGTTATATTTTATCTTTCAAAATATAAGAATCAAATATTATTTAGATATATTTGGAACTATGTTTATTTCCCCACTTTAAGCATTAACAAGTGAAAATATAAATATGTTAAATTTCTGTATATCAATAAATAACAAGAAAAAGTACCTCAGTGGTTATTACAACTGCCTAGACTCAGTAAAAAGATAAGATTAAAACTATGTTTTATAGAATGATATAAGACAGAATCATTGCCTGGGGTTTCTAATCCAAGAATGCAACTCAGATATGCAGATTATATTTTCCCCTTCTAATGAGAAGAAAAAAAAAAAAAAACCCAACAACAACTATAGCCCTCATACTTTGAGGCTTTGAGAGCAGCTTTTTGTGCTGTGTCAGGTCTCATTCTTACCTATGTAGCTCACTTAACCACACTGGCGTACATGTGGAGATCTGAATAATTCAGTTTCTGTAGTTCTATAGACCAGCTTCTTTCCTGGCATCTATTCCAGAAAAAAATATGTCTTAACTTGGGATCTACAAATGTCAAGTTCTGAATGTAAATTTAACTTTAATGGGACTTGTAGCACTGGCCTATCATTTTATAACTGAAACATAGTTAAGTGACCTACTGAATCTCCTGAAGGATCTAGTACTGCAGTAGAGGTTTGATCTTTTGTTTTTTGTTTTGCTAGAGTTAGACTTTTATAATCTAAAAATTACTAGTTGCTTTACTTCTATTATTTGGCTTACATCATATAGTCAATCTTAAAGTTAGAACATTTTTTTTAAACCAATCATGTTTTACATGTAAGGAATCTGCATAAAAGTATAGTGCATCTGCTCAAGCAATCAATAGAGTTCTATTTTAGAATCTTGAATTAAATAATTGGAGGGCTTGTGTTATATAGTCTTTTAGCCTGTTTCTCACAGCTGATTTCAATATAGAAGAGGTTACTTTCATTGCTTAGTTATTCATTAGTCATCTGCTCATTTGCTATCCATTTTTTGTAGGAAATCTTGCTCTAAATGCTTACTGCTTATTCCAGTCACCTTTCACTGTGTGGTCCAGGCCACAACTCACTTCAACATGAGAGCTGAGAATATGATTTTATTAGTGTCTCAATCCCTCTCCCTGTATGATTGTAAGAATGTGAACTAGTTTCTTGCTTCATCTAATCTAGTGTTTATATATCTTAATAAACTAAACACTTAAAGATAATATCATATAGATGAAATATCTCTAGCTTACTATGTTAATATAATAGATTTATGTTCACAGACATAGTTGAAATTTTATATATAAATTCAAATAGTGGGATTATAGGTCAATTTTTACATAGATACTTTAATTCATGGTATGGGTTTCATTAAGAATCGTGGATGTGTGGCAAACAGACATGCAGATTCCTCTGATTTTTCAGTATCTGTTTTGCATGGTTACAATTTTCAAATATGTACACTCACTGGCAAAAGACAATTGTTCCAAATGGAAACTTATGTAGTTTATATAGATAAATGTGATAAATAAATATATTGCATCCTAAGTGTTAACTAATTGAAACAAAACTTATTTGCAAATAATTGATAGCAAAATATAAAAACTAAGACTTTTGAGTTGTTGAACCTGAAGAACTAAAATAAATTTGAGTTTATGAGACTTTACTATCCAATGGATTTGTTAAAAAAAGAAATCAGACTTCAATTAGTTGGAATCATCTGAGAAGAGAAATATTGTAAAAGATTCTAGAGTCAAGAGTACTGAACCAATGGAACAGTAATGAATGATAATCATTATTTTAAAATAATAAAATACAGTTTAAGTTGTAAAATGAACAATCAATCGAATATAGTTGAAGATATATTTCCTATCTTGGAGGATAGTAGATTAAATAACTCCAGCTGAAGAAAGAGTTTTATCTATAGCTCCTTTTAAAAAATTTAACTAGTTCTGATGCTAGTACACAATAAGAATTTTTAAAGCAACGTGTACAAGAAGAGATGAACCTCAGAATGTGAACTTGCTCTGGCTTCAAGCCCTTATGACGGCAGATTAAGAGTACAAGTGTAAATTGAGACCCTGGCACAATGAAACAGCAGTGCTTTTTATGTCCATGCTGCTGTGTTCAAGACTGGTTTCAGTCCTGCTGGAGCTGTGCCTGACTTGGCAGCTCAGAGAAATCAGTATAAAGGTTGTGTTGTTTAATGTTCGAGTGCTTGCTGGTATGCAAGTCAAATCCGAGTTCTCTGATGGGCTTTGGTGCAGCTGGAGCAAGCTGCAGGAGAGAAATCCTTGAGAAATGGCATGAAAACTGAACAATGCATTTCTGTGGCCTTAGAAGCAATCATTTTTGTTCTATAGTTGCATGTTGCATCTGCAAGCTTGTTGATGTTTGAGCAAGTTCCAATGTGTTTGATGACAATGCAGATTTGCATTGATTGAAGTTGAAAACCTACTTAAGATGTATGGCAGTGCATGTTATTGTAAGCCCAAATAAAAACACATGATTTCTGTGTCAACTTAGGACTCATGCAGGATTTTCGATAAAGCCTAAAAATCAGTTATAGCAACTGAGAAACATGCTGTCCACATTTTACATATGAAGAGGCCCCTAAGAACCTTGACATGTGAGAAAATGACTGACGTGAAATTAGTTTTAGTAGTTTAGAGAAGTTTGGCTTAATAGTCTGTAAAATGAAGCAGGGAGCTCATAAATTTCCAGCTTTTCTGAATATCCTTGTTTTGAAGGTCTTACTAAAAATTGAAGTACGAGTTGACTATTTATTTGTTTTCCTGGTCATCAGTCTTTTACAGAGTGGCATAGAAGATGCCACTTATTCCTCTCATTGAAAGATTTTTTTCCTCACATATGTATGTACCATGATTATGGTTTCCCCTCCAGCTACTCCTTAGTCCTTCTATACCTCCCCTCGTACTTTACACCACTCCTTTCTGTCTCTAATTAAAAAAACAATAAACTTCTAAGGAGTAATAATAAGGCTTAATAAAATAAAATAAAAATAATATACTGGCACTGAAAAGAAAAAAATAAACTCAAGAAGAGGAGCCTCAGAAAAAGCACAATAAACAGATATCCATTGGTTTGCTCACTCAGAAATCCAACCAAAACATTAAACTGAATGTCATAATATCTATTGAAAGGACCAGGGGCAGACCCACTCAGGCCATGTGTATGCCGCTTCAGTTTCTGGGAATTTCTATGAGCTTTGATCACCCTATCAGAGATACCTATAATCTTGGTCATTACTTCTCTATTCATAATAGCCCGAAATTATCATAGCCATAAAGACAATGGAAATAGATCATTATTCATGGAAGAGGAACAAGAGGAGCACACGGGGAGGTGTAGGAGTGAGGGTGATTGGGAGAAAATATGAGGAGAGACAGCTACAACAAAGGGCCATTTGTGGGATGGTCTGGAACCTACTTTCTATAGCATTCACTTATATGAAGGTAATTTAAATGAAATTACCAGATAGTAAGGGATATAGAGTCCAACCAGCCATCTCTTATAACCAAATAAGGCTTCCAGTACCTAAAAGTTGAATGGTTGGCTGAAGGGGTCCCATGGAAATCACCAAACAATCCAAGAATGTAGGTTGTTTTCCACAAACTGAGAGCAAGACCCCATTAAATATATTACATCAAAATAAATTTAAAAATGAATACAATACATAAACATGAAGAAGTCAAGCTGGTGCCTTCATCCCCATGACCTGGTGATTTTGGTACAGGAAGGTACTCTGCAGACTACTAAAACAGAAATGTAAACACAAACCCAGCCTCAATCCCTTTGATCTTCAATGATGTCGTGCCCTCAAAGTATGCCAGGGCAAAGGTGGCTCAAGTTTTGTGGTAGAAACCAACCAATATCTCCTTTTACTTAAGGACTACTCCATGGATGGAACTCATACCAGACTAATTTCTTGGGTGATGAAAAATCAACAACAGATGGCTCAGGAACCTAGTAAAAAAACCCAAATACTATTTATCTGAAAAAAAGAAAAATAGCAATAAGTCCTGATGACATTCTTCTATATTAACAGATCAGTGCCTTGTAACCATCATGAGAGAAGCTTACTTCTATAGCAGATGAAAACAAATACAAAGACTAGCAGCCAGACAGTTTTCAGAGAATGAGAGATCTTGGAACACCCAATACTAAGCAGTATGTTTACGCCAAATCCTTTCCTTCTGGACTTGGGGATCCTTGTGGAAGAAGAGGCAAAAAGAGTGTGAGGGCCTGAAGCTTGGAGGACAGCAAGAAATCAATGCCCTCTAAATCAACAGGATGAGCAGACATATGAACTCACAGAGAATGAGGCAGAATGCACATGACTAAAAATTTGACAGAGAAATGGCTGACAAAACAGTGGTTCTATTTCACTGGGCAGCAATCCATTAAAACAACAGCAGCAACAACAAATTTTTCCTTGTCATCATATTCCCCTCTCTTCCTGATATCCATTTTCATTGCCTTCTGCAACATTCTGATTGTCTCTACAGCATTGCCTTAGCCAAAGAATAAACCTTAGGGGAGGGGAGTGTATTAAAAATATCTACGCATCTCCTCTCAGCCTCTCCATTATCACTAGCAAGGTTCTAAATCACTGTGTCTGATGACATTAAATCAAGAGAACAGGGAAAGGAGGCCATGTCAGCATGCTGATAATGCAACCACTGTACTGTCTGCTTAGGTTATCCCCTGTCACATTTCATTTAAAGGGCACTAAATACAGAAATTTTTATAGAAGACGAGTTTGTAAAAGTAATTCCACTTTTTGTTGGCTTGTCGGCAACTGCAATTAGTTTATAATAACAACTGCACCATCCCAAGCTTCTGAAATAAGTTTTTTTGTTGTTGAAGTCATTTCATTGTGTTGGCTCTTTATAATTTCATTTCATTTCCATAAAAACAGAGCATAAGATTGTGCTGATTAAAAACCTCTCAGGTTGAGTCTTGAAGAATTTCAATCTTGGTATGGTTAGATAAATAGTTTATGCTTGGTTTTGCATATTTAGGAGCACTCACTGGTATTTCTTTTTTTTTATTTTCTGAATTTTCAAACTTTCTTTTTTTCATTTCTTATTAAAATTTATTTTCAATGGATATGTAAAGCATTGTTTGTATGAATGGGGTGGCAGGTCATGTTTTAATATGAAGATATATAATTCAACTTTAAATCTATAAAAGAATGCATTTATCATTTACAATGAAACTTTAAATATCCTTTCTTTTCCTTTTTTAAGTTGGTTACTTTATTTTAACCATCACACAGAGCAAGGACACACTGGAGCTACTTCTATGTAATCATCATCTGGTATGATAAACCATCATAGCTGCTTCTATAAAACTAGAACTCATTATATATTGATCAACTGTATCTTACCACTTCTTCCTGTTCGCCTTGACCTCCTATAACTGCCATACAAGTTTCAATGTCTAGATCAACTTATTTGGATTTCATATGTGTGTAAAGTAAGTCCGTACTTGCCTTTGTCCATAAGGCTTATTTTATTTAATGGAAGGACACAAAGTTCAGTCAATCATTGTGTATGGCAGTTTTATACTTTTCTGTAGCTGAAACAAATCATGTTGTGAAAGGAGCTTTAGACAGTGTTCTAAAACATTGAGAGAGGACAATACACCCTCAATTCGAGGATCTAGTAATAATCACTTTTGCAATTCTCTGTACATAACTGCATGTTTGCGGGAGGGGACCGTCATGAAAAGAAAATCCTATACAAATATAACAGGGGATACTTGCTGTGAAGATTCATCAAACATTTATGAGATAACAGCTACCAAGAAGGTAGCTGCCTGGAAATGAGTATTTGGCTAGCAGCCTTCAGATGAAGATGTAGAACTTTCAGCTCTTCCTGCACCATGCCTGCCTGGAAGCTGCCATGTTCCTGCCTTGATGATAATGGACTGAACCTTTGACTCTGTAAGAAAGTTAAATGCTGTCCTTAAGAATTGTCTTAGACATGGTACATTTTTATAGTAGCAAAACCCTAATTAAGACATTCAGCACCTTGGTGTTCTAGCTACCTAAGGTACTGGCTGATGATAAGATTTTCTGTCTTGTCCTTGAAAAGAGATGACCCATGGATGGGAAAATAGTCATGTGCAAGAATTCATAGGTTCATGTAGTAAAAGGTTTGGGGATTTTGGGAACTGTTAGCTACTATGTCCTCCAGATAAGTTGAAAAAGCTCACTGGAATCACAAAAAGAGCAAATCTCCTATGCAGCTATATTGTAACTAATCTAGCAATGACACATTGACTCTGGAACTAAAACACAATAAAGTTTGGAAACATACAATATGTGGCCTTAATTTTTAACAATTTATATTTTATTTAATTGACTTTTAGTAATTGTAAATATTTTGTGGAATACTATGAAATTTTTATAGATATTGTATAATGGCATATAAAATAATCGGATAATCAGGATGCTTAGCTGTGCTGGTTTGAATGAGAATCAGCTCATAGGTTCATATTTTTTAATGTTTGCTCCTTAGCTTTTGGAACTAGCTGTATGAAAATCAGAAAGTGGTGTACTCTTGGGAGTATATATCAGCCAGTGCGAAGGCATGGGAGCTGAGGACTCAAGTGTGTAGGGAACCATTGTATTTAGGTGAAGTCTATCAGAAACCAAAATGGCAAAGGGGGCTTCACATTTGGCTGGATTTTATGACTCTGTATACAGAACATATTACATAAAGACTTTAGGGAAAGTTCACATTATTGATTAGAATGAGATGCCACTGGAGGGATCTTAACTAGAGACCAACATAACTAACATATAATATGCCATAATATATATTTTGTTGAAAATTAAGTAGATGTTTCTTCAAGGTTTGGGATAAGATGTAGGACAGAGTATGGTGGCCTTAGAACCAATTAGGCGATCTTGGCTGTCTCTGAGCTAAAATGGGATCACGATGAAAAAAAGACTTTTAAAAGTGGGAATTAATAGAACTGCTTATATTCTTGACATGTATAACCTTACATTTACCCTGGATTAGATTTTGTTTATGAGACAAAATGCACAAGCAATATGTATGTCAAGATTTGTTCTGAGTACTGTAAAGTTGATTTTATATTTATCAAATTCTAATAGATATTTAGTGGATTTTTGAAGTATAATGTAGACACTGATTCACTAGGGTAATCCAAGAGTTTGATACCAGCTAACAAATAAGCAGTAAGCACATTCATAGTATTTAATATCATGAAAGCATTTTCTATCTTAAAGTATGTGAATAATATCTTGAAAGCCACTGAATGAAGAGACTACAGGTACTAAGTTATGAAAAATTTACAAAATAAAATAACCAAGAAGAATGAAGAGGGCAATTACCAGCAAAGCCAAGAATGGGTGGGAATTTGCAGTGAACTAATGGAAGGAATCAACTTGGATCACATGATAAGAACCATCAAACACCACTGAAATGGCCTTGCTGTGACAACAGATGAGATTAAGATTCTGCTTAAATTCAGGCTAATGTTAGATAGAGGACATTGCTGACATCAGTAAATATAATGCCTGTGTTACTGTAGGAGGCATCTCCATTCATGTAGTTTTATTTAGAATAAAAGAGAAGCAGATGCTGGGAGGGGACTACCACTGGAAGGGAGGACAAATCCAACCATTCATGGTACTCAGTAAGACTTTTAGGGTCATCAGATTTATTTAAACAAGTAATTTAATAACCTTAATCAGAACAATTTGCTAGACAGATTGTACTGGATAGTCTTGTGTGTCAACTTGACACAAGCTGAAGTTATCACAGAGAAAGGAGTTTCAGTTGAGCCTCCATGAGATCCAGCTGTAAGGCATTTTCTCAATTAGTGATTAAGGGGGTAGGGTCCCTTGTGGGTGGTTCCATCTGTGGGCTGGTAGTCTTGGGCTCTATAAGAAAGCCAGCTGAGCAAGCAAGCAAGCAAGCCAGTAAGAAACATCCCTCCATGGCCTCTGCATCAGCTCTTACTTCCTGACCTGCTTGAGTTCCAGTCCTGACTTCCTTTTGTGATGAACAGCAGCATGGAGGTGTAAGCTCAATAAACCCTTTCCTCCCCAACTTGCTTCTTGGTCATGATGTTTGTGCAGGAATAGAAACCCTGACTAAGACACAAATGAAACATAATAGTGTGGAAAAAGTAATAATAGCTTTATTGCTCTTAGTGAATGGTTTGCTTATAGAAATCTAAAAGAGACAGTGACAAATTGACTTCTGATGCCCTAGAAGGTGGCTACTTGAGTGTGGACAACCCTAAAGAAAAATCTAAAATTGGGCACTTGCTGAAGCTGTCATTGGAACACTTCTGTTTTCAAAAAGTAGAAATTAAGGCTATCATTTGATATGAATATCAAAGAGAAAGTATTAAATGCTAGAAGAGATAGAAAAATTAAAACTGGTGTCTTTGACCACAGAAGATGTATTATGGGGAGGTAGCTGTGATATGTTTATCAGGAATTATTAAAGGCACTTTATGAACTAAACCTATTTTTAACATAAATTCATAGAAAAGTAGGGAGTCAAGAACTTGGTTTACTTCTTCTGTGTTTGTGTGCACCAATTTCAGACATACAAGAGGCAGACATTTGTATCAAATAGGTTCCACACTCACCAGCTAAATACAAAGGCAATGAACTAGAAAAATTGAAGACTTTTATAGTAATAAACTATAACATTTAAACTGATTTAGGAACAGGTCAAATGTATCAAAGATCTGGGTTACAAGAAAAATTAAATAAAATTAATAAGTTAGGAAGGCAGTAGCAGAGAACTTGTATTGGAAATACCATGTAAAAATGATGAAAGGTAGCTGGGCAGTGGTGACACACACCTTTAATCCCAGCACATGGGAGGCAGAGGCAGGCTGAATTCTGAGTTCGAGGCCAGCCTGTTCTACAGAGTGAGTTCCAGGACAGCCAGGGCTAAACAGGGAAACCCTGTCTCAAAAAAAAAAAAAAAAATGATGAAAGGTGAAACTGATCTAATTATATCATGAAGAGCTATGCTTTTTTGTAATAGTAAGTCATTGATTAAGAACATGTGAGTCCATTTCTGTAGACAAGAGGCAAAATAAATAGAAGGGGAGTTAAAGTGAGCATTAAGTGTTAAGTGCATTCCTATGCATATATTGAAATCATCCATGATTGAGTCTTCTGTCTTATGGAAAGAATCACAATGGGCCAACAAACATCATGATGAAAATTGTTTAAATGAATGTGATATGAAGACAAAATGAAGAAGGTAGCATCAGATAGTACAGGCACTGGACATGAAAAGTCAAAATGAACATTTTATGGAGACTGGGTGTAGAATTTTATAAAAACCATGAACTATCAAATTCTTACCAGAGTGAATTTCAACACCACACACACACACACCACAGTCTACCACCCAAGGGACCTCTTTGGAAGAAATTGTTTTATGGAAAACAACAGTTCTTCTCAGGAAGTTGCAGGCAGGGAGTGCAATAATGGAAATTTTAAGAGAAGTCGTAAGAGACTGTGAGGAAGAAGGGAAGAAAAGGCTATGTTGCTGTTAATGGTGTTTGTAATATGGCAAATAAAATTTATAGAATTAAGAGGGGTGAGAAAATCAGCCATGTTTTGTATATAGAAAATCAGATTAATTTTGGGAAGTTTCTATGAGTGCATGTTTTATAGGAAGTGAGCCACACTGAAACATTTTCCCTGTAGATTTAAGACTAAGAATGGTCCTCAGACTCACAATCAATGGCCAGGGAATATGGTGTATAAACTGGCTTTCACCCTTATTAGTAGTAATAGTGAAATTAGTAGTAGACAAATTTGTATAACTAAAATTGTAAAAGTCAGGCATTATGGCCCATAGTTTAAGTAGGAGAGGGAAATGGATTTCTGAGTTTGAAGTCTATCTATTCTATATAGCAAGTTCCAAACTGGCAAAAGTACATAAGGCTAGAGAGATCCTCTTGCAGAAAACAAAACAGAACAGAACAGAAGAGGACACCAAAGACTCTAGTAGAATACCCTATTTGACTTCAAATGAATCAGGTAAAAGGCTTAGGTCAATCAAATGCATGAATGACTCTTAAATTCAATTAATTCTGACTGAGAGCCTGTGTCTGAGTAAATCTCAGATAAAGGACAGCCATCTACTACAACATCCACAAAGATGACTCTGACTTAAGAGTCTGAGTTCTGATCTCTCACACTATAATAGTGTATTTATTAAACCATACACATGACATTTTACTTAAATAGAAAAAACTTAGCAAAGAACCCCCACTTGTTATCTTGTCAGGCGTTTGTGTTTAATCCTCTGCACTTGGCCAGCTGCACTAGCTTCTGTGCCATAGTTCTGGACAAACACTTGACAGTCATACTTGTTGTTTTTCTTCCTGTCATTATGTTGTGTCAGTCACCAAGACCACTGAATATGTACCAGTATAAGAGCTATCTCTTTATGTTCTTCACAATTGTCATTTTGAGAGTACAGACAAGCTCCTGGTCCAGGTTTATAAGATTCTATGTGACCCTGCTGCTGCTGCTTTCTGACAGGGAGTTGTTGTCTCTAATACCTAGTGCATCTCTATCACATTAGTCTTAGGTTCCATTTTCATGCATTATATTTGAAATCATACTGCTTTCTTCATAGTATTCACAATATCTTCCTTTATATCAAGTTGCACAACTAGACACCCCCTTCCTGCATATTTAAAAACCAGCTCTTCACAAACACCTGTTTTCCTTATTATCAAATGAGAACTTTAAAATCTGCTTCTGGAGAATGGGGAGCTGTCTCAGTCAAGAAAGTTCACTTTAAAGCATGAGGACCTGAGGTTTATCTCCAGAACCCACATAAAAATGCCAAATACAGTGAATGTTTAAAAATCTTTTACTTCCAAGGGGTTGAAGACAAGAGGATCCCTGGAGCTCACTAGTCAGTCAGCTTAGATTTTATTGTGTGGTCTAAAATAGTGAGATGCTCTGTCTTTAGTGGGGGGAGGGGGCAGAGGAGGATGGAGAGGGAGAGACAGAGACAGACAGAGAGACAGGGAGAGTGTGATAGTGCCTTAGTAACATCACCAAGGGTGTCCTATTTCCTACAAATACAAGAACACCTACACACACTAGAATACATTCACATGAATACAGAAGCATGAGAAAATCTGCATTCCCACTATTTCAGCTTGTTTCATCTCTCTAGGAAGTACTGTAATCATCCTGATATTATATTTCTCAAAGAATCTTAGATTATACTTACTGCCTTCTTTCCTCTGTGACTAGCATGTAGCTTTTACTCAATATTCATTTCACAAATTCCTGATGTCTGAATGTGAAAGGACAATACAAGCTTCATTGTATCCATTTTAGGACAAGACTTATTTAAAAAGGAAAGTCACTAGTCCCAGGAAATAGGCCATATGTCACAAGTTTCAGGAACAGAACATAAATTTCAGGAACAAGGTCAGAAAACCCTCTCCCAAAGTACAGCCTGGTTAGAAAACCCCCTCCCAAACAGCCTGGAGACAACCACAAGAATGGGAAAATATCTTACTCAGGACGGGCCATCTATGCTAGGCAGCCCTATCTCATCCTGTCATTAAACATTTATGACACAGGAATGCAGAGCACTAACCACCTGGCACAAACCAATCAGAAGCTGACACATGTGTCTTCCCACTTTTAAACTTACAGAGTGGGTTAGGTAATGTAATGAAAGTTTACACTATCTAACCCACTCTCTAAATATAAAAGACATAACATAGCAGCCAATCAAAATTGTACTAATGTTACTACTTTGTTACTACCAGTCACATTAGAGATCATCTAATTTTTCCAGAAAATTTCCCTGGTTCCCTATAAGAAGACCTGCATGTGTCTGTTTGGAGTCCTCATAATGAAGAATGACTGATGCCCACATGCTGGTTGTTTCTGTAGAATAAGCATGCTTTGTCTTCCTTGAGCAATTTTCAGACCATTACAAGTGAAAGATATAACATTACCACTGTGCTATACCTTATAGTCACTCTTTATGCCTAAATCTCTCCCTTGTTCCAAGACATAGGCCTCCTAATAGTGATTTAAGGTAATCATTGTCCCTCTAGATGAGCAGTTTGCCATATGATTCTCTCTTCGTAATGTGACAAATTTCACTAGCATTGCTAGTGAATCCTTCCTTGGTTAGTTATCTGGTCTGGATGATTCCTCTGACAAAAGTTCTCTATATTCTAAGACAAGGGAATGTCTTTGTCAGAGATGTTCATAAAATCACATGCCACTGTTTTGAGAGACTTATTGAATTGGCAGTTTCTTTTAAAAGTCATCTTATTGGGACTGGAGAGATAGCTCATTGGTTAAGAGCACTGACTGCTCATCCTGAGGCCCTGAGTTCAACTCAGCAACCACATGGTAGCTCATAACCATCTATAATGAGATCTTGTACCCTCTTCTAGCCTACAGGTATATATACATAGGCAGAACATTGTATACATAATAAATAAATCTTTTTTAAAAGTCTTAATATTGTCACATTCTTCTCAACAAAACTCTAAGCTTCATAGGTCACCACTATGTCTGCCCTTACACTTGACTTTATTTCTATCAGTGGCATAGATTTTTAGTTTGTTCAATCTCTATAACTCATTGCATTGTCTAAATAAAAAAGAAAAGCAAACTAACAAACAAAACTCCTACAAGATCAATTGGTGTATCCTTGCCTATAACAAACTTATTTCCCTTCTACCTGAACAAGGCAAACAAAGAGTATATGTGCAACTCTAATGGATCATGGGTAACAAACAACTGATGCCTTTAGTTGCAGGCCTTCAGAAAGACGGGGGCAAGTCATAGAGTAATTAAAGCCCAAAGCTTTAAACAATTTCCCCTTTCCACACCCATCCAGGGATAGCCTAGGGTGAGAGACTGTGTTTCCTGGCTTGTGGAAAGATTCCTGTTCATTTTGCTGATGAAATCTTCCCCAATCTTCTGACTATTTCTGCTTATGAAGTATTTTTAGTTGCCAGAAAATTTGTTGAAATATTTGTATTTATTTCCAATACTCTTCGTCTCTTGTTCAAGGTTTACTTTAAGGAAATTCAGACTAGGTAGGAAACAAAAGATTTGTTTGCTAGAACATGTAATCTAGTGTCTTCTGAGTCTCTTCCACATTGAGGAATTTCATTTTCTTTAGTAAAATACTGTAACCAAAACTATTAAGAGATCTAATAAGGAGTATTTTCTTACTTTGATTCTCCTTAAATCATTTCAGACAAAGAAAATATAAATGTGGAGACATGGTGTTAGATATTGTGAAATAAGCTTTTTGACTTAAGTGACTACAGCTCTATTTGATCACAGAAAAATGGGTTAGGAATGTTAAAACAGCTATTTGATTTTGAAAATATATTGAGTTTCTTATAAGTCAAACAAATTAATATATATTAAATGAGAATGCAACCAAATAGTAAACTTTCATGAACCCATCAAATAAAGCCATAGTTGAACATATTTGCAATGTGTCCGTTTATGAATCTTCCAATATTTATATGAATTTTGACTCATAAGAAATTAGAGACCCAGCCAACGTAAAGCTCTTACCAAAATAAGAATTAGTAGGTAACTTTGACCTACAGGTAAATTTCCTGCAGGAATAGAATGCCAAAATATGTTAAAAACAACAACAAACAACAAGAACAAAAAAGCAAAAACAATAATAGTAAGTTTTGATGACTTTGTTAACATCTATTGAACAAGAAGTGAATGTGAGTCATAAGGCACTTCTTTCAGATTCTCCTTCAGTGTGTCTGATCAGAATAATTCTCATTTTAGCAGTTAGAATGATGTGAAAAAATGTAGCCTTTTTCTTTCTCTCCATTTAAAATATACTCAGAAAAAGAAATGATCAGGTCTATCTGTGATCTTTTGCTACCTGGGAATTCTTCAGAGTTAGGAAACTGCTATTGTAATCCTCCCATATCTCCTGGCTAGAGTTTTGGAACAGAAAATTGTGGGACCATGAAAAACAGCCTAGTTTCTGGTTGAGCTCAGGTTCTAAACCCCGGTGGACCCAGTAGGAACTAACCCTACAAGGGATGGAAGGCATTTTGCCATACTGCTGGGGACCAGGCTCCTTACACAAGGCCACAGCTCTCCTCTATAGGTCTCTGACTATCAGTCACGTAAGGGCAACACCCAAGCCCTTCCACTGGTAGAGGTGTGGTCATATAGCCTCAAGACATCCCTATGTTAATGAGGCACCTAAAGGTTTAGCCACTCCCTTTCCCAGCCAAAGGTATTTCAACCTTGCCTCTCCCTGAGATCACCCTATGGATACACTCATGCCACTCTCTACCATGACAACAAACACCCTGAAACCATAGACTGTCTCTCTTCATCAGGATCCGCCATGGGGAACAATGGAACAGGACTTTGTCCAAAGAGCCACATCTAGTCTCCAGCAGAAGGCCTCCCAGCACTCCCAGCCATGGCCACTAATCCAGCTAGCTGGTGACAAGCAAAGGACCCGGTCCACAGTGGGATCCAGCCATGTTCCTCACTACGTTCACCCTCTCAGCTCTGTGCCATATCCAAGCTGTGGGCCTTCACTTTGTTCTCAGCTCTTCCGCAGAATCCACCGGCACCTGGGATGCCCAAGAGTCTGGGAACCAGACAGCTTCTGTGCAGTCCCCAGGACCCCAGCCATGCTCCCCCAGCCCGTTGGCAGTGTTCTGCAGCGGCTTCTCATAGCTTGACATCCAACCACGGTGTCGTGGGGTGAGCGCTATCAAATTCCCCAAGTCCCACCTCTCTGAGAGGCCCAAACATGGCGTGGACTCACCAGACTTCACCACACCCCACCATTTAACCCAACAGACATTATGGCATACACTGGGCTACTACCCACTTCTATTTGGCTATAATTTCTGATAAAGACCAACTCACAGATAGTGCATCAGGAAAAAGTAGAAACTGAGCTTCTCATTGCTGCACACTATGCTAAATGTTCAGGAAGCTTCTCACGAAACACACTGAGGACTTCTGACATGTAAACTATGGTTTCCTCACACCTGATTTACTTGCTTCCTCAATGTGGCATTGACACTGAATAGACTATAGGACTAATAACATCTGGAGACAAGATCATTCCATGTAATATGGGCATATTTACAATCCCTGCTATTTCAATATTGGTTGTTTAATGCACACAGCAAATTATTTTGGGGACATCTGATATGAAGTGAAGTGAAGGCTTTGGTAGATGAATTTACCCTGAACTGAAACATATGAAAGGCAAAGACTTCAATCTGCATGTACTCTACATTTGGAATAGAGATCAAGTTTGTTCATGTCTTTTGACTTTGAACAAATATTGGCATCATAATATCAAAGGACCATGAAGAGTTTTCTTAGTGCAGTAGATAGATTTCAGTGTGCCAAAAAGATAGATTAAACATAAAAATAATACCAGAAGCAATTAAAAATATATTAGAGCTTAATATGTAATGAAGATTATTTTTACATATGATGAGTTCTTATAAATCATGAAGGAAAGTAGATTGCTTATACATTATAACAAACTTAGAGAATGGCTATGATCATAAATAAAAACATGGGAAATAATCAAGTCAGTATATTTTAATATATACTGGTAAAAATTCATCAAATTACATTTTAGTTCAATACAACTTTAAAATAGTTCAATACACATACACACACACACACACACGCACACACACACATGTGCACATGTCGACACATGTGTAAGAGAGTGTATAACCTGATAAAGGTATAGGGTAGATAAATACCTTTGTTTCACATGAATATAATTTGGTACAAACATTAATTTCCAATAACTATGAAAATCCTGAAAGTATCTCACTTCTGATAATATTTCTGTTGTCTCATGTGGGCAGAAACAAAATCCTAGGTTACCAGAAAGCAAAGGACAGCTATCATATGTAGGCTGCTAATTTTCTCTAAACAATTTTCACAGTCTGTGGTTTCTTTCAAGCCACAGTACCTTTGGAAGGAATTGGCAATAAGCAGAGATATTGAGTTCTCCGCTTTCTTACTTTTCCCAGCTGGATCCCAGCCACCAAGTAAACACTGCAGATACTCTGGATTTCCTCAAGCATTCAGGCTATCAAACTCTTAAACACGCTTGTATTCTGTCCATGGCCTCATTTATCTACCTTCATATATAAATATATATCCACATTTAATCACATACTATATATTTTATGATTATAATACAACTTATAAAAAGTTAGAAATATATGGCTGGAAATTGTAGACAGCATTTCTCTCATATTAGTTTTTTGATATTTTTTTAATTTCTCTTTAATAACTAATTTTGTTAGAATAGTTGAGAATTTACAGAAGAAAATTTTGTAAGAAGTTCTCAAATACTCTTCCTTAAGTTTCTCCAATATTACAATCTTGAATTTGTAGGGTATGTTGTTTTAAATTAATAAATCAACATTAACATGAAAATGTAAAATTAATTTGGAAGTTTTCAGACTTAATTCATGTTCTTTTTTGTTCCAGCATTCTAACCAGATTTCCATGCTTGTAGCTGTCATGTTTCCTTAAGGTCTTCTTGGCTATGGCTCTTCCTCAGGCTTATTGTTTAGAGGCTTAGAATAATTTTTTTCAGGAGAATTGGTAAGACACTTTGCAGAATGGATATGCCACTTTGCTCAGACTGAATCTACTTCTATTACTGGTGAACATCCTTTCTCTGCATTGTTCAAATCCAGTAGCTATGGTTCCTGTTTTCTGAACTGATAAACCCTACTTCTGTTGAAGGATAACATTATTACCTAGAATGTAGGAACATTTCAGTTTCTCTGGATCACTTTTAAACATTTTGAACTTTGCATGAGAAGTAATGGATTTATTTTGGCATCTTCATACATAAAATCCAGTTTACTTTGTTCTAATTCATGACTTTTCCCAACGTTTCCCCCCACGTTATGCTCTCCACTTGGGGGTACCCCTATCTCTCCAAAATAGACCTTATTATTATCTCACACATATTCCATTCTTCCTTCTTCCTCCTTTGTGGTTATTCTTAGACTTGATTGTTTCTGAAGATGCTTAAGAGGCTCCCTGCTTAGCACCTCACCCTGACTGTTGTGTGTCCTATTCATTCTTATATTTGAGGTACAGTTAGTTTTACATATTGGGACTACCTAAGTTATAAAACTTCACATAGATTAAACTTGTTTAATACTACAACACATTGCTTAAAATGTAGCTTAATATATCTGCCCTTACACAATGTATCTTAACAGAGACACTTCCATGAATTCTTATAGTTAATCTGCCCAACTCTCATTCTCAAAACGCCAACAAATGCCTAGTCTACTGTCTCTATAGCCAGGTGTTTTTGAGGAAACCACATAAAGGAAGTGATTACAGTACTATTTTCAGAATATAAACATATGCATTGGGACTCATCCATAACTTTGCATAACTACTTAGGGGTTTTTGCTGAGCAATTATATATATATATATATACATATATATTTATATGTATATATTTAAATGTAAAATATAATTATTATTTATTAATCATTATATCATGTATTATTTATTATATATTCCATATTATACAACATGTATCATATATCATTTTATATATGTTTTTATGTGGAGGAATACAAATTAATTGACATTCTGCAAAGTGTCTGACCAATTCAGTTTATGCAAAACTGTCATAAGTCACCCAACAATGTAAGTTTGAGAAATTGGCATAACCAAGAGTACCTTAAGAAGACATGACAACTACTAGCATGGATTCAGGATTCTATTTAGAATATTGAAACAGAAAAAGAAGATGAGAATATATGTATATTTCTAAACTCTATTTATTGAAGAGCATTGTGCAATTTTGGTGGTTTTGGATAACTCTCATTTGTATATTTAGAAAAATTTGTTTCAAAGGGTTAAGGGAAAATTAGGATCTATTCACATAAAAAAATAACAAGTAGTCATTAACATATATATCTTAAAATATTGACAGAGGAAAGGTTTTCAGGAATGGAGAAAATAGCGATAGGAAATTTGAGTACTATAAGAGAAGAAAGAATAAAAAGTGAAAATATGACTATATATAATGGAGTTACTCTTACTGAGTTTTGGAAATTATATTTGACAATTCAATTAATTTATCATTTGTTATCAAGAAAATATTTAGTATTATGAAAAATAAAGGGGCATTAATGAATCTATTTCTAAGTTTTCTTTAACTTTAAAATACTGCAATTTAGAGCTGGTAATAACTTTATATACATGTTTATATATCTTCAGTAGAACAAGATGAGAAACTCACAACTTTATATAAGAAATATTATTTATGTAAACAGAAGCATTGCATATAAACAATATCCAAGTAACGAATAGAAGGTCACAAAAAAGAAACAAAGAAAGGTGAACCAGAAATAAAAATTGAATAATGAAACAGCAGGGCTAGGTTCATATGTTAGTTAGAGTTTTATTTTTATGAAGAGACAGCATGACCTGACAACTCTTAGAAAGGAAGGCATTTAATTGGGAGCTGGTTTATGATTTTTTCAAAGCTTAGTCTGTTATCAGGGCAGGAAGCTTGGTGACATGGAGGCAGATATGGTGCTGGAGAAGAAGAAAAGAGATCTACATCTTGATTATCAGGTAGCAATAGACTGCATATCACACTGAGTGTAGCTTGAGCATAGGAGATCTCAAAGCCTGCCTTGACAGTGACTCATTTCCATCAAGAAGTCTACCTACTGCAACTAGGCTACCACTCTTAATAGTGCCTTTCTTTATGGACCAAACATTCAAAGACACGAATCTTTGAAGGCCATACCTATTCAAAGCATCATAGTCTGGCAGAGCTGTAGAAACCTCAATACTGCCAGGAAAAAGCTAGAGTCAGACAGACAAGTGATATGCTTCTTAGAGACTTCAAGTCACAATCAGCAAGATACAGAGTCTGACAGTAAAGAGCAGAGAAATGTACAATTCTATGTTAATAACAGAAAAATTAAGCTGTTTTTATTTTTATTGACATAGCATAATGCATATATATGTATATATACATATATATATCATGCTGTATGACATTTTGATAAATGAATATAATGTGAAATAATCACATTAAGATAATTGGCAAATATATCACCACAGATACATGTCACTTTTTATGCTGAGAACATTTGATATACTCTTTACTTTGAATGATTTTGAATTATTCAATGCACTGTTGCTTACTGTACTTATATTTCTCTCTGGGGAATTAACAAGTTACTTCTCCAATCAGTCATAGTCTATACCATTAAAAATTCTTCCTCATCTACCCATGCCCATAGCCCTTCCTATGAACACAGAATGGCTTGCCTATTTTCAACCTCTTTGAAATTCACCGTGTATGTCCCAATATAACTGTAAATAAAGTTTATTTTGAATACATAGCATTTCTTCCTACACATACTTCCCTGTTGTTTCATTTATGTAATTGCAAATGGCAGATGTTTACCACCAAATTTCAAGCCCAAGGTGAAGTGTTCTTTACATATTGGTGTCTGGAAAGGTGATTAGCAAGTGCATAATGTAGTCTTCAAATCCATGTGCTCTTTAAAGGATGTTTGGGCTGAATCTATGCATAATGAGTAGCTTTATAATAAACAAACAAGTATGAAGTAGAAGTTTCTGGTTGTGTCATTTGATGCAGACTTTTGTGGTGTTTTGCTGAGACAAGACTCATGGAAGGACACCTGGTATTTGGAGAGAGTTTTAAAAAGACTCAAAAGACAGTGACCAGGCCCTTGCATAGCTAGTGTTGCAAAGCTTCGTTGGTCTCTTGTCTTTGTTGATCTTCACTTCCTTGAGAAAGGCATAGGAGAGAATGTCTGCTAGAATCTGGCCTGGTTGTGGTGGCTTCCACTGACTCCTGCTGATTCTGGGGAGGCCTAGCTGTTTCTCCTGAGTTATGTCACCACTGCTGATTCTTGTTTGGTATCCTGACACCACCGAACTGCGCTGCTGGTATTCTAACAACAGACATTGGGATCACCAGAGAACTATTTCTAAACAGGTCATAACTTCTTGTTCTATTTACCATCTTTTCTACACTGTGTTTGGACAGTGAGCTAGAAGGGAGATCAAAGTGTTTGAGAACCTTTATGAAAAGTAGGATTTTAAAAATCTAAGCCTACAGAGCATAGTCTTTTTCTTTTTGATATACTGGTACCAGTTCCTTTATACATAACCTAGTAATGGATTGCTAAATTCCATTGTTGTAGTATTCCTAAATTTATGAAGACCTTCCGTTATAAAAATGAAATATGAAGTCCACAATTCAGAACTTGATTATTTTCCAGAAATGCAGCACAAATGTAAGTCAGGAAAGACACAAGTATCTTCAGTAAATAGTACTAGGAATTATATATCCATATGCCAAAGAAGAAAACAGAACTCTACTGACCATTTTACAATGGGTAGTTACATAATTTTTGTTTGAGAAATGTCTATTGAGTTTGGGATCTTTATATATATTCTAGACAATAATCACTTATTGGAAGAGCTTACCACCATTTTATCTTATGGTATAGCTAATGAATTTGATTTTTTTGTTTTCTGCCCTGAAGCTTTATTGTTTGATGTAACCTCATGAAGTCATTTTTTTTTGTCCTATTGCTTATGATTTTATGATTTTAAGGTCATATCCAAAAAATCTTTCTCCGTTTCAATGTCCTGAAGTGTTTCTTTCTATTAATTTCATAGTTTCAATTCTTCCAGGCATGCCAACCTCTTTGACATTGCAATGCACCACTGTCATCTTCAAAGTTCATGATCAAAAACCATGCAATTGAGTTACAACTCTTTAAAAAAAAAATCTCATTACTCTTTAAGTAAATTTAACATTGTGTGCTGAGAGACATTTTATTTTTGTATCATGGGCTAGAAACACCCTGTGAGCTACCATTGTCCATGCCTATAAACACATATTTGTGTAAATATTATGTATATATTATATATATGTATATATATATAATATACACACAAAAGACAGATGTCCAGTTTCTTCCTTCAGCAGAAACATGTTGATTTGTCTTTTTTTCTGAAATATTTACTAAGTGATTTTTTTTTTTACACTCTACACTGGCCTATGGATCTGCTGTTAAGTTAATCAGATAATATGACCTTATGAGTTCTTTTTTGTGTTACCGTAATGTGCTATCTTTATCAATTTGTACAGTTTAGACACTCATTTCAATGGAGGCAAATCCTATACAATCATGATCCATACTTATTTTATATACTGTTAGATTTAACTTATTCTTTTATTAGGAGATTTCATATTTATATTCATCAGAGATACACAGACACAGCTTTATTCATTGCTTTGATTATTTAAAAGATATATTGTCCTTCAAGTTTTAGGAGACTGTTTTCAGGTACTTATGTGAAAGCATTGTTTGGTATTTTAGTAGGTGTCATATTGAACCTTCTTACTTTACAGGACAATATGCATAATTAATAAATTAATTAATAAAATTAATTTCTATTACAAATAAAAATGGCATATCTTTATAATAATTTTTCTTTGATTTTTCATACAATTTTAATCTCAAACAATTTATGATCTTAGTTGAATTTATCTAAGGATTTTTATAGCTATTTTATGAGATTAAACAATTAAATTTTCATCAATATTTATTGCTATTTGGGAAACCTTCTGATCTTGTTTCCTTGACTTCACTGAATTCTTTTGTTAGTTGTAATGGTTTTTGATGGAATTCTTAGTATTTTTTGCTTCATGAAATTCTTTCAACTATAGGCAGGGATAGTTAGATTTTTCTTTTTTATTTGATATTTTTGGTTTATTTATCTCATGTAGTTGGTATACACAGTATTACTAAGTCTGTATTTAATACTTACAATGAAAGTAGATCATTCACGCTTGTAATCCCAAAGCTCAGGAGGCCATGCCAGAAGGACTACAGTTCTAGTTTACTGAGATAAAAAGGTGTTTGTCAGATAATGTGTTTATTAATTGTGATATATTACTTCCATACATGAGTGTTTTGGTTTCTTTTGTGTTTGTACAGGAGGTAAGTTAATTCTCATAATTTTTCTCATCTATTGAGATGATCTCATGGGTTCTGTCTACCTCTGATTACTGTGATGTTATCTTTATCAATTTGCATAATTTATGCACTCATTTTATTGTGGAGGCAAATACTATATGATCATGGTATATAAACATTTTATCTGCTGTTAGATTTAATCTGCTATTATTTTGTTGTGAGATTTGAGATTTATATCCATCAGAAACATTGATATGTACTTTTTGTTGTAAATTAATGTGATATGAGAGTCAAGATAATGTCATTGTAGAATGTGATTGTCAAGATTCTCTAGAAGTTTAAAAATAATTGACTTTAGTTCAACAGTTTGGTAAAATTTGTAAGTGAAACCATCTGTACTAGTTGCATTGTCTAGAGTAAAAGAACATACAGAATGAATCCATATATGAATAGTGGGTTTACTAGAATAATGTATATAGTGTGACCTAAAATAGCTACACATAAACAGAAGGTCAAACATCTAGTAGTTGTTCTTTCTATGAGGCTCTATTCTTATCTGGTCTTCAGTATAGGCCAGATCTCCAAAGTAGGTTCTAGTGCCCAGAACAAATGGACTTTCTAGGGAAGAGAGGCAAAGAGTGAAGCTTCCTTCTTCCACTTCCTTATATAGGCTTACAGCATAAACTGTGACAGATTAGAAGTGTGTCTTCCCACTTCAAAAGATCTAAATTAAATGTGTATTTCCACCTCAAAAATCTGGATAAGATACGGTTAAGTAAAATCTCTCACAAGTATGACAAGTCAGTTTTCATTTTTGTTAATTTCCAATGTAGTCAATTTAACAATTGTAAGTAGCCATCACACTCTCTCATCTAATCTTTAGAAAAAAAAATGTAACTAGCTAATCGTGTTTCCTGCTTTTTGTGTTTTCATTTACTCAGTGTGTTCATGGTGGTGTGTGTGTGTGTGTGTGTGTGTGTGTGTGTTATATGTACTCCAAAGACATTTCTTCTAGGTTTTCAATTAATTGGTATAAAACTGCTTAGATGTTTCAACTTACATCAGTGAGAATGACCAAAATCAGATGAATAAATGATGGAAGATGATAGAGACTATATAGGGAAAGAGGTACAGTTACTCATGGAGAAAACTTGTGCAATTACTATGAATATCTGCACACATTTTCCTCAAAAAGAAAAAAATTAATTTATCACATGATCCAACTATAGCACTTGAGGCATATACCCAAAGAACTGAATATCTTACTACAGAGATACTTGCTCATCAGTGTTCACTGCTGGTCTATTCCATATAGTCATGGAATGGAAATAGCTTAGATGTTCATCAACAGATTAATGGATAAGGAAAATGTGGCACAGTTATATACAAACATTATTTAGCTGTTAAAACATGTTATTGAAAGTTACAAATAATGAATGAGACCATAAACAGTCACTCTTAGTAAGGTAATTCAGATTCAGAAAGAGGAATTAGCATAATTTGTGACTTTTCAGTTTTATATTTAATAATTTGTTTGGCATGGAATAAAAGTAATACCATTTAATTCCTGCTCATGTTTAATTACCATTTGCATGATATATCATTTTTAATACTTAATTATTATTTATACTGTCTATGTTTGTCTTTACCAATGCAGTGAAACATGTGTAGGCAAATTATCATTTTCTCTCTTTTCATTGATTAATTTTGGTCATTTATATCTTTTAAATGGGAAAGTTTAATTTGTTTCCACTTAATTGCATTTTTGGAAGATAAGAACATACTCAAGTGAATATCTATTTTATTACTGGTTTGCTTATTCCTTGCTGTCTCCTTCCTGCCTCAGCACTCAACATCATGTCTTGGTTGTAATTTGGTATCAAATTATTTATTTTTCTTTTTTGTATATTTGCAATTTATTGTTAACTTTGGAAATTTCATGATCATGATCGTAGTTAATATTCTTTTGATTCCATTTTAGAATTCCTGTAGTCGTTTTTTAAAGCTAATATGGAATACAGTAGGCATAGTAACACTCATCAA
The DNA here is from genome assembly GCA_019843965.1 of Rhynchomys soricoides. Classification (NCBI taxonomy): domain Eukaryota; kingdom Metazoa; phylum Chordata; class Mammalia; order Rodentia; family Muridae; genus Rhynchomys; species Rhynchomys soricoides. The sequence continues at coordinate 6,466,543 of JADRCH010000046.1, forward strand.
AGCAGAATAGAATTCATAGTAAAGAATTCATATTAAAGATTATTATTACACAATCAGAATTGCATAATAATGAAAAAGTCATTTGATCAGAAATATATAGCAATGTTTAATAGAAATTCATGATTGAAATTTGAAAACACAAAAAGTAATATATTTGTGGAAAACATACCAGAAATTTCAGCTAGAGACTTAAATACCCTCTTTTAAGGAACGGATAGAACTGACAGTAAATCACCAAGGGCATATAAAAATCTAACACAAGAAAGCAGCAGAATCTAAACAACAAAATAATATATTACAACAAATAGATGCTTACTTAAAATTCCTTTCAGGTATTCATGGAATATTAGCAAAAAGTTTCATAGTATAGTCCGTAAAAGCTAACTTCAACACACTGCATAGGAAAAATATGACAATTTTATACTCGAATCATCAAAGAATCAAATCAGAATTCAATCACAGAGTGATGACCAGGAAATGTATAAATGTTAAAAATTAAACAACAGGCTTTTGAATATTTTATGAATTTATGAATATTATCACTGATGATGTCTCAAAATAAAATGCTAATTGTGTGCATGACTATCCTAACTAAAAGGAAAGTACTTCTGAAAATATTGAAATGAACACTGAAATATTAAAGTAGATATTAATAACAATAAATGTGCTTTGTCAGGGGAAAATTATCAGATCGATAGTAAAACTCCATTATTTCAGAATTGGATAGAATAAGTAAACTCAAAGTAAATATAAAAAATGTAAGTAATTAACTGAATGGAGGAATTAATTTAATTAATTATAAAAAGGATAAAAACCAGTCCTCAAGGAAAAGGTATTCAGGTCAAGTTCAACCCATGAACCTCTGGAACCTGCATCTGAAGAGTGTAGTGTCTTCTGCAATACAGACAGAAGGACATCAGCAGTATCCTGCATGTTTGAGGAGTCTCTTGTTAAATGCTAGCCAACATCTCAAAAGGAGGATTCTCAGGCCTGGTGTGCAATTTTTCTTAGATGGTCTTCAGCTATTGGAGGGAGCATTACTAGTACAGGTGAGAAATTTTCAGTTAATATCTCTCTCTCTCTCTCTCTCTCTCTCGTGTGTGTGTATCTTAGTTTTTTATGTTTTGAATAGATAATGCCATGCTCACTGATAACTTTTTCAGATGTCATTATTGTGATTTTACCCTCATCCCACCTATGCACATCCTCTTACCCCATCCATAGTTGGAGGGTATTATTTTCCCCTTTCTCCAATAGGATAACTTACAACTAGCTATTCTTTCTATTTATTCCCCAACATCCAATCACAAAAATGTTTTCTCCTTTTAATATCTCTGCTATCTGTAGTTACTCCAGAATGCTTACTCACCTCTGAAGATTTGTAGATAGCCTCTGATGTAGGGCCTCTCATGAGGAAGATCATGTGATGTTTATCTTTAGGAGGTAAGCCATCAATATTCCTACCCAACTATGACACCTATGAACCACAAGGTCAAAATGGTACAATAACCCTAAGGGAACAGTATTGGTATGCTTACCTTTAAGGTAACCAACAGCTCTCTAAATGAACTTAATATCAACTGAACAAGAAGGAAATCATGCCTGGTATTTCACAACTAGGTAGCTATCCAGGTTAGTGAAGTCATGGATCTTAGAGAAGAACCTGGAAGCACAACTTTATTTCCTAAGTATACTTTAAACATTTGTCCAATAGATATGTGTAGTCCTTATGATTGGTTAATCATGAAAACTTTTCTGCAATTAATGAAAATCCTTATAGAAATCTAAAACTAATCAAACTGCAGAGCTGTGGATTCTCAATGAATAAAACTCCAAAATATTCTCTGCACTAATTTTTCAGGGGACATTGGGTAAGAGGTGTTTGAAGGGTTTTGAGAGCCAGAGGGTCAGGAAATTTGTTGAGAGAGTATGGTTCCTAGGAATATCAAAAGCTACATCCATAAAGTCTCACCAACATGACTGCCTAAGCATGTTGAACAAGAACAACAATCGTAAACATGCCAAAGAGGATGGGCGGAAGACTACATGACCTCAACCCTATGAAGACAACTTTAGGCAAGTAAAAAGTGCACGTAAGGAGAGAAGAATACTGTAATTGGTTATCTACTATCAAAGGTTAGCTCTGAAAGCATAGATACAGTCCAAGATGACTGGACCTTTGTATTTTGGAATAAATATATATGCAATTACATGTATATATAATTATGTATTAGTATATGTAATTATATTGCAATGATGTAATTGAAATGATGTAATTATAATCTCAAAAATATATGTATTAATTAAAACAGTAGGTTATAGCTCATCATAAAGCTACCACTTGTCTTCCTAAATGGATTAAATGTGGTACTTAGCTTTGGGGGCCACTCAGCACAGAAATTCAGTGTGAAAATCTAGGAGAAAGTAGTATATTCAATAGTGGTGGCTTTCTGGAAAGATTCAGAATGTCTATAAGTACTACTTAGGCAGGGCAGAATCTTCCTGTTTGATCTGTATGATCAGTTTCATGTAACCCTCATATGGGCTGCACATGAAATATTGCTATTCTACAGCATTTGCAACAAATTATTTTTCTTTCTACCTTATAATTCTTAAGCCTCAAATTCGTATTGTACAAATCAATACTAGACTCTGGATTGTCTTTCATTTTGCTACTTCTGGAAGGAACAAACTGGAGTTGTTGTCCCCTAAGACTTTGAAACCTCTAAGAGGACCCATCTAAATTATTCCTTTTCTTTGATCTCCTGACCCAATTAGGACATGATCTCCAATTTGCTTGTCTTTTAATGTGTAAAGCATATAGGAAAGGGATCTATGTCTACAACCCAGTATGCACCTCACACACATTTAATAATCCTGCCTGGGCAGAGTAATTGAAGCATTAATCCTACAACCAGATTCTTCACATATAAGTAAAATTTAATGACTAGTTAAATAAAATGAACAAAAAGAATTTATCTATTTTTAAGCTCATCAGTTGTAGCAAGAAGAAAATTGAAAAGTGAGTCAGTAAAATACAGTAAAAACGAGAGCTCTTTTACAAATTAGACATCTGGTAAAACTACTGAATGAAAGTTGAGGTTGAGTTTGTGCACTAAGCAACTTGTGATATGGAACTAATTTTTATCTACTTATAGAAAGAGAATAAATTTTTGTTATGAGAAAAGCAATGAAAATTATTATCACCATCAACCACATACTGAACACTGTCTATGTGCACAGACTCACAATTACAATCATTGATCAAAATTGGGCCAGGTCCTGCTGACCTTGGAATGCCTCGGTATAATGAGAAAGTTAGTATACAAGCAAGTATAAGCAATTCTTTACATAGCAAACCACGCTTCAACAAGGCGTTTCTGACATGGAAATAAGAGGAAGTACGTGTTCCAATGGCTGGTTGATGGTTAATGGAACTGGGTACAGTTGCCTTTTGCACAGCAATTTCTAATGATTTTCTCTGTTCTTGTATTGTCTCAACAGCCACACTCTGAAAGACTGGCCAGGTTTACTTTTTATACCATGACCCATCTCTACCATAATCTTATGTTTCATCAAACAAACAAACAAAACTCCAAATATGCATGATTTCCCTGAGTCTGATTTCTAGTGATTAAATCTGTTTCCTCTGGTCACAACACTTTATCTTATGTATTAAAACAATAATAATGTCTTCGTTTTGAAAAGTGACTTTCAATTCTTGCATTCATATACAATTTGTTCTGTGATAACTATGCTGCATAAGATGTTGTTGAAATAATTATAATTGAACTCAGTCAGTACTTTGTTAGGTACTCTTCAGTCTGTTAAGTATGTATAGGCACATATGTAGTATGTCCGAGATGGTGAGACAGGAAAAACACAGTAGCTGCAGCCCAAAGCTACCTCCTCTTAGGCCGACCTTGTAAACCACTAATGGCTAGCATTATCTCTTTAGCCCACCTCAGATTGTTGTCTGGACTCTGTAAAAACAAAATGTATTAGTATAAGTTATTTTTGCAGTGATAATATATATGGAAAAACCTCACTTGTTCCTTATTCTCACTGTTGTGAACACTAGGGGGAAACTGCAAAAGATTCAATGATTCATTTTACATATATTTAAAATAACAAACATCAGCTTTTGTTTAATAAGTTAAACATGGAATTCCTAAGAATACAGATATTTTAATGAAATAAAGAATTTATATTTAAATTTGGGAACATGACTGTAATAATATAGCTTGGAAAAATTAATCAGTTATATTGCAAGAGGGACTTGAAGTTCTTGTCATACACATCTTTCACTTACTTGGTTAGAGTCACATCAAGATATTTTATATTGTTTGTGACTATTGGGAAGGGTGTCATTTCCCTAATTTCTTTATCAGCTTGTTTACCCTTTGAGTAGAAGAAGGCTACTTATTTCTTTGAGTTAATTTTATATCCAGGCATATTGCTGAAGTTGTTTATCAGCATTAGGAATTCTCTGGTGGAATTTTGGGGGTCACTTATGTATACTAGCATATCCTCTGCAAATAGCGATATTTTGACATTGTCCTTTCCAATTTGTATCCCTTTAACCTCCTTTTGCTGTCTAAATGTTCTTGCTAGGACTTTGGGTACTATATTGAATAGATAGGGAGAGAGTGGGCAGCCTTGTCTAGTCCCTAATTTTAGTGGGATTGCTTCAAGTTTCTCTCCATTTAGTTTGATGTTGGCTACTGGTTTGCTGTATATTGCTTTTATTATGTTTAGGTATGGGCCTTGAGTTCCTAATCTTTCCAAGACTTTTAACATGAAGGGGTGTTGAATTTTGTCAAATGCTTTTTCAGCATCTACTGAGATGATTACATGTTTTTTTTTTACCCTTTGAGTTTGTTTATATAGTAGATTACTTTGATAGATTTCCATACATTGAACCATCTCTGCATCCCTGGGATGAAGCCTACTTGATTGTGGTAAATGATCATTTGAAGTGTTCTTGGATTCAGTTTGTGAGAATTTTATTGAGTATTTTTGCATCAATATTCATAGGGAAAATTGGTCTGAAGTTCTCTTTCTTTGTTGGGTCTTTGTGTAGTTTAGGTATAAGAATAACTGTGGCTTTATAGAACAAATAAGGTAGTGTTCCTTCTGTATCTATTTTGTGGAATAGTTTGAAAAGTAATGGTATTAGGTCTTCTTTGTATGTCTGATAGAAATTTGCACTAAAATCATCTGGTCCTGGGCATGTTTTGATTGGGAGATTTTAATGACTGCTTCTATTTCTTTGGGGGTTATGGGATTGTTTAGATGGTTTATCTGATCCTAATTTAATTTTGATACCTGATATCTGTGTAGAAAATTGTTAATTTCTTCAAGATTTACCAAGTCTGTTGAGTATAGTCTTTTGTAGTAGGATCTGATGACTTTTAATTTCCTCAGTTTCTGTTGTTATATCTCCATTTTCATTTTGATTTGCTAATTTGGACACTGTCTTTGTGCCTTCTGGTTAGTCTGGCTGAGTGTTTATCTATCTTGTTGATTTTCTCAAAGAACCAGGTCCTGATTTTGTTGTTGTTGTTGTTGTTGTTGTTGTTTTGTTTTTTGTTTTGTATAGTTTTCTTTGTTTTTCCTTGGTTGTTTTCATCCCAGAGTTTGTTTATTTCTTGCCATCTACTCTTCTTGGGTGTATTTGCTTACTTTTGATCTAGAGCTTTTAAATACACTGTGATAGATAGAAATCCCATAGGTCCATAGGTCATGAACCCTGGGATTCCACTTCACACCAATCAGAATAGCTAAGATCAAATACTCAGGTAACAGCAGATGTTGGGGTGGATGAGGAGAAATAGGAACACTCCTCCATTGCTGGTGGGATTGAAAGCTGGTACAACCACTCTGGAAAACAGTCTGGCTATTCTTCAGAAAATTGGACATAGTACTACCTGAGGACCCAGCTATACCACTCCTGGGCATATACCCAAATGATGCTTCAACATATAACAAGAACACATGCTATACTCTGTTCATAGCTGCCTTAGTTATAATAGCCAGAAGCTGGAAACAACCCCATTTCCCTCAGCAGAAGAATGGATACAGAAAATGTGGTACATTTACACAATGGAATGTTACTCAGCTATTAAAAACAATGACTTCATGAAAATCTCAGGCAAATGGATGAAACTAGAAAATATCATTAGTGAGGCAACCCAGTCTAAAAAGAACATACATGATATGTACTCACTGATAAGTGGATATTGGTTCCAAAAGCTCTGAGTACCCACAATTCACAAACCATATGAAACTCAAGAAGAAGGACAACCAAAATATGGATTCTTCAGTCCTTCTTAAAAAGGGGAACAAAATACTCACTGGAGATAGAGGGTTGGAGGGACTTGGGAGGAAGAGAGAAGAGGGTCATGGGAAAAAGTGGGACAAGATCATGTGTGGGAGGGGACGGGGTTGATGCACTGAGGGTCAGGAAATTGAATAGGGGTGTACAGCAATAGGGGATGGGGAGCAGGGTGTAGCCACCAGAATGTAGAAAAGCAGATGCTAGAAAAGCAAGAGGCTCCCAGGACCTAAATTAGCTGAACTATCCAACAAAGGTGAGGAAGAGCCTGTAGTGACCATATCCAGAGTTTAGACAAGGCCCCTGGTTCAGGGATGGGGTTACACACTCATCTCCAAAATTTTAACCCAGAATTGCTCCTGTCTAAAGGAAATGTGGGGACAAATTATGGAGCAGAGACTGAAGGAAAGACCATCCAGAGACTTCCCCACCTGGGGATCCATTGCATATACAGATACCAAACCCAGACCCTATTGCTGATGCCAAGAAGTGCTTGCTGACAGTATCTTGATATAGCTGTCTTCTGAGAGTTTCTGCCAAAGCCTGACAAATGAAGATGCGGATGCTCACAGTCAACTATTGAACTGAGCATGAGGACCCCATTAAAGGAGTTAGGGAAAGCACTAAAGGAGCTGAACAGGATTGCAACTCAATAGGAAGAACAACAATATCAACCAACAAGACCACTCCAGAGCTCCCAGGCACTAAACCGCCAACAAAGAGTACAGATTGAGGGACCCATCACACCAGCTGCATATGTAGCAGAGAATGGCCTTATCTGGCATCAATGGGAGGAATGGGCTTTGGTCCTGTGAAGGCTCGATGCCCCAGTGTAGGGGAATGTCAGCATGGTAAGATGGAAGTAGGTGGGTGGGTGGAAGAGCACCTTCAGAGAAGCAGGGCAAGGGGCATGGGATAGGGAGTATTTGGAGGGGAAACCAGGAAAGGAGATAATGTTTGAAATATAATGGGCAAGAATAAAATTTGGGGTGTAAAAATAAATAAATAAATATTTAAAAAATAATGCCAAAAAAAATTGCAAGAGGGATGGAAATTTTAAAATAGGCAATTTGCATTTTTAATTAGAAATTGCATGTCAAATATTTAGAAAATATTACAGGAAAATTAATTATTTTGCATGTGTATTTTTTCCTAATGTTTCTCCATACACTACACTTTGGCTGAGTCCACTATTTAAAGTTTCGGTGAATAGGCTAAATCTCACAACTTTCAGGTCTGAGTCAGGTTAAATATGCTACTACTTACTTCATCTCCCCTGACTGGTAACACTGGATTGGAATGCTCTGATAACGCCCATTCCTTTTAATTCATGTACAGTCATTCAGACAGTGGAATAGACCATGTTTTATTTCAGAATTTTAATTTTAAAACCTCATACTGGGTGTTAAACTCCAAGTTATAATTTTTTTAATGTATTCCTTAATCTTTGTTTACAGTCCAGACCTTATCTCCCTTCTGGTCCACCCCTCTGACTGTTCCACATCCCATCCAACCTTGCCCCTGTCTCCTAGAGGATGTACCCCAACCACACCCACATACCCCATCACTCCCAGGGGCCTCAAGTCTCTTGAGGTTTAGGTGCATTTTCTCTCACTGAGTCCAGACCTGGAAGTTCTCTGCTATATATGTGTTGGGGGGCTCATATCAGCTGGTGTATGTTACCTGGTTGGTGGCTCAGTGTCTAAGATCTCTGGGGGTCCAGATTAGTTGAGACTGCTGGTCTTCCTATAGGGTCACCCTCCTCTTCCGCTTTTCCAGCTTTTCCCTAATTCAACCACAGGGATCACTAGCTTCTGTCCATTGGTTGGATGTAAATATCTGCATCTGACTCTTTCACCTGCTTGTTGGGCCTTTCAGAGGGCAGTCACAATAGTCTCCTGTTTGTAAGCACACCATAGCATCAGTAATAGTGTCAGGCCCTGAGATAACTCCCCCTGAGTTGGATTCCAATTTGGGCCTGTCACTGGACCTCCTTTTCCTCAGGCTCTTCTCCATTTTTGTCCCAATTAGCAACCTACAGTTTGGGGGAAAAAAAGCTTCAATAACCCCACATCCGATACAGAGCTTTTATCCAAAATATATAAAGAACTCAAGAAGCTAAACACAAAGAAACCAAACAATCCTATCAAAAAACAGAGTATAGAACTAAACAGATAATTCCCAAGAGTGGAATCTCAAATGGCTGAAAAACACTTAAAGAAATGTTCAAAGTCCTTAGTGATCAGGGAAACGCAAATCAAAATGACCCTGAGATTTCACCCAAGTGGTAATTTTTAAATTAACTTTCTTATTAAAAAACTTGCAAATAAAATTATCGAACATGGAAATTAACCGTACCCCATGAACTCATACACATCTCAATGAACTTCCGTAGAGTTAGAATAGCCTAACTACTCTTTTCTATAAGCATTATTTCATCAATAATAAAAATTAGTAACGTTACTATGCTGGCTTATATTGTGAGTTACCTTGTTATAAGATAGATTCATCAGAGATAAACGGAGCCTCTGATGAGGAAATGCCTCCATGAGATCTGGCTGGGTAAGGCAATTTCTTAATTTTGTGTAGTGTCATCCTTGCTCCAGAGTCTTATAAAAAAGCAACAAAAACAAGCCAGTAAGTAGCACCCCTTCCTGACCCCTGCATCACCTGCAGCTTCCTGGTTCCTTCCCAGTTTCAACTCCTGTCCTGACTGCCTTCAGTGACAAACAACAATATGGAAGCATAAGCTAATGGACCCTTGCTTCTCCAACTCACTCTTCGGTTATGTTTTTTCATTGCAGCATTAGAAATTGGAACTAAGACAGCAATGCTTTATAAAATGTTGTATTCAGTCACTGAATTATTATGCTTCTTATTGTTAAAGATTCAGGGAAGAATGAACTTACAGATGTTGATAACCTTATTTCTATGTTAGGAAAATACACACATGAAAACCGGGCTAAGCAATGCCATTTTCCTTTCCTCTTTACCATATGTGTTTGTATTATCATTTTCCTGGTCTTTTAAACAAGCAGGCATATATTAGGGTATCATGGGTTTAACTTCTCTGTCATTTTTAGAATATACTGTGTCACATCAGATTTCCTTGGCTGGGATCTTAACTATAAACTGATCCCTGTATTATAACTAACTATGGTTTTCTATAATGTACTTACATTTGCTGCAAAAATAAGCTACTTTGATGCAGTGATATATAGTTTAGTTGATACTATATATAATACAGACCTAGATATAGACATATAAACATATCCCATTTCTTAGGTGACCAATGAATCCCAGATATTGTAAATTTGGTATAGACACAAACTAGACCTAAATCGCAATGTATATCTTCTCAGATAAATTAATAAGATAGACTTTTTACATCATTTTATATACCTAGTTTCTTGTGTGCAGTATGCATATAGAGACTCACTGAAACAGAAGAAAAGAATTAAGAAGCATAAAATTTCAGAAAGGCTTAAAGAGGTTGGAAAAAATCATAGAATCAATTTTTAAAGACTATTTCATATATAGCAACATGTATGAGCACAGGTATGGAGAGCACATAGTTATGACTCCTGGGGATGTCAAAAGATCTAGGCTAGAAATATCAAGTACAGAGATTATCTTTGGTACATGTGAGGGGAAGGAAGGCCTGAGATAGGAAGTGATAGTTAAGGTCAAAGAGGTAAGAGTATTTACATGTAAGTGACATATAAGACAAAGGGGACATGGTCACTATAAAGTTTTCAGCAAAAACTGGAATTGAAGAGGAGGACATTGGTATTAGAAAGAAAAATGTGTTTTTATTCTTATAAAAATTAAGTACTTAGTAGATCTTCAGATATGTGCATCAAGTTGATTGCCAGGAGCTCTGGAGATAATGGCCTAGGAGTATATGTCAGTATAAAATTTTACCAGCATCTAGGTAATGTTCATGACCATGAGACTAGATGAAATGGTTCTTATATATGTGAAGAGGTCAAAACTCCAGTACTGGAGAACTTGGACATTTCAGCACTCATGCATCAGAGGAGGGGAACTGTGTCAGCAGAAGAGCCTAAACTATAATACAGCAAGTTGACTGGTAAATCTAAAGAAAAAAATTTATTAAGATGAATAAAATAGCTGTCAGCTGGGTTAAATAGCTCAAAACATAAAAAAATTTTTTGACTGTTGATTTTTAAATCTACCAGCCTGAAGGCAATTTAAAGAAAATAATACTTCAACTTCTCGTGCAAAAGGTTTAAGAAAGTGAATTCATAGTAACAGTTGCCTTCAGCTACAGACCTCAGGGTTTAAGACAACAAGAACTTTTCTTTGAATTGTCCTGAAATGTTCTGAACAATTTACATGGCAAAGTTAAAACCAGTGATGTCTTGCCTGGTTTCATCACAAAACCTTTCAGTGTGAAATAGTAAAATTTGTGGAACTAATATCTCTATTTCTGTACTTGAAAGATTTGCTAAGGTTACTTTGCTGACTCTAAGGACAGGCATCAGGTATCCCAACATTATAGTCTCTGGAGGAAAAATGTGCTATAATTCTAAATATGAACTTATCCCAATTTGTTATCCTCCTGTCAGGTCAATCTCAGGTCTCCTACTTTCATAGACAGCTAGTAATATATCATTCTGAATCATATTCCCTTTATTTGATGTCCATTCTCTACCAGAGTCCATCCTACTTATCAAGTAAACCACTGCTTTCTATTCTATTTTATATCTTCTAAATAAATAAATTGCACTCATATTCATATTCTTGGAAAATCAAATACCCTGCAAAAAATTGTAATGTTATTTTTTTTTGTTGGGGCAGAAAATTTCACTAACAAGCTCTCAGCTTTTGATCATTCTCCTACTTAAACTAACCTTAATAAACTCTCCATGAAATATTGACTTCTCTAATTATGTGAGACTTTTAAAAACAACTGTATGGAGTTTTAATTGCTATTTGACAAATCACAAGACACTTAATAGCTTAAAATAAAGAAAACCTGTCACAGAATGTCATTGAGTAACTAAAATCTTTCCCTCCTTCAGAATCACAAGACTCAAATCATGACATCTGTAATCCTCTCATTCTTTCTGTAGACCCCATGAGTGAATCTGCTTCTGCTTATTCAGCTGTTCATTGAACTGTTTGTTTGTGTGGACTGAAGTGCTTGCTTCTTTTTTGTTAGGGTTGAGTTTTGTTGCACAGGTTCGAGTACTGCCTCAGCCTAGACTAGAGTATGGTGACTTTCAGAACAGCAGCGGACAGACAGTTCTTTGTCTACTTTCAGTCTCTCTGGCAGCTCTGTATCTCACTCAGACCTTATTCATCACCGAGAGATTGCTTTCCTTACAGGAAATAGTTTGTCTTAGTCCTAATTATGTAGTATTATTAATTGCCCAATTTTCAAACATAAAATGGTACTTTTATCAATAAAATCCTTTCATGCAACTGTTAACAGTAATGTTCAGTCAGATAAGCATTGGAGTAGAAGCTTCCTAAGTCATGTGGGAACAGGAAGAAAAATCCTTGTAGTGTACTTTGTACATCATGAGATTTATACTATTATAACATAATTTGCTTCTAATTGATACTAGCATAGAGTTACATAAACACACTCTAGTTTCCATGAACTTACAAAAAAAAGAGAAAAGAATTGCTTTGATTTGTATATTCTTACATTAAAAAAAGTAAGAATGTTTTGCTTTGGAAATCATTCTTATTTTGTAATCAAAGCTTTGACTATGTGCTCTAATTCAAAAATAAATCTTTAGGACATGTAGCTATTATCACATTATAACTCAATATGTGTGCCTTGAGAATATTTTTCATAATTCACTTATAATTAACGCCTTCAAACACTTCTCATATGGTGATGATTTAGCTTACCAAGATACTAAGACCAGTCAATATAATTTTACCTCATCATGTTGGACCTCTGTTCCCGCCGATGCATTGCAAGCTGCACAGCCTTCATGAGCTAGAGCTGGGGCAGTCTCCATGGTGATGGCCCTTCACAACCCTCCTCACCTCATCTGGGGAGCAGCAGGGCCGGAGGCATCCTGTTCAAGGGCCTCAGGCTTCAAGCTGGCAATGGCACAAGGAGGAGAGCGCCCCGGCTCCCTCTTTAGAGGAGCAGGATCCACTGAAGGTCTCTGGCCCACAGAGGGGAGCACAGCATGCAGCCTGAGGCTGCCCCACCCATAGGAGTGGGGGTGCAGGAGCCCCAGGTTCGCAGCAGTGACTGCGGCAGCTCTGGGCCAGGGCTCGGAACTGGACCCCGATGGCACGGCACTGGGGGTGTTCTCTTCCTCCCACTGTCCCGAGGGCAAGAGGGTGGGGTCCCAGGAAATGGTAGTCTTGAGTCCAATTCTGACCCTGATAGGCCTCTGGGGACAAACCCGAGCCTGGCTCAAGTTCTGAAACCTGTCTCAGTCACTTCCGCATAGGAGTGACTCAGGAAAACCTGTTTGGCCCTCCCTCTACCCTGCCATTGCTGACGTGGAGCTATGCCATTGGCCCTGTCAGTCACACCTTCCCGCCTCCTACATCATCTCTCCCCAATACCTAAGTGCCCACCCCCTTTGCCTTCTCTATATAAGCTGGAGAGATTGCCAAAGTAAAGTTGAGTTCCTGCTTCGGCAAGACTCCCGGCCTGGTGTGTTTCTTTTTGGCCGCGCCATCCCGCTCAGCCCAGGATAGACTCGGCTGGACCAGGTTCTCCCCTCTCGCCTGGACCTGCTGCTAGGAGCCAACATCATCATATTCAACTGATTCTATGAAAATGCAAATTAAAAGGCAAAGTATTAGGCAAACTGAATTTGCATGCATATGGTGTATATATATAAAATGATTCTGAATATTGGATATCATTACCCAATCATTACACTCATAGACCATAATAAGGAACAAGAGAAATTTGCCATATAAAAGACATTAACAAAATGGAAATTTTTACAGGCATACAATTTATATCCTAAGCCCTAACAAGATCTGAATGCCAAAATCAATACAGCAAAGGAAATAAAGGTAAAAGCAGCATTTCTTACAACAGCTGAAGAATATCTCTGTAGGGAATAAACTTAATGAGGTTAGATATTATCTAGATCTGTTCAAAAGGATTTAAAAACACACTACTGTCTTTTCTACTTAAACACTGGGTTAACTCACTGAAGTATGTGTAGTATAGTAATTCAGAGGTTAACAACAGAATTTTTATGTTAACCGAGTTGTGCTTTGAGTTGCAGATCTACCACTCACAAAAATATCATTTTGCAACATCTCTTACATTTGGTATTCATTGTTTTTATACAGACAATATGAAATATTCTTTAGACTGTTACTTTTTAAAATACAATTATTAACTTTTTTAAAGAATTTTTTTAAAAAATGTGTGTGTGAGTGTGCACAAGCAAGTGTGTGTGTGTGTGTGTGTGTGTGATTATATGTAGTTAGGTTCCAGCAAAGGTTAGAAATGGATGTTGAATCCCCAAGAGCTGCTATTTCACAATATAGGCTATTGTGAAATGATTTTATATATATATATATATATATATATATATATGTGTGTGTGTGTGTGTGTGTGTGCTGGAAATTAATTCAGATGATCTTCAAGAGAAGCAAGTCCTTTTAATGGGTGAGCATGTCTCAGGTTCTTCACTAAGCAATTCATTGAATGTATATATATATATATATATATATATATATATATATATATTCAGAGTATTCAATAAGTATATTCTATATCTTCCACTGAAATTATCACAAAAATCACTGTTTTTTCTGTTTTCTAATGCTTTCTAAAATAATGAGTGCTGTAAAGATATACGGAATAATCTGAAAACTTTATAAAGTTAAATATTGGCAAGGGTTTTGCCTCCATAATACTTCAGTTTAGTATATGCCTCTGAACATACGCACTGTTGGTAAGCGTGGCTAAAGTTCATACATAGGTGATTTGTGAATTTTAGCGTCTTTCTAGAAATAAAGCTGTCGTAAGAGATTGAACAATGTTATCAGGAAGAAACCTTGTATAGGTACATTATAATTATGGTTTATTAAATTTGGGGTTGTATACCATTTTTTTTAGACAGATTATGATTGCTTGAATAAAAATGGCCACAAGTGGCTTATAGATTTGAATAGTTGGACATGATGGGTGCAACTGTTTGAATTGATTAGGAGGTGTGGCTTTGTTGTAGGAAGTGTCACACTGAGGATGAACTTTGTGGTTTCAAAAGACCATGAAAACCCTACAGTCTCTCCTTCAGGTCGTTTTTAGATCTGGATGGAGAATTCCCAGTATTGTCCTCCAGGACCATATCTGCCAGCATATTGCCATGCTTTCCACCTTGATGACAATGGATTAAACTGCTGTAATTGTAAACAAGATCCAATTAACTGCTTTCCTTTATAAGAATTCCCATGGTCATGGTATCTCTTTACAACAATAGGACACTAAGACAGGAGGTAGTATCGAAGAGCAGAGTATTGCTTTGATAGGTCTGACCATGCTGTTTGTTGACAAAATGTGTACTTTGTGACTTTGGGTTAGGAAAGCAGTTGAAAACCTTAAGTGGTACTTAATGGACATACTAGTCAAAACATGGAAAACAGTGGTGCTGGGAGCAAAGTGGATTATGGCCACTTCACTCAAGAGGAGAAGACTATGAATGAGTAGCCTAGACTATTCTGGTAAAATTTTGGCAAAGAATGGGATTGCTTTTGGTTTTTATCTAAAAAAAATCTTCCAGAGGCTAAACTGAACCATTTTGGGTTAATGGCATTGTCAGAGGAGATTTCTTGAAGGCTTCATAATCGACTCTCTTGTATCATTGCTTGTGGCCACTCTTTGGCAGATCTATAATGAAAAGCTGAGCTAACAACCTCAATCCAATCCAAACCAAGCCCAACCAAAATGTACAATTTGGAGAGAAATAAAAAAGCACCAGGAAAGTATAATGGCACTAAGTCTTGTGCTCAAAGAGATAAAATGTTAAAAGAAAAGTCTAATGTTGAATGGAGTAAATGGAGTGGTGACCTTAGGGCAAGACCCCACCCATCTAAGCTTCCATTTTGTGAGAGGGAATTAAAGAAATGATTAAACTGTAATGGAAACCATCAACACAGAAAGCAATAACAATATATTTAAATGACAGGACCATGTTCCAGCTCAACTAAGCAGCAGCACTTGGTAGCTTCAGCCACATGATTCTCACTTTAGAGTCAAGGATACAGAAAGGGGTTGTATAATCTCTCTTTGAGGTTAAGGAAAGCCACTGAGGCAATGAATGTGTCAGAGATGTCTATGCATGGAGGCTTGGAGAAGCCATTACATAAAGCTGTAAAGGTAAAGCCTAGATTTTATTGGAAATGCCAAGACGTTGATGCCAAAGCCATGGAATACTTGCTAAACAGTTATGTAGGCTGCATACAAAACAAAGATTTGAAAGGAATTAGAGATCTGAAGAGCACCTTGACATCAGATATGGAGATTCAGAATTTGGAGTTTACCCCACTGATTTTCATTTTTTCTTTGGTTCAGTGTTTCCTTACTGCCATCTCTTTCCTCACTCTTAGATGGTAATGTATATTCTGTGCCACTCTATATAGGAAGTATGTGATCTGATTTTTCACTTTGATTTTGTAGGAGCCTATAGTTAAGTGATTGCTTTAAACCTTAGAAGAGACATTGAATTTGGACTTTTAAACAGTGTAGAAAACGTGATACTGTGGGAACTTTTAGAGTTAGATTGGATGAGTTTTTGCATTATGATATGACAATAAGCCTAAGGGAGCTAAAATGTGGAATGTGGTGATTTGGATGGGAATGGCCCCAATAGGCTCATAGGTTTGATTTCCTAATCACCAGGGAGTGGCATTATTTGAAAGAATCGGGAGTGTGTGCTGGTTGGAGGAAATATGTCACTGGGGGTTAGCTCTGAGGTTTCAAATGCCCATGCAAGACTCAGTGTATCTTTCTTCAAAAATAGCTGCATCATGAAAAGCCCGTTTCAACATGGGTGATAGCAACTAGAGCTGGGAATCTGGAACACTGGACAACCCGGAGGTATCTCAACAGATTGAAGAGTGTCTTTGCTAGGTATTTCACTTGTTCTGAACATCTGCCAGGCAGTTCAGATTCTTGTTTCTGATTCTCCAGACCATTTGGCTGGCTTATTTCTCTTTCTTTCATACAGCTTGTCTTGTCTAAGAATATATCTCAGAAATCTTTCCCACTTATATTTCATGTACCTAGTGAATCGGATCAGGGAATTTCTTGTGTTTAAGAAACTTCCCTGTTGTGTGGTATATTTTACTTCCTCTTAGACTATCCTGTTGTTTTACATTGCCTGTTATCACATTATGTCCTAAGGACCTTCACCTTTGAATATCCAATTGTTTTACTTGGCTTTTAATATCTTTCTTTCAATAATCCTTTGTTTCTCCTCCTTCTTGATTTCCCATCTCTTAATAAGATTCCCATCAAGATGGACAGCTTTAATCTCACAAGACATGACCTCACAGATGTAGTAAAATATAAATTCTTTAAATTGCTTATATTCATAAAGGTTCAGCTGAAGCTATGGGATTCAAGTACAGAAGTAAGGAGATTAGATTAAAAAGCTTTTACTTTAAGGTAAGAGATACTCTGCTGGAATACAATGTTGATTGTAGAGTTTTCATGAATTAGCCAGATGTTGTACACATTTTGAAACTAGAACAAACACAATATTCAAATGATTATATAAAGAAGGGGAAAAGAAAGTGAGGATTATAAAAATACTAAGATGGAGCAAACAGACAGTGTAATTGTTAATTATGATATAGAAGACTGTTGAAAAAGTGGCAACAAATATTAATTGGATTTTTTTAAATTCATGCTAAGTCATCATTTATGGGATAACTGAGTAGGATTAAACTTAATGATATGATAACTGCTAGTTTTAAAATAGTTTTGTATTCTTCCCTACATACTCATTTTAGGTATATTTAACTTTGTGAATAGTTATACCAAGGAAGTAGTAAATATATGATTTTAAAGTTGAAAGTTCCTAATGGATATAAAATATCATTATGGCTGGTTAAGAAGAAAAGTAAAATTTGATTAGCATACATTAAAAAGTTGATGGGTAGAGGGAAGAATTGGTCACAGGCTGTTAGTAATGTTGTGGACCCTGTCATGGTATATAAAATGGCATATAAAAATGAATTCATATCATTCATGTGGATAAAACTCATCTAATTTACAGATGTGTGTGTTTATATATATAAAACTGCATTTATAATTGAGCCTTTATGATTTAAGAAACAATCTATTAGAAGAACCACAAACTGTGAAAATAGCTTGACTTACAGTTTATTTTTTCTTTTAACTAATTAATGAATTAATTTTTTTTACACTCCAGATTTTATATCCTCCCCCAGCTACCCTTTGACTGTTGCACATCCCATACATCCTCCCCACCCTCCTGTCTCCACGAGGATGTCCCTAGCCCCCCACCACCTGATCTCTAAACTCCCAGGGGCCTCCAGTCTCTTGGGGGTTATGTGCATCATCTCTGATTGAACACTGACCAGCAGTTCTCTGTTGCATATGTGCTGGGTGCCCCATATCAGCTGTTGTATGCTGCCTAGTTGTTGGTCCAGTGTCTGAGAGATCTTGGGGGTCCAGGTTAATTGGGACTGCTGGCCCAGGGTCACCCTCCTCCTCAGCTTCTTACAGCTTTTCCCTAATTCAAATACAGGGATCAGTAATTTCTGTCCATTTGGTTGGTTGCAAATATCTTCATCTGACTCTTTTAACTGCTTGTTGGGTCTTTCAGAGGGCAGTCATGATAGGTCCCTTCTGTGAGCACTTTATAGCCTCAATAATAGTGTCAGGCCTTCAGCCTCCCCTTGAGCTGGATCCCACTTTGGGCCTGTCACTGGACCTTTTTTCCTCAGGCTGTTGTCCATTTCCATCCCTGCAATTCTTTCAGACAGGAACAATTGTGGGTCAGAGTTTTGACTGTGGGATAGCAACCCCATCCCTCATTTGATGCCCAGTCTTCCTGCTGGTGGTGGGTTCTAGAAGTTCCCTCTCCCTACTGTCAGACATTTTATCTAAGGTCTCACCCTTTGAGTCCTGAGAGACCTCCTACAACTCTGGTGCATTCTTGAGGGTTCCACTAACCTCCTACCTCCCGATGTTGCTTGTTTCCATTCTTTCTGCTGACCCTCAGGGCTTCAGTCCCTTTCCCTCACCTAATATTAGATCAGGTTCCCCTCTACCCCCCTCTCTGTCCACTTTCCTCCCAGTTCCCTCCCTGCTTTCTCCTCCCTCCCAAGTGGGACTGAGGTGTCCTCACTTGGGCCCTTCAGTTCATTGACCTTTTTGAGTTCTGTGGACTATATCTTGGTATTCTGTACTTTTTTTTTTTTTGCTGCTAATATCCACTTATTAGTGAGTACATACCATGCATATCCTTTAGGGTCTGAGATACCTCACTCAGGATGATATTTTCTAGTTCCTTCCATTTGCCTACAAATCTCAGGATGAATGAATGTTAGGAATGGAGGAAAGAGTCCAACCTCCAAGGCCCAGAAAATATCTTCAACAAAATAACAGAAGAAAATTTTTCCAACCTAAAGAATGAGATGGCTACAAACATACAAGAAGTTTACAGGGAAACAAATAGATTATACCCCAGCATAAGAGGGTGCTAGGGTAGTGAGTTGGGAATGGGGGGTGGGTGGAGGAGCATCCTCATAGAGGCAAATGGGAGGGGTGATGGGATGGTGTGTTTGGAGAGTGGAAACTGGGAATGGGGACATTTGAAATGTAAATAAATAAAGTAACCAATTAAAAAAAATAGAAAAGCACAACAAAAATCCAGGATAGCTAAAGCAATCCTGTACAATAGTGAATTTCTGGAGATATCACCATCCTTGATTGCAAAATGTCCTACTGAGGAATGAACATAAATTTTAAAAAATACATTAAATTAAATTTAATTTTTACAAGCATGGAATCAGCATGAAAACAGACAGGATGATCAGTGGAATTGAATGAAGGACCCAGAAATAAAGCAGCAAATCTATGGACACTTGACTTTTGATGAAGAATCCAAAATTATACAATGGAAAAAGGAAAACAACTTCAATAAATGTTGGTGGTCTAACTGGATGCCTGCATGTAGAAGAATGCAAATAGATTCATAGCTATAACCTTGCACAAACCTCAAGTCTACATGGAGCAAAGACCTCAACATATAACTAGGTACATTCAATATATAATATAATATATTAATATAAGATATATAATATAATATATCTTATAATATGATATAAGAGAAGGTGGGGCATAGTCTTCAACACATCATACAGGAGACAGCTTTCTGAACAGAACACCAACATCTCAGGCTCTAAGATCAGCAATTGACAAATGGGACCTCAAGAAACTGAAAAGCTTCTGTAAGCAAAGGACATTGTAAATAGGACAAAACAACAGCCTACAGAATGAGAAAAGACCTTCACCAACCCTACATCTGACAGAAGGCTGATATCGTGTGTGTGTGTGTGTTTGTGTGTGTGTGTTTATACATTTGTGTGTATGTATATGTTTGTATATGTGTATGTATACATGTATGTATAATGAAATTAGACACCAACAAACCACATAGCCAAGTTAAAATATGGGGTACAGTGTTAAATAGAGAATTCTCTACAAAAAAGTCTAATGGCCAAGAAGCACTTAAAGAAATGTTCAACACTTTTAGTTACTAGGGAAATGCAAACCAGATGAGTGTGAGATTCTTTCTTACATCAATCAGAATGGCTAAGAACAAAAATTCAAGTGACAACTCATACTGGTAAGAATATAGAGCAGGGGAAACATTCCCACATTGTTCACAGAAATACAAAATTGTATAACACTTTGTAAATCAATTTGGTAGTTTCTCAGAAAATTGAGAGTAGTTTCGAATCAAAACCCAGTGCATCACACCTGGGCAAATACCCAAAAGATGCTTCACCATACCACCAGGACATTTGGACAGTTAGGCTCATAGCAGCTTTATTTGTAATAACCAGAAACTGAAAACAACATAGATGTGAGGTGAGAGGTAAGTAAGGAATGGAAGATATGAAGGGAGAGGAAGCTATGATTGTAATGTAAATTAAATAACTTAATTAATTAAAAAGTTTAGAGATTGTTACCTCACATTGATTAACAGAATACTCTCTATATAGGATATTGTCATTCTGAACATGCACATATCAAAAGTTATATCAAATCACAGAAAATAAATACTTCTAGATGAGAAATTCTTGACTGACCTTCATGTAAAAGCAGTTGATAATTGCAATACCACAAAAATTTATGTTTATAGACCCATTCTGGTTTCATTAAAATAAAGCAAATATATTTTAATGTGGTACAGAATTTTTTTGCCAGTATTTTATTGAGTTCTTTGTGCCTATGTTCATTTAAAAAAAAGAGAAGCCTTTAATTTCCTTTTTGTTTTTAGTTTTCTTTGTCCCATTTATTGCTAGCACAATAAAATAGGAGTAAGAAAGTAAAGTGATACAAATATAAAAGGAATAAAACTTGTCACTTTTATGTTTTATACAAAATTAACTTTAAAGAATGTACTATAAAAGCTTTAGAAGTAATAAACACTTTAACATAGTAGAATTATTGAGAATTAGCATACACATGTCAGTAGCATTTTTCTGTACCAACAATGGACATGATGAACAAGAAACCAGGAAGTGAATCCCAATCACAATATCTTAAAAATATCTATAGAACTCTACTTGCAAGGAGGTAGAAGATTGTTATAATTTTTTTTGGTAACAATTTAGTACAAATGAAGTCTTGTATAAGAAAATGTTACCGTGATAAAAAAAAAAAGAAGCTGAAGAAATGCTGGGAAACAAAACATACGTCCATGATCGATCATGGATTAGCAGCAATAGCTACATTCTCCAAAATAGCCTAGGTTCAATGTAATGTCAATCAAAATCTCAATGACATTCTCTATAGAAATTAACAAAGTCATAAAATGTATAAGGGAACAAAAAGACCAACATCAACAAAAGTGATTGTGAGCTCAAACACACTGCTAGAGAAGCATAATAACTGTCCTCAAATGGTATCACAGGGTTCTTATAACAAAACATCTTGCCGGGCAGTGGTGGCACACACCTTTAATCCCAGCACTTGGGAGGCAGAGGCAGGCAGATTTCTGAGTTCGAGGCCAGCCTGATCTACAGAGTGAGTTCCAGGACAGCCAGGGCTACACAGGGAAACCCAGTCTCAAAAAACCAAAAAAAAAAAATCGTAAGTTGATCATTTTCTCTTTTAATATGATCTGCTACAGTAAATATTTATAAAAATGCTATATATGAAATATCATTAAATTGGTAATATACTTTGAATATTATATTTCATAACTTTGGTTCACTTAAGGAATACAATTTCTGTATGCCTAACAAGAACAATTTTATCAGATTGCTAGACAGAAATTTCTGTCAAATTTTTAAATTTCTGTTAGGTGGAATAAAATTAACTTAAGTTAGAAATGCTGAGTGGAGAGACTATACTCCAAATTTTTTTACTCATTGGTTATTTCTCTTTACAGGCACTTCCTTTCCTGCTTTCCTTCTTTTCTTACATTTCAACACAGAAGTGGACAGCCTTGGGAATTTCTCAAATTTTACAAATTTTCTCAAGCCAGTCAGAGGTATGGAGACTGGAGGATCTCAGCGGATTTGAAATATTTTCTAAATTTGGATCAGAAACTCCTCTTACCACATTTTATCTTCCTAAAGTAGAAGCTTAAAGGATTGAGAACAAATCCACTTCCTTCTATCCTATTAAAATGGCTGGATTCTTGTAGAGCTAAAATAGATCCCTTTTGTTTGCTAAGCTGAAAACTAACTTTGTTTGCTTTGTTTGGAAGGAAACATCTTGAATCAGGACCTAGAATTTGGCTTTTGATGATGACTTCATTTATTATACCAGAAGTAAAAAGAAATTGAACAATAATTAATGAAATGAGTGAAATAACATATCAAAAGTGACTCAACTATTTTGTAGTCTCTTTATTATAAAAAAATATAACTTCTACCTACATATTCAAAATTATATTCATGTAGGCTAATATATTTATATTTATAAATGTATATAATATATTTATGAATGTAATTATGTAAAATATATTTATGTTTCTTATGTATTTGTGTGTTTTACTGCATGTAAATATGTGCAAGTTATGTTTGTGAGTCCAGTGCCTCAGGATGTTAGAGGGCGTGGGATCCTCTGCAACTGTAGTTATAGTGTGAGCAGCTGTGTGAACGCTGGGACTTGACCCCAGGTGTTCTTCAAAAATGGCCAGTGCTCTTAATGCGAAAGCCATTTAAATCCTCCCAAATCCGTTTCTCAAATTATTTTCTACTTTTCTTCAATGTTCTAATTTTTATGCTCTAGCCAAAATCACAATGAATGTGATCACATTAATTCTTTTAAAATATGTATTAAAATGTGAATCTCTGAACCTGTGAACTAGTACATGTTCCAAATCCTCTATAACTCATCACAATGATTATTAATCCGTATCTTTCTAGTTATAAAATTTGCTTTGCTGCTTTAATTAAAAATTTGAAAGTTACAAATGAATACATTTTGACAATAATAGAACAAACATTTTATATATCAATAAACTGAACCAAGAGATCTGCTTTTGTGAGATTGCTCTGCAGCTAGTCACAAATAGACATGGACAACAAAGGTTGCAGACATACTTTGTTTTGTCTCTGATTATATTTGCACATCAGCTAAAATAATAACTTTTATGAAGTTGCTCCAAATATTTGTCTTTATCAAATATATAAATGATATATAAACATGTTCATATATATTTAAACTGTTCCTTATACAAATTATAAAACCCATCTACAATATTCAATATTATATTTGTGTTTTGATGTGTACTATATGCAAATATTTACAATTCCTATGTGTGATTCTGGTGCTTTAACATTTATTTTAAAATTACTAATATTTTATATAATGTGTATATATGTTATATACATAAATTAATAATATAGTATGTTATATTTATTGTACAAATGCTTATATATTTTATATAGGTATATATATATAAATTCATATGCATAATATATGATATATTTTATATTATATATAATATTATATGTAATATATTAATATATATTCATCATATATATATGTTATATTATATTCATTGTCACCAGCTTAAAGCTATACCTGTATGCCTGTAGCTCAGTCCTAAGAACATGTCTAACATATACAAGTTCCTACCTTCAACCCCTCCAACAATAAAACAATGATCTTAAACCCACATTTTTGGAAAATTGGAAGCTGATACACATACTTGAAGGCTAGCTCTAATATTGTATTTATATAAAAGCCACAAAAGTGTTCAGTGCAGCTGAATGTAATTTGGCAATTATAAGCATCCTTTTGTAAGACTAATATGAAGAGAGAACACTTAATCTGGTAAATACTAGACATGCATTCCCACTTCATGATTTTATGTCATTTAGAATTGCAAACTGTAATTTTTTTCCTATTATTCCTAAGTTTAAAATACTATTCATTACTTACCAATGGTAAAATATCTCTATTAATTTTTTATTAAAATATTTGAGCATAACAGATTTACCTTGTTTTGTGTCTTTTTTATTAGTTTCCTTTCCTCGAATTTCTTTTACTTGTATACGATGATTCTTATTAATATCTTAATGCCATGTCACGCCCAGAAGTCAGGGATTGGTAGTTTTCCTCCCCACCCTCCATCTTTAATATTGTTTCCCTTCTCTCTTGAGGTATTCTGAGGCTTGGAGCAGTGGGACCATGGAATACATAAATAGATGTTCAATCTGTGGCTGAGGGTTCACAGTTGCTTATTCTGGGCAAATGAGACAGTTAGGAGTCTGTACTATCCACTTCTCAGTGCCACAAGCAGCTTCCCCATTTGAGGTTGAAAATGGCATAAATCTTTGGATGTAAACCTGAGTCCCTGGGCTATCTCTTAATCTTTTCTGTAGTTTACATGCTTGATTCCTATCTGCAGGATGTGGGACTTACAGGAGTTTTTAAGCAGTGGT
The DNA here is from genome assembly GCA_019843965.1 of Rhynchomys soricoides. NCBI lineage: Eukaryota > Metazoa > Chordata > Mammalia > Rodentia > Muridae > Rhynchomys > Rhynchomys soricoides. The sequence continues at coordinate 6,491,015 of JADRCH010000046.1, forward strand.
TTATTCTTCAGTTTCTATAGATCTGAAAAATACATTAATACAAATTATTTCATCATTAGTTCTTATGCTAAACTCTAGTTGTGTGTTCAGAAAACTGAATAAGTTGGATAAATATCAGTTCCACATTAGATACAAAATTTCTAAAATTTTGTATATATCTAGTCATAATTCTGTATAAATACAGTCAGGTAAACACAGCTCTTCTTCTTTCTGTTATTTAATTATGTTTCTGAAGAATCAGAAAGAATATAGTAATTATCCCTCACAGTCATGCTTAAAATATTATGGCTTAAAAGTGAAACAATACTCTCTCAATTCGGTTTGAAAGTTATCTCTCATAGTATTCAAACAAAACAAAATATACTTCATTACAATAGACTCACTCGTAAAGAATCTTGTTGGTTTTTTTTGTTTTCTATATGGAAGATGGCTTCAGAATATAGATATTTAGAAAATGACGGGAGGTTAGTTTGAAACACAGTATGGAAATTTGACTTGACAAGACTGTATTGATGATGCCAGAGGGAAGCAATCAGTGAAGGTTCAAAAGAGATATTCTGCAGATACTGAAATGGGAACGGCTCAGTGGCCTGCTGCAATGTAATTTGTTCAGAACTTCTCTCCATATAAAAAATAAGGCATGCTATATAGAATAATTTAAAATATTACCTTATGTAGAATTATAGAATGTTCAATAATACTCCTAAGATTGCTTCAGGAGCAGCATTCTAAAAACTAGCTAGGATCACAGTCCCAAGAAGCTAACCGGACTTCCGAGTAGAATGATTAGACCCAGGACCAGTGTCTTATTTAATACCAAAGTCAGGAAGAACCATTTTATAGATCTCATGGTATTTATTTTGACTCTTTGGCCTCAGTCTTCCAGGAACAAATGTCTGGGACAAGTCCAGAACTAAATGCCAACCACTGGAGTAAGAAAGGGAAGAGTGAGATCTCTTCATAGTTCCATTCAACTCTTCCCAATTCAGAAAATAAGTAGGTACTGGAGAAACAAAGCCATTGTTGGTTAAGTAAACAATACCATACAATCACAAAGATGGAAGTCTTAGTTTCCTGGGATATATCAATAATAACAGCAAAGATTGGGAGAATATCTTAAAATATGTAGCAGAAACAAGCAGGTAGTAAGGGCTATGGAAAACTAAGAAGTGCATAGGATCAGGACTAGACAGGCCAAGTATGGAGGCTGAGGGAAGGGCTTCATTTCTGTGTTCTTTTTCATAACATAAAATTGAAATAGAACCCCTTATAGAACTTTTAGAAAGAAAATAAAATAAAAAGTCACAAGGTCATGACTAGGTTATACAGAAAAACAAATGTACAGTTTTCTTGTTAATCATTTTCTCCCTGTAGATGTATGTGTAGCATAGATTTTGGTGTGTATATTCTACCTTTTGCAAGCATTTGGCAAACATTTAGTTGGACTATTTAGGAATCAGACTGACTTTTAAACCTTATTTTCTTTATCAGCAAATAAAATAGAAAATGAGATGTTACAATAATGTATTAATCCAATGTTTTAACACCTATGTTCTAATTTCATAAAGCATTATTGCATTTTGGTGTAATTTATGGTGGGCAAAGGAATGTGGCCACAGAAAATTATTAAAATTGCTTTTGCTTGCTTTAAGCTTTTCAATAAAAGAATGCATTTCTGAATCTCTGAGAATTTTGAAGATTAAAACTTTGAGACTGCATGAAGCAACATTGTAGCCTTGTTGAAAGTCACTAGGGAGCACAGTACATTTGCAATTCAATTAAGGGTCCCTTTGACTTCTGTAGTTAGGTTTTCCAGCAGGAACACTCAGTGTGGTTTTGAATGATCCATTTTTCTTTTCTTTATACTTAATGTGGGTTGGGTACATAAAATAGTTAGCCACTGCGTTTTCTAGAGTTGTGGTTTTGCAAAGCAAATACAATAAAACAGACAGAGAGAAGATAGAAGAGACCATGAGCGAGTGTGACTTTAATGAGTTGATATATATATATATATGATATATATATATATATATATATCATATATATAAATGATATATGAATATATATATATTTCTAGGAGTGTCATAATGAAATGTCACAGACTAGGTGTCTTCAACAGCTGATGCATATTTTCAAGTAATTCTATAAGTCATATGTCTTAGGACATAAGTGCTGACAGAATTAGTTTCCCCGATTCCCCAATTGAACCCCCCACCCGTGTTAGTTGGCAGACAGCCAGCTTCTTTCACTACTTCCACAGGATTTTCATCTGCATGTATGCATCACCTATGTTCTCCAAGAATATAAATTGCCTGCTTTTAGGATTAATTTTATCTCACTACATTTTAAAAAGTCTTTTATCTTCAAATGTAGCCACATGCTGAAGTATACTGTGAGTTAGAGCTACAACATACAGGTATTGGGAAGGAGTACACAGTTCAGCCTATAACATTTGAACTCTTGGCCCCTCAAACTGATGTCCATCTTGAAAATAAATTAAGTTCAGAGTCACCCCCAAAGCATGCAGAAATTACTGATAGGTAAGATCTGTATTACTGATATTACTATCTTCTCTAAATAAAAATCTTACCTATAATTCTTCTCAAGCAACAACTATTAAACCTTACAAATACATGTCTCTAAATTTTTTTTGTGAGATAAACCTTAAAGAAGCCATCCTAGTTCAAAAGAGAAGAGTCAGAAAGAAGAAAACAGTTGGAAATCTAACCCACAGATGTCCAAAACTTTCATGAAAAATTATTCACTATTAATAATGGAAGAACTGTCTTTCAAACATCTGATGATCCTGCCTCTATTCAATCCTTTTTCTGTCTCCTTTCTGTAAAACTAGCAGTGTGTCTGCTGTTAACCCCATCTCTTCCCGGACTCTGCTGAGATGACTGATAAATTCATGAGTTAGTTACATGAATCATCCAAGTTCTCCTCAGAGCATAGTTCTTTTTTGTTTACAATATGTACTGGCTGAGACCTTCCAACACCCATAATCTCTCATTTTTTATACTTAATTATTTTGTTCATTAATATACTTTCATATTTTCTATTTTACTATCAGCACTAAGGGAAACCAAGGCTGCATTTTGAAAATCTTACCTAAGATATGCATTCAAATTTATCACTACAAAATTTTAGAGCACAATTCAGTCAAAATAATTACAGTTTTCTTAGTGGGTCACTTTCGAGTTTCCAAAGTTACCACATAATTTTTTCCCCTATACCATTAGCAGAATAGCCTTTAACATATGCATAACCGTCAATAGTTAGTTTAGGCAAATCTTGTCATTTTCTTCTTCAAATGCTTCTCATCACTTTTGTAAGTTCTACCTGGTATTAAGTTTCCTAGACATTGCTACAGATTTAGGTATTTGCTATAGCAGCATCCGAACTTTGAGTCAGCAAAATCAGTATTAATGTGCTAATATTATTAAAAAATAATATAAAATACAATCAACTGAGCTATATAAACAAGGTAAATTATGTTTTTCATAATTTTACAGGATGTAAATAAATCAAAGCTCCAGTATTTAGCAGGCTGAATTTTTCCTGAGGCCTCTTTGGAATCTCTCTACATACTCTGCTGCTGTTTATATATTTAAATGTCTCTTTAGTCTATTAACTGCAGCTGATGGATTTCACTAAGACCCAATTATGAGTTTGTATAATCTTAATTACATTTTGCAGGTTATAAATAAGATTCAAATCTTAGGATCTTTTTGGGTAGTCTAGCAGGCTTTGCAGGGTGTATCCCTGTTGCCTTACAGATTTGATGAGAACTTCATAAAAATGATGTTACTATCTCCTGTATTTACCACCTCAAACAAGGACATGATATTTAGTAGCTTTTTCATGTATTCTTAAGCAAAATGTGATGTGTTTGGGTATATTTGGGGTTCTATTTAAATGAGCTATGTCAGTCTACCAGTTTGAGTTTGAGTCCTTCAAACATTTCTAGGTGTAGAGAAGGTATTGGAAAAGAACCACACTTTTGAGACTTTTAACTTAGTACAGGTATCTCTTTTCTGTGATAATTTTTTTTTTTGGTCTAGAGATCCTATGAGAAGAAACACAGAATTTTGTTGATGAAAACACAGGCCCGTTTCTTCTCTTATCCAGTAACAGCTCTTCTTTTGAGAAACAAAAAATTTGGTTCATGTTTAATACAAATCAAATGGCTAATCATAAAGCATAAAATAATCATACAGCCTAAGGCACCTAAAGTTTTAAAAATATTTTTATTTTATTTTGTAATGTTTGTATTATCATAGTAAAACTGGTAATAAGCAGAATAATAAATCACATAATGAATAAAAATACTTTCTGATGTGCCTCAGAACAGTTGATTTATAAGTGTATAAAGTCTATGTATACAAATAAAGTTATATGAAATAGGTGTCTTCTTTATATTTCAGCTTTGGTGATTGCCATTATAAATCTCTTTTATGATGGTGGTAGGTGTGGTAGATCACAATCCCAGTCAGTCATATGTTCCTGAAGGTAAAGTACTGGAATCTGGAGTGTGCTGTGTTGTGTTGTTAAGCCTCCGTTGTCAGGATATTAAGTGTACTACATGCAGTTTTGATGTGGAATATTTTAAGGTTCAATGGGTTAATTGGGATTTAACCTGTCATATTCTGAATAGCTTTATCTGAACAGACAGCACTTCCAGCATCCTCCAAATATCAGAGAAGGGAAACAGTACTCTGTGGTACTTCTGAAGACACTCGTCTCATCATATAGCATTAATGGTTTTAAATAAACTTTCTAATTTTACATTTTACAGTATAACTGATATTCAGTTTTAAAATTGTACCTTTACACATTTGCCTAAGGTTGCAACTATATAATTTCCATTGAATTATTAATTAATCAGCTGCTTTGAAATCCAAATCATATTAATTGACTTTAGAATCTCACACAACCAGGATTCTCTAGGCTTCATCTTGTCATTGTTGAAGTTTATTCTAAACACTGAGCTTTATGGACTTTGAGAAAGAAACGTAAAATATAAAGTTTTGTTATATTAGTAATAGTGTGATTTTTATGCCTTTCAGAATACATAGTTAAATACACCACATGGCGTTTGTATTGGAGAGAGGAAGATGCTGTGATACCATGTAGTATCATTTAAACTGCTCCTGTAATTCCCTTTTCATGTATTGTAATCTTTGTTTTACTCTACTTGCTTTAATCAGGTGAATTCTTTCAACATAGCATGTCATAGTAGGTAATTCTTGTTCATCTAATAATTCATGAAGTCCAATGAGTTTATGAGGAATCTAAACCGTGGCATCCATTTTGCAGTTGTCTTTCTGGTCATGCTCACAGTTTTTAGTATAACACTAATAATAGTACCTAAGAACAGCTTCTTTGAATCCATCATGTCCTAAATATTATATTATACAATATGCACTTATCCTTTTAATTTTAATACCTGATAAGAAATATATGTTAGTGTGACCTGAGTAGTGATTGTAAGTGCATGGTCATCAAGCCATAAAGGTACACAAATAATAGGATGACTCAGGGGTATGTCTGGTAATTACATCCATCTTTTACAGTCAGGTTGTCATCTGGATGTTCACTGATGCATTGATCATAAAATGAAATCCAATACTTTATTTTGACTCTTGGGTATCTCTGAGAAATTCTAAATTAGGCTTACTTAATGGAATAATGTGTGACAAGATGGAGGATAGTATTAGGCACATCTTAGAAATGAAGCTACTGTTGATTATTTTCAACAAAAAATGTACATTGTATCACTTGCACATATTTTACATTGCAGATTTATGTCATCTTGTCATTGGTTGAGTCTAGATCAATTACTCTAAATCTCTCTGTGCATTTGATATATGATCATTGGTATCATTTGTAATCGCAGACTCCTCTACCTTATTAAGGGTATACTGAAGAGCTCTGTTTCCTACCAGTGTTTGTTGTTGCTTTTAAATCCCATTGACTATATTAGAGTCATAGTTAGTGTTGATGGGAGACACCATTAAAGAGACCAGGAAAATGGAGTGTGTTCACTTAGGAAATTGTCACAAATATTATCTAGAAATCTCAAGCTAATAGTGTTGCAGTAGTGTGACCTAATTCATTGATGAAGTTTGGATCTAGATTAATCAGGACTGACCTTGTGTTCCTGGCCTTTATTTATATAGACTATTGTATATCTGGACATTTTATGTCAGGCAGAGCTGTCTTGATTGGAAATTATATGCCCAGTAATTCTGGACTGCTGTTTTTCTTTTCATGGTATGCACACAGAAACTCACTGTAACTGAAAACAAACAAACAGAACAAACAAACAAACAAAACCCAACAAATTCTCAAGGAATTCATAGAGCTTATAGCTCTATGTTAGAGACAATATTGTTATTACTACCAAACCCACTGTTGTCTTGTAGTACACTCAATAAATTTGTTATCATTGTTAGCATTCAGGAGTCACCTCACAAACCATGTGAACAGTGATCTATGCAGACAGAAATAGTTTATTGAGCATTTACCCTAGTACTGACTGATCTGGACCATAGACCAGACTCAGGAGCTGACTGTGTCATCGAGTCCAGATCCTATTAAGCCTGAAATGTACAAATATCTGTGCTAAGTTATTCAACCAATTAGAATTTACGGATAGGGGATTTCCTTAGGAACATGTCTGTGTTGTACACTTCTTCTATTCCCATTGGTTGAGGGATTCAGCTGTGGAAGGAGACTTGCCTAACATTCAAGTCTTAACTTGCCAAACAGTTTGTAAGTTACCCATGTACATGTCTCATTCTGCCAAGCAGGATGTCAGCTCCCAGGGAGGTCTTGGGAGCTTAAACCTTATTCAATCTCTATTCAAGATGGAAATCTTATTCCAAAGAATTTCTTATATTAGAGTAGGTGTCTCTGTTTTGTTGGAATCTATTTCAGGGGCAGTTTATAAAAGCAAAAATCACAAAAGCTCATCCACAGGTGCAGTAAGTGTTGCTGGGCTGTTGGTTTGGGTCCAAGCTTATGGTGGATAACTATACGAGATAGTTCTAATTTTCTTCTATTGTGACTGGTTAAGAACACCAAAGCACAGAGCATCCTAGTAACAAGAGTAACAGCACATGAAAAAAAGTTTCCTTATGATATTTGTAACAGCACAAAATAGCAGGCTAGACAAGTAACAGTTACTTAGGCCTTAATGTTATTCTCTAAAGAGGTCACTCATTCTGCTGCCTGATGCTTCCTGTCCTACCTTAGTGGTCAGTATAGAATGTAACAGAGTACAGTTAGTTCCTCTCAAGAATGAATGCTCTGATTCCATTTTTAGCATTCAGAGTAATGTAATGATTCTCAGGACAACCTGGTATGTCTGAGTATCAAGGCTGTCTTTGGTTCTAAGAAGAAAGTAATCTGGTATTGTTGAAACAAAACAAATCAAAACACCAAAAAATAAAGTAAAACAAAACCTTTGAGCCATTTATCTTTGTACTATATATGCTTGTCATGCTAAATGAAACTATTTCTTTGCCTATTATTATAAATTTTACTTCTACTTAACCTTAACAACAAACGTTCTTGAAGATAGTGCAATATTAAGCAATATTACCCTCACATTCTTATTTTTGGAAGAAATATTTTTACCACAATCTTGACCCAATGTAACATGGATCTTCTTATTAATAATCTTTTTATTGGTGTTGTTCAGAGTATTTTAAAATTTTATTTATTTGCTCTGCATCCCCAATGAAGCTTCTCTTTTGCCCTCTTCTCCAAGTTCCTCCCTTTCACCTCAACTAACCCATTCCCCTCTCCTTTTCATTTCCTCCCATGCATATTAACCCACCTTGGCATATTAAGTTGCAGTAGAAATAGGTACATCTTCTCTTATTGAGCCTATACAACACAGTCCAGTTAGGGGAAAGGGCTCCAAAGGTAGACAACAGAGTCACTGACAGCCCCTGCTCTAGTTGTTAGGGGTCTCACTTGAAGATCAAGCTGTACATCTGTAGATATGTGTAGGGGGCCTAGGTTGAACACACACATGCTCTCTGGTTGGTGGTTCAGTCTTTGTGAGCCCCTATGGACCCAGATTAGTTGATTCTGTAGATTTGCTTGTAATGTCCTTGACTCCTCTGGCTCCTCTGGTCCTTCCTTCCCCTTCCTTCCTCTAGCTCTGCCTAATGTTTGGTTGTGCATGTTTGCATCTGTTTCCATCAGCTTCTGGGTTAAGTCTCTCTTAGGACAGTTATGCTGCACTCCTGTCTTCAAGCATAACAGAATATCATTAGTATGTCAGGAGTGGGCTACCTCTCACGGCATGGTTCTCAAGTTAGACCACTCACTGGCTGGCCATTCCCTTAAGTTAACACACCAACTTTAGCCCTGCACATTTCATAGGCAGGATAGATTATGGGTCAAACGTTTTCTGGAAGAGTTTTGCCCAACTCTTCTTCATTGGAAGTCTTGCCTGGTTATAGGAGGTGGTCATTTCAAGTTCCATATGCCCTATTGCTAGGTGTCTTAGCATAGGGTGACTCTCATAAATTTCTGGGAGTTTCCCTACTACTAGATTGTAGTAGTACTACTACTAGATTGTAGATTGTACTACTAGATTTTTAGTTTGTCCCAGAGATGTCCACCAACTCCATTTCTTTTTCCCAGGTTTCTAATCCCCCATCCTCCTCACACTTGATCCATCCTGGTCTCTCCCTACCCTCCTCTACCAGCCAGTTCCCTGCTTCCATCCACCCCAGATGTCTATTTTCCCTTCTGAGTGAGATCCAGGCATCCTCCCTTAGGTCTTTCTTGTTACTTAACACCTTTGGGTCTTTGGATTATAGCAAGGTTATCCTGTACTTTATGGCTAATATCTACTTTTAAGTAAGTGTATACCATGTCTGCCTTTCTGGGTCTTATTTGTCTCACTAAGGATGATATTTTACAGTTCATCCATTTGCCTGAAAATTCTATGACATCCTTGTTTTTAATGGTTGTATAATACTCCATTGTGCAAATATACCACATTTTCTCTAATCATTCTTTGGTTGAGAGACAAATCAGTTGTTTCCAGTTTCTGGCTATTATAAATAAAGCTGCTATGAAAATCCTTGAGCAAGTTCCTTTTGGTATGCTGGAGTATCTTTTGGGTATATTTGCAGGTGCTGGGGTGAGGTAGAGCTATTCCTAATTTTCTGAGAAACCATGAAATTAATGTCCACAGTGGTTGTACAAGTTTGCTTATTTCGTAAGGCTTGGATGAAGAGCTAGGGATGTGACTCCATTTTCAGAGAATTTATCTAGCATGTGTGAGGTGCTTGGCTTGATACATAATGCAAAAGAGAAATTTAGATGAAAGTAAATTGTTCTTAATTTTCACCCATCCTTGGTCTCTAGCTATTTTGCTTTTATTCCTTGTTGTGTAGTTGTGTAATCTCTCAATCTCTAAAGAGTTAATTTCATTCCTCCATGACTATTTAATAAACTTTGAGAACTGTACCTCATTTTGTCTTCTAGTTCATTTAGTTCCAGAAAAACAGACATAATATACAAATAGTTAGGCTTCATTCACATATCACATAATTTCATGACATTTCTAATGTCATTACTTTATCATATATTCTTCATTATAAGGACAAATGTAACTTTTACCTGATAAACTTTAATACATAAAAAAATCTTCAGACAAATAGAACTAGTAGCATAAGACTGCAAATCCAGTTCTGAGTCAGTGGAAGGGGGAGGATTGTTTGTAAGTTCAAGGTCAATTGGAAAAACAAATAAAGGTAAAGCCACTGCAACATCGGGCCTGAATGAAAAAGGTTATATTTTTAAAAATAAGTAATATTTCAATATTTACATTATTTATTTATGAATCTTAGGGTTTGTAATACTTAGGATTCAGGTTCTAATTAGAAATGTTTTGTTCTTCACCCATACAGTTGCTGCACGTGAACATCCTAACAAACATTCCACCTTTAAGATCTTACACTCTAATATTATACATGATAATTAGCACAACTTCCCTCCTCTTCCTCATTAACTCTCAATTTATTATATTCTGAAAGACCATTTTATATCAGCTTACATAGCTTTTTAAAAAATTCCATTTGCTAATTGAATAGTTTGGGAACTATTTAGCTAATTTTTTGTGTCCTATTTGACTGATTAAAAGGAGTTAAGAACAGCAGCAACTTCACGTGTTTGATATAAGTATCCATCTGAGTACTTCCTGGTACATAGTATTAATTAAGCAATTATTAGCTATCTGTGTTAATCAGGCTTGTCATACCATCATTATCATCAGATGATTCTGTCCAAATTAGCCCTTTGCTTATTTCTTTTCTTTCCTCACCAAAGTTTTTCAGTATTTGCACGTACTTGTTCCTCGTTGGGTTTTTGCTTGCTCTCCCACAATCACTTTTTGTCTTCTGTCATTCATGCTAGTGAGTGAAGCTGAAGAAAGAGACTAGGGTTATTAGAGTCTGGGGTTCCTTGTGTCAGCTGCCATATCCACTCTGCTTGTCAATTCTATCCTGGGTCACTTGCTTTCCTTGGGAGGTGATTTCAGACTTTCTTTTATCCTTTAATATCTCTTCAGTATCTTTCTGATCCCATTCTTCAGAGATGACCTCTTTTCTATTTTACAGGATAAAATTAAAACTGCTAGAAATCTCGTAACTTACTTTCTAGACTTCATGTTCGAAAATTGATCTGCCTGCGAACTTAAAGACATTTTTTTTGTTTTGTTTCCCCTTTGATGACAAAAGGTTGCTTTTCTGACCAGAAAGTCATTGCTTGGCTCTAGGTCACTGCAGTTTCTCTTAAGTCTTCATCCAGATGTTATCAGCTATGTTTGTTTCTTTGCTTTGACTAAACAGATTCTAATGTCTAGACCAAAACAATAACAACAGCAACAACAATGACCCCTTTATTTTCCCTTCAGACTTTGCTCATAGAAGTCTGTAATCACAGTCTTTCTGTTTCTAGGTATCTCCCCACACTTCATTGTCCTACAATCTTGTTTCTATTTACCCATCAACAGTATATGCTCAAGTAAGTGCATTTATTGAAGGGTCACTTATAATGATAGCTAATCTTTATAAGTCTTTATAGAATCCCTTATCAACCTACTTATCCTCTATTTTTATAATGTCATCATGCACTTTAACTCCAACATTTGAAAAATTCATGTTGGAAGACAAAGCTAACAGTTGGTAGAGTAGAGATACACAGTGCTATACACTCCAACTTGTCTTTTTCACAGCTGAGAAGTACAGGGGAAAATGTTCATGTTGAAATTAAACTTGGACTATATAGTTTTTCTGATGCTTCTTTAGGAAGGGGTTTATTTTATTTATTAAAAATATGACAATAATTTAAAAAATTATTAGAGGCATCTGGGGACACCAGTGAAGTGCTACTCTCTTCATTACTACAGTGTCTTGTATGTCATGATTTTCTGGCTATAGTTTTTCCATGTGTTCCTAAGGTGATGTTAATAGCAGATACAACAGGTATGCCTCATAGACTTTGAATCTACAGCAGCACCTTGAATCAAGGCACTTCCGAAATCTAACATATACCTGAAATATACTTAGCTTTCTTTCTCAAATTTTTCTTCATAGAAAACATTTCTTGACCTAATCTAATAATTTTGCAGAATATGTGTTGTCATACAGGGAAACAAACGTACAATTTGTTTTTATCTCACCTATTTTATACTAATGCTATCTTTACAAATTTGTTTTGTAGGTCATTCTCAATTTTACACTAGAGCTTATAATTTCAATCCATAAGGCTGTTAGACATAAACCTATCTTACATATATAACAACATCAGGAATCATTTTCATTTGTGAAATTTGAAGTCAAATTATTTTATAAGGAAAGTCTGGCTTTTAGATAAGACTTCAATCCTACACAAAGGAATATATATGTAACTGAGGAATCGAGAGAAGAAGAGGTCATCTTCCCAGGGTAGAATACATCAATAGGCTCTACAATACCAAATGGCCAGTCCTGAGAACATACATATAAGTACTAGTATACAGACCTACTAGGTGGTATTTATATATTTAGGAATTTATAGACACAAACATACATGAATGCAACAACAAATAAGAAGGCCACAGAATTTAAAGAGAGCAGGGATGAGTATACTGAGAGTTTAGAGGTAGAAAATTGAGAGGAGAAATGCTGTAATTAAATTATAGCCTCAAAAGTAAAAGAAAACACAAACATTTTCTTTAAGAGCACTCATGTGTGATGCAGGAGGCACTGCTGTCTGTGTAATGGGAGTTTGTTCTTTTACAAATGTAAAATGGGCCAGTTTCTGTAGGAGCTGGAAGATGTTGTTGATGAAGCTGCTCTTCTGATGGCCATGCTGGAAATTATTTCACAGTTTATTATCATTGTAATATACTGATCACCAACTTAATAACAAATAATCCTCTCACATCCCCAAAATCCTAAGAAACTCTCTTCTAAGAAACAGGTGTCAGACCTACATTGATGAGATGATTTGCATCCTCTGACCTCTTATTTCTATGGGTGAGATATACCAAAAGATAAAGGGAAATGAAAATCACAGATAACATTTTGCTTTCTGAATGCTGAGTTCTGTGAGAGACTGAAGAAGAGAGGGAAGTGAATGCTGGTTTTTACTAATACTCTGCTCATTAAATTATGTTTATTTTTGGAAAACTTAGAACAGAGAAGTAGAGATAAAAATTAGGGTCTCAAATAACAGTAATTTGCATGATACTGTGGACTTATTTCATTAACTGCACATCAACTTATGTTTCTTATATCACATTTTCTGAAGTATTTTCATACCCTTTTGGAGAAGGAGTATGCATATTTTGTTCTTATCAAGACTTATATTTTTATGCATTTTTACCTTACAATAAAATAGCTACCAAGTTAGCTAATAATTGTTCTTCCTAACTATTAGCATCGGGGTGTCTCCTCCACCCTAAGACATCAGCGTCCTGATGGAGGACTGATTTGAAGGAGAATAATTTTGGTGAGTTTTTGCCACCCACATTCAGACATTTCTATCTTTTAATTTCATTTACATTAACTCAGGATTTTAAAATGAACTGAAACACACAAACACACACACACACACACACACACACACACACAACTTGTAGTAGATACAGCTCAGTCGTTCAGAATTTATGGTATAAATTCTGGTAATCTACATACCCAAATTCTCGAAATCTGGGAAAGAAACAAAATCTCTGCATCTTAGTATTCTCACCTGAGTCATGGAAACAAATGTTGCCATTCTCTAAATTTAAAAGAGAAGACTTGGCAGGAGGATCATGAATCTGAGACCAGCTTGTACTAAGGAATAAACTTAAGCAGTATCAATAGCAACAACCAAAACTGTGGCAGGCATTTCAAACTGTGCAAATAAAAGTCAAGTTCTTATGCAGTAGCATGGGAAAAAACCCATGGCTGTGCTCCCAGGTAGTAGCAAATGTTCTACCATCACATTTGTTTAACGGGGAGACATTTTATACCACCAGGGATTACAAATAACTATAGTTTTAAAATTGCCATGGAAAATGGCCTTTATGCTGAGTTAGGTTATTATATTTCACTTTTTGCTTTCAAACAAGCAAAGTGGGTAAGGTAGTTGTGGGGTTTTGGAGGAATTCTATTAAACCATTGATTCCTTTATTTATGAAATTTGCACCTGTGGGAACAATTTCCATCATAGAGACAGGTGCTACGGACCACGGATTTGTTGGTTATCAAATAGATCTGCTTTATTTTGGCATTTCATCGCCTTCAAGAGCTATTTATTGACTCATATATTCCAGCACTATAAACATTACACCTTATTTATAAAATGTATGTGACAGGAAAAAAAGAGCACTCGTCAGAGTGATTTATTGCTGGTCAGGGCTTTATCATATAATTCAGTTTATAAACACATTGACATAACTGACATAAATTTAAATTAAATACTCAAAAGGGGATTTATTTTTTTTTAGTTTTACTAACTTGGATTTTACTTTTAATATATAGTAAATTGTATGGATGGGTTTAGCATATGAACTTTCAAATTATCAGCAATATATAAATAAGAACCAATCTATGTGAAAATGTCATTGTGTGTATGACCTGTCCACCTCAGAAGGCAAGAAATAAGGAAAATACTTCACAAACAATTTTAATTTCAATACCGTAATGGATCCAAATTACTTTTGGATCCTTTTTCAAAATTAGGCATATTATCAATATAATTTTAAATCTAGTTTTAGTATTTTTTGTTTTCTGCATACACCTATTTACACCATTTTTATTATATTCTCTTCAGCAGAAAGAGCGAGGGAAGAAATTGTGTAAGAGCCCAGGCAGAGTGAGGTTCTCAAGCTTCAGGATAACCTTTCCAGGCCCTTGCTAAGAAGCTTTTGAAAATCTTAACGTTGTATATGTCTTTCATTTATAATTTATTTATATTGTTAGACTTAGTTTTGGGGATTATTTGATTGGCATGTATACTCTGCCTGCACCTCTGTCATTGTGTAACACGTGTAACATAATTGTGCTGTCTTATTTTTTAAAACTCCAAGTTTAAATTTCATTTGCCCCGTAAATATTCTCAACAGGAAAACCTTAGCATACCTGTTTGTGGGACACTTTATCCCCTGTGGTCTATGGCGGTACAGATCATTATTACTCATTCACTATTGGATTGTTCTTATTGTCTCTGAATGAAATCAGTGAATCTTCTCCCGATGTGTATATGTGCATCTTCTGTAGGTTGCATAGTAAAGGGGGTAAGGCTAGGTTGGTTTTGCATATGGTCTGTTCAATGCATACTGAGGAAAGTATAGTTACTGGACTGTTCAGTGTAAGGTGGGGGAGCGTCTGAAAAGTCCATACCAATATCTATTGTGTTAGATGCTAAAGATGTCAGTTTCTTACTGCACTGAACCACTTTGACCATATGGTCTGGTTTTGTAGCCATTATTTACGTTCCCTTGTGTCCCACAGAACACTGACTAGACATGTATCTTTGGGTCCTGTCTTCACAAAGTAATGCTCCCACAGTTACAGATTTGGGATTCAATTTTTATACTTAATTTTTGACACTTAAATTTTAGAGTTTATTTAGATGCTATTTTTTTAACCATTCTTCATTTAAATAAGAATCAGATGTCTGACAACGAACACACTTGTCTTCTGCATCAATGTTTTAATGCACTAATATGAATGCTGTAAAAGGGGTTATCTTAGTTTATGGTTTGTGTTTTATAATGTTCTTACACAGCAGCTTGCTAATGACAGCACTGTTTCATGTGGCTCTGAAACCTTTAAATGGGAACAAGTGAAATTCTAACAAAATAATTGTATTTTTGCAAGCAGAATAAAGATGATTCTGGAGATTTCTGCTAAGAAAAAAAAAGAAAAGAAAAGAAAATCTTATCGTGAAGAGTATAAGAAATTCTGTTATTTCCCTGGGACAATGGACTCATTTCCACTTGAGGATAAGTAACACTAAAGCCACAGTTCTGTTGCCTCAAGTATGACCCTCTTTTTCCCTTAATTATAGTGCTGTTTTCAGTCATCAGGAAAGAGAATAATTAATAAAAGCTGTGCAAGCACAACCCACCTGATCTCTAGATTACCATACTTTTGTGTTGTTCTGGAAAGCAACCAATACAGACTTCTTCAGCTGTAGATTCATTTTAAAGATGAGTCATAGCCTGTAGTTTGCTCGTCATATAAAAATCCACCAAAAATATGTGTTTCCTCCCAGTCTTTCACATGTCAAACAGTGTTTAGGGAAAAACAGTTAAGCATTAACTGTAGATCTAAATTATATCATTACAGTTCATGTTTTTATTTGTCTCATTTTTTTCAAAACCACTTTATTTTATTGTTCTTAATCTAATTTTCTTTTAGAGTCTCCAGAATTTGTAAAAGATTATAGAAATCATATACTCTTTAACAAATTTCTATCAGACATTTAATATTAAAATATCCTAATATTCTTAAGTTATATTTAGTTCTTCTAATGTAACACATGTATTTTCCATGGGACTTCTCTTTTTTAATTATTATTATTATTACTTTTAATTTTTCACAAGCTAGTCATTACTCTCCTCCTGATCTGACCCCACATAGTTCTTCATCCAATTCCCCTCTCCTCTGTCCCCAAGAGGATCCCCTGACACACACACACACACACACACACACACACACACACACTCCAGGCCTTCCAACTCCCTGGGGCCTCAAGTCTCTCAAGGGTTAGGTGCATCTTCTCTCACTGAGGCCAGACCAGGCAATCCTCTGCCTTATATGTGTCAGGGCTTCAGACCAGCTAGTGTATGGGAGCTGGTTGGTAGCTCTCAGTATGTGAGAGATCTCAGAGGTCCGGGTTAGTTGAGACTGTGGTCTTCCTATGGGGTCCCCCTCCTCCTCAGCTTCTTCCAGCCATTCTCTAATTCAACACAGGAGTTCCTGACTTCAGTCCAATGATTGTGTAAGTATCTGCATCTATCTCAGTCAGCTGTTTGTTGGGCCTCTGAGGACACCCACGCTAGCTTCCTGTCTGTAAGCACACCATAGTATCAGTAATAGTTTCAGTGCTTGGAGCCTCACCTAGAGATGGGTCCCAATTTGGGCCAGTCCACTGGACCTCCTTTCCCTCAGTCTCTTCTTCATTTTTGTTCCTGCAGCTCTTTTAGAGAGGAACAATCCTGGGTCAGAGTTCTTGACTGTGGGATGGCAACTCATCCCTCCACTTGATGCCCTGTCTTTCTATTGGAAGTGGACTGTACAAGTTCCCTCTCCCCACTGTTAGGCATTTCATCTAAGGTCCCTTCCTTTGAGTCCTGAGAGTCTCTTACCTCCCAAGTCTCTGGTACTTTCTAGAGTGTTCCTCCCACCTCCCACCCCCCGAGGTTGCATACTGCCATTTATTCTGCTGGCTCTTGGGACTTCTGTCCTGTCTCCCTTCCTCCAACCTCATCATGTTTCCGCTTTCTCCCCTCCGCCTTCCAGCCCCACCCAGATCCCTCCATCCCTCTCCGTTGACCTTCTTAAACGTTAATAGTACTTTGTTTAATTTGTTTCTAACTCAGAGTTGGATGTATGCTTCTTAATTATATAGTTAAAGCACACTTAAATTTACCATAAATTATGGATAACAGGGTTTCTTGGCTGATGATAAACATTTTTTAGTGTGATATGTAATGTCAACTTGTACTGGTGAGGTGTAGCAGATACTGTCTGTGTCCCAGTGCATTCAAAATCGTGTCATACTTTTGTGTTTAACAGGCAGCCTTTATAGTAGTCAGCACCTGGATTGACATCAGATAAAACCTAGGCTGCTAGAATACACCATTTATAAGCCTTGCTGCTAAATAGTGACTAGGATTTGATGTCTCCTTGGAGGCCTCCCTAAACCAGGGAATGATGTTAAAATTAACATTTCTCTACTGTCTTCAACCTAGGGTGTTTTGGCACTTCTATTTCAATTCTATTACCGTGTCTTTAGATTTTTCCACGATTGTAACCTTAGTAACTCACTGTAGTTGCTGGATTAATGGATTCCGTTTTATTGTATACATTTGCTTTCCTTTCCAAGAGACCCTGCCTCTATCCAAGCATCCTTAAATGTCCCATACTTACATACTATTCTAAACCCTTCCCTCAAAGCCCAGATTTTGATTCAGAAGGAGAAAGTTATACATTCCACTAATGATTATTTTACAATCATGCATTCTCTTCATGCATGCTGTCTTACAAAAGACATGTGGTTCTCTATATCTTATGTCACACGCTAATTTTTTAAACACTGGATATTCCTGTTACAATCTTCTTTAACTTATTCAAACTCATTTGTCAAATCACTTTCATTCAAATATGAAAGTAATGTTTCCTATCTTACTATAAATAAGTGATAAGACAATATTGTGATGAACATAAAATATGCCTTCAGGTTCTGTCACCTGAATAAAGACCTCACCCTGGTGTGAGTATAAACAATATAAAGGTGCCAATGATAAAAAAATAAGTCTTGCTGCTTGAGTTTAGTAACTTCACATTTTATTTTTAAGGTCTTAAAATTATAATGAATATTTTTATAAAGTTATTTGAAAAAAGTGTCCCTCTTGTGAGCATACTTTCAGTAGGGGTCAAATATGCAAACTCTTCACCAATTGACTGTGAGGTCCCAGGGTCAGTTCTCTCAGTCACAGGCAGCAAGTCCGCAGTGAGAGCTATAGCTTGAAGAATTTATCACTCTAAGGAAAAAGAGGCAGAAGTTAATTTTACTAATACTTGAATACTCTTATATGTGTCTTTATCTGTCACCAGCCCAATCTTCTAATTTATTCTCTTTGCTTCTGATTGATTTTGCTTTTGGAAGCAATTGTGTTAGAGGGACAGTCAGCATCAACACTGAAATTGAAGGTAGAGAAGGTTGAGTTTCACCGCAACTCATGGCAGAGAGATCCTGTCTCTTGTTCTCTACAGGCATAGCTTTAATGATCAGTGCGCTTATATTTAGTGTATAAATTTTATGTTTTTTATGAAAGAGTTTTAAGCCTCTGTCCTCTGTGACTTCCACATCTAACTATAATACTTTTTATCATTCTGCATGAAAACTGCATGTTCAATTTCCAAGTTAACTTATAAATACTTTCTCTTGACTTTTAAAAGTATCCAAAACCCTTGGAAATGACTTCTAAATAGACTATAGTAATCTAAAACAAATAAAAGAGAATCCATATTTCTTGGCCCTTATGTGATCAAATTGTCAGCAAGCAGTACATATTCAATAGTGATCTGATTCAAACATGGCCTTATGCATTGTCAAAAATGGAAAGATTTTATAAGATTTTTTACATCTGGCATTTAATATTCTACCTCTGAAACAGAGTACATGCTCTGTTGTTGATAAATGAGTTGCTGAGAATCTTTGAATTCTACTGCATACTCTCCTGAATGGCTACTGCTTAATTTATGGTAAGCTGACATCCCTTATCTAACAGCTTTGCATCCAGCGTTTCTCTTAATGGACTCCATTTAGTTCAGAAAATTTATGTTTCACATTATCATGGTTTTTTGTTACTTGGGTAAAAAGAGTATCAAAAATATCTTAAAAGTGAGATGGAGGAAAACACAAAATTCAGAGGAAAAATGGGCTTGCAATGCGCGAAGAGATTATGGACTTTCTCTACTACTCCATAGCAAATAATATAGCTAATATTGTCAAATGTTGGAGATGGCATTCTATACTTTAAGTAATAAGACAGAAATGATTTATGGTGATGCATTTTATGCTATTACATTTGGGCACCTATAAAAAATGTACAAAATTTGTATAATGCATCAATTTGCCAGTTTTATCTAAAAGTAGAGTACCCATCTCTTTTGGCAGACTATGTACTTGCACTGTATAAAAATTATTTTAAGCCATTCTCCAAACAAAATATCTTAAGGTCACATTGAAACATCAGTACCACCTGGAAAAAGTACAGTATTTAATTTTTATTAATGGAGCAGAGCTTCTGAAATAAAACTGTGCTTCCGAGAAACCTTTAATAAACATATTAAGATTAAAGGAGGCATCTGTCTGTGTAGGAGGCTGTGAAGTGATTACTAACCAATTAGTACCTCCTTTTTAAATCACTTACTATTTTATTAATTTTCATACTACAATTCAAAACTTACTTCAAAGATAGCTTGGTAGAAGAATTTATGCAAAGTATAATAAAAACCTAGTTTATTTCTTATGATTGACTATCATATGCCAGTGTGTATAACTATATAATTATGTGACACATCTAATATACAGCTCAAACTTTATATCATTAACCAAAGATCCAATGCTAATGATTGCTACAATAAATTATGAACATAAATAT
The DNA here is from genome assembly GCA_019843965.1 of Rhynchomys soricoides. Classification (NCBI taxonomy): domain Eukaryota; kingdom Metazoa; phylum Chordata; class Mammalia; order Rodentia; family Muridae; genus Rhynchomys; species Rhynchomys soricoides. Next base: position 6,510,915 of record JADRCH010000046.1, read on the forward strand.
ATTTTGGTAACTGATACATTAATACACATGTAGAATATCTATAATAGCTCCTAATCATGCACATATAAATATAGAATAAAAGAGTTTTATTATTTAAATTAGAAATTTACATAATATACAAACATCTAGTAATATTAATGTTTTCCAATGTCTAAGCTTTCTTTGTAAAGGATAAATCCATTCCTTTGCATGTGTTCTGTGAGAATGGTGAGGATTCTCCACCATGGAAAAGAAGAGTGCTTAATAGTGCTGTGAATATTCAGGACTCAAAGTTCTCGTTGCTTAGAGTTAACAATGAAGAGAAGATTAATATCAATTTCCCTATCAGCAAAGTTCACCAATTTGCAAGGTAAGAAAAGTAGATTTGGATTTATGTATGTTCTGATTAGTTATTGATTCTGTTCTGCTATCAGTTTCTTTATGTAGAAACATTTGTTTGAAAATTCCGAAAATGTGTTATATATTTGGAGTGCTGCATTTAATTTTCTTCCAAAAAAACCCCACAGTTTTTTAAATTTAATGTTTTCACTATTTGTCATTAAGGGTCAAAGAAAATAGTGCTCCATTTTCCCCATGGTGCCTCTCTAAAACTTTATATTCTATTTTCCCTCCATTAAGAGATCCTCCCCTCCCAGCGATTCCTTTACTCCATGGCCAAGCTCTGTGGTTATAAGGATTGTAGCATGCCTATCAAGGGCTCAAAGGCTAGCATCCACTCAACATTAGAAGAGAAACAAAATATTTATCATGGTGGGTCTGGGTGATAGGACTCAGGGTGATTTTATCTAGTGCCATTCATGATGGACTCATAGAGACTGTTGCAGCATGCACAGCACCTGCACAGGTTTAAGCCAGACAGGGTCTGAGGTCTGACATGAGGATGTGGACTGGAGTGCCCATCTCTAAGCAAGGAGCTATCTCCAATTCACAGCTGCTTGCAAAGAAACAATTAGTTTTCTTCAACAGACTCCTACTGAGTACATCAACCTTATTTAAACATAGACACCATTCCCATTGATTTTGGGTGACAATTTTTATCTTACTAGTTTTTGCCTTCATATTGTGGTTTCTGTGTGTGTTTTTAAGGGTTCTATTCATGTGTGTGTGTGCATATTCTTTTTCTTCCTCCTCATTCTCCTCCTCCTCAAATGCCTCCTCCTCTTCTTTTTCTTCTTCCTATTTGTTTTCAAAAGAGAAAGAAAAAGAGAAAGAGAAAGAGAAAGAGAAAGAGAAAGAGAAAGAGAAAGAGAAAGAAAGCAGAGAGTTAAATGAGTGGTATGTTGGGAGGATATCAGAAAGGTGAAACCACAGTTTATATGAACGAAAAACTATTTTCAATAAAAACGAGTGTGTGTGTGTGTGTGTGTGTGTGTGTGTGTGTGTACTCAGGCTCAGAAAATCTACAATTAGACATAATTTTAAATATAGTAATACATTTTAAATGTTGAATTCTTACTATGCCCTGACCTTGTAGAAAGGATTACCTAATTTTCTATGTAAATAAATGCTAATATTTTATGTTGGTAAGCTGATTGTTATTATAAGTGGCAAAAATCAATATATTTATTATCTGAATATTCAAATAAAAATGATGAAGTAATTACTATCTGATATTGGTTTTCAATTGTATTAGTAGGTCTGACATTTCATAGAATGCCAAACAATTATACAGATCATCTAATTTTCTAACCATACATGCTACCTTGAAAATTTTTATGGCATAATTTTAAATTCATTTTAATGTTTTGAATTTTTAATAATTAACACAGAAACCACAATGAATGGACATCAAAATGAGATTGAGTTATAATAGAAATACCCATAGAATTTACAATAAAATGTAATTATTTTGAGACAGGGTTTCTCAGTGTAATGGCCCTGGCTAATCTGGAACTCACTGTGTAGAGCAAGGTAGCTTCAAACACACAGAGATCCACCTGCCTCTGCCTCCAAAGTGCTAGGATTAAAGGCGTGCGCCACTATGGCCTGGCTTTAAAATGTAAGTTTTACAATTTTTTTATTAATTTTTTAAAAAACATATAACCATATAAGACATACTAAAGTAACACATAAACACACACAAACACACACACACACACACACACACACACACACAAAATCACAATGAAATTGTACAAGGCAAACCAACAAAAGAGCCTAAAAGAAGCCACAAGAACCAGAGATCCAGTCATTAACCCACTCATAAGTCCCATGAAAATACAAATTTGAAAGCTGTAATATATATAACGAGACCTATGCAAGGCCTGCACTTGCTGCATCAGTCTCTGTAAGTTCATACAGAAACTGTTCGCCTTGTGTCCCCCATCTCCTCTTGCCCCTATTCTCTTTCTGCCCTCTCTTCCACAAGGGTCCCTGATCTCTGAGGGTAGGTATCTGATGGAAACATCCCATTTGGATCTCTGTGTTCCAAATCTCCCCCCAACCCGGGTCTTCTTCCACAGGGTTCCCTGAGGTCTGATGGTAGGACTTGGTTGTGGACATCGCATTTAGAGCTGTGTGTTCCAACTTTTCTCTCTGTGTGTATGTAATTTCAGATTGGGGCCTCTGAATTTGTTCCCATCTGCTGTAGCAGTAAGCTTCTGTGATGATGACTTATAAAAGTATAATCTTGTTGGAGGAAGTGTGGTCTTGATGGAGGCACTGTGTCACTGGGTGTGGGCTTTGAGGTTTCAATAGCTTGAGTCAAGCCCAGTGGCATTCCCTATTCCTGCTGCCTGTGAATCTTGATGAAGAATTCTCAACTTCCACAGCCCCTTGTATGCATCAAGTCACAATTAAATGTGTTTTAAAATAAGAATTGCTGTGATTATGGTTCTTTCCATATGCCTAGAACACTGATTAAGGCAAAGTAGATTTATAAATTTTGAAGTAATAAAGTAAAGAGTTATTGGGATAAACAAGTAGAGTCAGAATTAAGTAAGAGTGTTCTAATCAAGAGTGTTACAATCATAAACTGCATTAGAATAGTGGTAGGCAAGAACTTTCCTGAATTTCAAATAAGCCACAAGGATAGAATCACAGAGAGAGTGACAGAAGGTGTATATGAATAATTACTTTTTAAAAATTTATTGTTATCCTGACCTCTACAGAGGCATGAAGCTTGCATCCTGGTGAGATGCATGGTTAAGCTTCCTATTCTGTATGGAGAGCTTTGAGTAAATGATCCAAACCTTTGCCTAAATTAGAAAACTTTATGTATGTCTATTGGCACTGTATATCAATCATTCAATATTATATCTTGAAAATATTTTATAACTGTGAAGGGAATTTGCATTTAGTCAGTTGTCAGACATATCTGATCAAAAATGTGTCTTGGCCTACTCTTTCTGGGCACATAGTAAGTTTGATTAACAATTCAGAAGTACCAATAACTTGGCATTTCTACAGCCTTAAAAATTGTCCTGAATAGCGATAGCATAGGCAAAAAGGAAAAACTGTGATATGGAAATGAATTTAAACAGGAGTACTTGGTAGGTGACTGAATGTAGGGACTATGAATAAATTTCTTAGCTGTTCTTAGCTAAGTCTATATGACATTGTTATCTTTTCTGCAACTTCAGCCCAAACAAACACAATATTGTTTCTCATGTAATACCTAGATAATTATTACTTATAAATTTATCTTAATCACTTCTAGAGGGAAGGAAGAATAAATGTATTCTTAATTTCAACTGATCATTTGCAGGCATAATGTTACTGTGCTCTGTGAGAAGATTCAAATTTTGACTTCTGTCTCCTCTATATCTGGCTACAATCCTTATTCAGAGAATCTTGTGTCTCAATACTGTGTAAACATCAGCTGCCAAACTGTTGCCTGATTTGTCAATAAAGAGAACTCAACAACCAGTGATTAAGCAAGGGAAAGAATGAGGCTGGACTTCCTGCCAGCCAGGAGAAGGGGTTGGAGAGAGAGAAAGTAGGGGGTTAGCCATGGGGAGAGAGTCCAAGAGCCAGGATTAAAAAAATAGCATGAGCAGAGAAAGCCATAAAACTCAAATATCCAGAGGATTTTGTTTGGGAGATAGCCAGATTATATTAGAGGATTAGAATAGGGTAAAAATTGCTCAGTGTTCTGCCTTAAGTTTGTTAAATAAATAACATAATCCGGTTTCAATTATTTGGGAGCTGGCTGAGCAAGAAGAAAACTGTAACACACATTAAAAAGCCAATAACAGTATTCATATCTTTAAAGATTTCTTGATGATACATTTAACTTTTCTATATAATTCTGGATCTTAATTCCTCCTCTTACTCCTCCTCCTCTTCCTCTTCCCCCTCCTCCTCCTCCCCCCCCTCCTCCTTTTCTTCCTTCTCCTTCTTGCTTGTTATTCTATTTCTATGATATAAACACTATGACTGTGGTGGCATATGAAGGAAAATGTTTATTTGGCTAATGGTTCTGTAGCAATGAGTGTCTGTCCTGACAAGGAATAAAGGCAGCAGGTGTGTCAGCTGGAGAAGAAACCTGAGAAGTGACATCTTAAAGCACAAGCAAAATGCAATACTAATACTAATCTGTTGTTTTAAATGGCAAAGTCTTCACCCACTAACAAACTTCAGCAAAACCACTCTTCCTAATAATATAGAAAGAACATCACCATGTGAAGACAAAATATTCAAGCAACTGAACATATGGCCAAAGTTCTTATTTAAACCACCACACCATTATTACAAGACTTGTTTAAATTTGTATGTATGTGAAATGAAAACAATTAGATACACATCACATATACACCTAAATGCATATGGATGCCTGCAAATCAGACTAACTTTTATAGGATAAATTTTGTCTTCTTTTTTGCTTATTCAATTATTCTAAAAGTAACACATCTTGACTTGATCAAAATTTAAAATATTTGTTTGTCCAAGGTGGGAGGAAGGTAATGATGGAAGTCTGAAGTCTTGGTAAGAGATTATCAGCAATTATAACAGCAAGCGAGAATACAGTATAATATACAAGTAAACGATAATCCAGAAAAACAAACAAACAAACATACATACTAAGATGCCCCCTCCCTCTCTCCAAGAACATGGAAGAAACAGGTTAGAAAGCACATAGGCTGGAAGGGAGGGGCTGATTACTTCATTCCTGAAAGACCAATCAGTTTAAAAGTCACACTGTTCTGCCATTTGCATTGTACCTATTGGTAGCTGCTCTAAAATCCTATATAATGTCACTGAACAGGCTCCACAAGGTCGCCCTCCCATCTTGGTATGGGAGGGCGACCTCAGCATGCTGATGAATTAATAAATTTTTCTTGCATTTTGCATCAATCCTCGACTCCATGTGTCCATTCACAGTGTCTTCAGTAAGTTAAGACTCCCCATAGTCTTACAATACATACATACATACATACATATATACACACACACAAAAAACCCACCTCTATTTGTACATAAACCAAGGAGGTTTGCAAGCTAATTGTCCCTAAAAATTATCTATCTATTACAGCTTCCAACTACACTATAATTAAAATGCATCATAAATTCTATTCATTTTTATATATAGTATACACACACACACACACATACACACCATATTTACATTTAGGCAAAAGCAGTTCAAAGAAGGGAAGGCTTGGGTAAAGATGCCTGGCTTACTAGTTGTTTTGGTAGTATTTACTACAATAATAGAATGTAAAATACAAAACAAGTTGGTTAGAAAAAGAAGCAAAATTTTTGTTTCATTCATTCAAAGTTTGTAATGTGTGAATTTCTATCTTTGGGAGAAATCTGATAGAAGATGGCAAGTAGTAACTGGGGCTCAGGGGAAAGGCTTAGGCTAAAGACACATATTTGGAAATTATCTACCTAGAGATGCCATTTAAATCTTTGAGAACCTCACTTATGAGAATCTTTGAGAATCTCACTTATGGCATTCATTAGTGAGATTTGAAGAGAACAATGATCCGAAGACAGATCCTAAGAAACTCAGCATTTTCAAGGAATGTCAAGAAAAGAAACTCAGAATGTCATAAAGTAGAAAAAGAAATCATTGTATCTGACATAAATATAAGGCACCTTTTCTGAGCCAATATTACTGAATATCATTTCTTTATTATCTTCTTTGAAGTGAACTTTTAAAAATATCAAACACTTGTTAAACAAATTATAGTGAAAATCATGATTTAAAAAGAATTCTGTGATAGCCAGAGGGCTTACAGCAGACAGTACTTTGAGATTAAAATCCAAAGGGCTGAAGTGAGGGCACGGTAGTTAAGAATACATACTTTTCTTCAAGAGGACACATTTTCAATTCCCATAGGCTAGCCAAGTGAATAGCAGCAATTTGAGTCAAAGGTAATCTGGCAAATACCAGGAGAACTATGTTTCCATCAAAGCTGAGGAAATATTTACTCATCTGAATCATCTAGATCTTCAGTATGTAAAACTCCACATACTGCCAGATTGTTTTGCCTGTGTATATCAGCCTGGAAAATTCTACAGAGAAAACTGATAATATTGCACAGGGAGGAAATAAAAGATGGCTGCTATCATGCCAGGCTGAATCTGGTGTCTGGCAAATCTTGCTCTCAATTCATTAATGATAATGCAAATGTCAAAGATGCTGTGGAAGATTATCTGACAGTTTCTTATAAAAGTACACTCACTCATTTTTCATTAGGTGTTATTACATATATACATATATTTGTACATGTCTAATATATATGTATATATGTACACATAGGAATATATTTGTATATATATACACTGTATATACATATGTTACAAACATACATATATTTGTATATATATAGTATAGATGTGAACATATATATGTAGATTTATTCTTAAATAAGTAGAAGCTATTCAATGATATAATGTTACTTGTATGTATAAGTTTTAAGGGGTGACCATTTGGTATTGAATGACAATCCATTTGTACCATGTTGCATGGGCAGGATTAATTCTCTAGCCCTTAGCATTGCTTAGTTGTCTGTAGCATTTTGTACAGGGTTAAGGCCTTTCTTTTCCTATGTTGGTATGTCTGTTGTCCTTATTTAGTTCATCTTTAGGCAGTCAACTTTGTGAGACTTTATGAGTGCAGCATGGTAAAAGCAAAAGGGGTATGTAAGAGAATTTACAGAGAGAGAAAGAATGGAGAAAACTATGTAATTATAAATCACAAAAATTAAAGAAATAATTTTTAAATGTGCACTTCCTTTTTCCACGCTTCCTACAATTATGCTCACCGGCATTTCCACATTAAAACTGTTTATGAAGATTATAGCAGCAATATTTGTAATTGCCAAACATGGAAGTAACAAGCAACTTTAATCAAAATATTATTATAAGTATTGTTTTATTATAAATAAATATTACATGAAGATGAGAGAGTATTATTTAGCAATGAAAGGAAATGAACAACCACGCTATGATATGACATCAAAAAATTTCAGTGATTTTTTTCCCTATGAAAACTGAATCTAATCTGAAAGAACTACATTTGAACTATCAAATATAGCTTGGGTTTTATTTGGTGTGTGTGTGTGTGTTATGTGGGTACATTTGTGTGTGCATACAGTAGGTAGAGGAGGAAGTCCTATGTCTGACTCTATCAGTCTCTTCCTTATTTCCATGAGACAGGCTAAGCTATATTGGCATGCAGCAAAGCACAGTTCTCCTCTTAGCTTCCACTGATAGTACATGAATTGTAGGCATACACAAGGCAACGCCTGTTTATTGGTTGGGATCAAAAATCAAGTTTTAATAAGTTGTCACAAATATTTCTCACTCAAAATATAACACTGAAAAAATGAGCTGTAACTGTGGTATCCCACATGGGTGGACAATGTTTCTCTAAGAAAACATGCAAGCCATAATGCATAGCAGGAGATATCTCTTTTTATGTTATTGCACACATAAGTTATAATTGCTACATGGTTACCATTATATCGAATCCCTTGGTTACCACAGAAATTATATGGTAATTTCTGGATGAGCATAATATCATACACTTTCTCTACACAACATAGAGAATTCAGTCTCAAATGACCAAGAAACTCTTCTTGCTGGTTAGCTTTTACAGTGCCAGAAAGTGCTGTATAGGGTTCTGGAGAGGAAAAAAATGCAGCAATTGTTTTTCTCAGCACTGAATCATGTTTGGTAAATTACTGGCCTGAACTGCCAGGCAAGATTGTGTTCACTGATACAATAGTGGCATGCTTGTAATGGAATAGCTAAATGCATTCTGATTGGACTTGAGGCTAAGTCCACAGAAGTAATTTCATATTTTCTACTCTAATCCCGGTCAAAAGCTTATCAGTGAAGAGGTGATAGACTCTAGAGTAGAATCTGCTACATTATTTTGCACACTGTCATAATGCCTTGCAAATTAGTATGTTTGTCTGCCTTAAGGATAAACTGTCTTCAACTTCAGTCATATGAACTTCTTTTGTAGTAGGAAGCAATGTTGAGAATTATGACTCGTCAATGTGGTAAGATTAAGAGACTGTGCGTACATAGCCCTAAATGGGACATTTTGCTTCAAGTTCCCATACTCATCAAGGTTGAAAAAGTGTCAAACTAAAAGAGGAATGAAGCATGCAAGATTTGGATAATGGGGTTGAGTGTTGGTGAAATTCTGTATTCATGATATTATATGGCTATTTTACACATGGACTCAAAGGAACTGTAATTAGTTGTGTAAGATCTTCACAAGATCAAGCAAACCATATTGTGGCATCAGGGGTCAGTCAGGGATTTATGTTCACCAGGCATCTTTCCTTACTGAGATACTGAGGTACTAAGTTAATAACCGCTGAGGAGTGAAAAAAATCATTCTTTTTTGAGGGTATGATCAATAGTAGTTTCCTCTTGCTAAAATGGATAGCTTCATAGCCATGGTCACTTAGACAACACCAAATGGACTTGGTGAGTTATCAGAAAAAAGAAAAACAATGCATGAAGTTCGGGAGTGAGTATGTCAGAAGATAGCAGGCTGTTGGAGGTGGAAATGTGAGTTGGCATAGTTTGTTGTATGTATGTATTATCTTCTCAAAGACTAAAAGAGATACATGAGAAAAATAACTCATTTTTTTTAGGTTTGCACTTTGTGATATTTAATGCTGATTGTCAACCTCAGAAGATCTAGAATCACTAATGGTAGGTGTTGCTAGGCATACTTTTGAAGGATTATCTAGATTAGGTTAGCCTCTGAGCTGTCTTGGAAAGGATTTTCTTCATTGGGTTAAGTGAAGGGAGGCAAACTGCCCCCCTCAAATATGATTAGCACCTATCAAAGGCCAGATTTAAGGAGTTCCTGGAGGTGGGGTAGGGACTAAAGCCACTGCCCTTTGTCTTTATGTCTTTTTGGTGCTTCATCAACTCTGTTGATGCTGTTTCCCTTGTTACTATCATTGCTGATACTTCTTCCATCATAAACAAATGGTGGAACTCATTATTTTCTGGTCTTCTACTATTAATTAAAAATCATACCTTTCTAAAACCACTCCAAACTTTCAGCACCAGATTGGGACTATTGAGGACACAGTTTAATGAGCTGAGTACCTACCATTTCTCTGACTCTCCAGGATAAGCCAGCCATTGTTGATATGGCTCCCATCTTGAAGGCTGATCTAACAAATCCTCTTTTAGCATATATTCCTTGTACAAATCTCGTTCTTTTGGAGAACACTGAATAAGACTTGCAACATATACTCTTACCCCCGAGCCATCTCTCCATTGCCTGCATTTTTATGAACATTTTCCTGTAAAGGTCAAATTATGGCACCAACAAAAACTTAACCATGGCATGGATTTGGAAAAGGAAAAAACAATAATTCTAGCATGGTAAGATTATTTGACATGTTTTCTTACACACATTAATGGAATGAGTTTCTTTATGAAATTTTCATGCATATATGTAGTATGTATTGATTATATTTACCCCCACAACCACATTTATCACTCTCCCATCCTGCTGATCTCTTTCGTTGTAGTTAGCAGTTAATGTTTTACTTTCATGTCTTTTTGCTTGGTTGAGAGTTAACCCCGTGATTTATTTAATGCTGCAATAAATAGAGTGCAGGAAAATGACCAATGGTTATACCACTGAAAAAGATATCTCCCCTTCTACCATCAAATATTGTTGCCAATAGTTCCACAGGGAGTGACAGAGCCTCATAAGAATCCCTTATCCAGAGAATGTTGATATTACCAATCTTGTGTGTATTGTGTTCAGGTAAACAAAGTTCTATGAGTACATTAGAACAAAGACCAGGTCATTCACAAAAGACAATTTCATCCTTCCTATGGCGTTAACATTCTTTGGAATCCTAGTTTTCTCTGTTCTATGAGCTCAGCTGGAGTCATATAGAACTACCTTTAACACCCCATTTTTGCAGGATATTTGATCATACTATGAATCCCAAGATTGTGTTATTTACTGAAAAACCTTCCTATGGTTTGCTTCAGCCCTAGCACACACCTTTAATCCAAGAGTTAAATAAAGTCAACCATGGGTCAAGAGGCAGAGCAAGCAAGAAAGCTGACAGGGAGTGAATGTAAGTAAACAGACAAGCAGGTCTTTGAGTTGAAGGGATTTAAGATAGCGTGGGGAAGGAGGTTTTACTTCTGGGATGTAAGTGAAATATGGAGGTCAGCTGGATGCTTTCTCTGCCTCTGGGAGCTAGAGGGTTTTCACCCCAGCATCTGGTTCCTGAGGCTTCACTGGTAAAATCAAAAGGCTAGAATTCTTGTTTTTTTTTTTTAAAACAATACCCCATTATAAATTTGTTTAAAAATTTTTTCTACATTACTCTCTTGGGCATTTTTGTTTGTTTGGTTTTTGGTTTTTGGAGCCAGAGTTTCTTTGTGTAACCTAGATTTCCTGGTCCTAGGTCTGTAGAGCAGGCTGGCCTCAGACTCACAGAGATCCACCTGCCTTTGCCTCCCAAATGCTGGGAATAAAGACGTGCACCACCACAGCTGGGTAAGGTTTTCTTTTTTATTATATTTTCTATTACTTTAACAATATTTAAATTTGAATATATTTTGATCATATTCTTCTTCTCCTCTCCCTCCCTTCCTCTCCTTTTTTTAGTTCTTTGTCAAGAAACAAAACCTCAATATAACAACAACCCCCCTAAAACTAAGAAAGCAATATAAAGCAATACCCAAAACAAACAACAGCAAAATCAATAACAACAATAATTAAAACATCACACTGTAACCAAATCAAAGCACACACCAAAATTTGCGATGTCCATTATATGGTGATCAACTACTACTGAATATGAGGCCTACCCTGGGTTTGTTACTATACCCAGTGTCATTCAATTGGAGAAAACTGAATTTCTCTCTCCTAGCAGGTGTTTCAGTTCTCTCTTATATTTTATGCAATAAAAGTTAACAGAAAGGAAGAAGGACATGACTGCATCTATGGAGAAATTTTATTATGGATATGTGGGAGAGCATAGAGGAAGCGGTGTCTTTAAGAATGCTGACAGGACATTGCTGGCAGACTGAGCCTGCAGGCCATGAGAAAAGGGGGGGGGGAGGTGAGATAGAAGAGTTGGAAGACCAAGAGACGAGGAGACTAAGAAAGGATCCAGAAACAGGGAATCACCTGGCCACATATGTGGCAGAAGAGGGTTTTGTTAGCCATGGGGGGAGGGGAGGGAGGGGAGGCCCTTGGGCCAGAGGACCCAATATAAGAGAATGCCAAGGAGGGAAGACAAGAGTGGGTGGGTGGGAGGGTGGGGGAATACCCCCATAGAGGCAGGGGCAGGGGGGGAGGAAATAAGGAGGTTCCAGATGGGAGATCTGGAAAGGGGGAAACATTTTATGCCGGGGGCTAGAGGAGCTGGGCGGAGGAAAGCCCAGACCTGTACCTGGGCTGCAGAGTTGGGAATAAGAGGGTAAGATATGTCAGGTACTGGCCATGCTGAGAGAATTTGTTAATAAGCACGCTAGCCTTTTCTCTGGAGTTTTAACTTAACATATATATTTTAGGAAGTTTCCACTACTTCAGATTTTCATACTACCACTAAACGTCACTTTTTTTTTTTTTAATTTATCCCCATATTTCTTCCCACAACCCTCTCTGCCAAGTTGATCTTTGCATTCCAGTGCTCACCCCATCCATTCCTATCTATCTCTTCTCCTTCACTTTCATAATGCAATTTTTCTTTTGAGTCCCTTACTTTATGCCTACCATCGGTTACTTTATTATAGCTTGGTTATCATTGGACTTAACAGCTAATATCCCTGTATAAGTGAAAACTTACTTTTTCCCTGGCTTTTGGATACCTCACTCAGGATGAATTGTTGCAGTCCCATCCATTAGCCTGCAAATTTCATGATGTTAGTTTTTCTGATGGCTGAGTGATACTCCATTATATAAATGTACCATAATTATTTTATCCATTTTTTAATTGAGGGACATCAAGGTTGTTTTCATTTTCTGGTTATTATAAATAGAACAGCAATAAACATGTTTGAGCAAATGTCCTTGTGGTAGGATAAAACATTTTTTGGACATTCATTGTATGTCCAAGGACATAGTTGGATATTGAAGTAGATCAATTTGAATATTAATCAACTGCTCAATAATAAAGTAGAATAACCACTGAATTCCCAATAGAAGAAACTGAAATCACTGAGGAACACTTAAAGAAATATTCAATTTCCTTAGTCATCAAAGAAATGCAGCTACTTTGAGATTTCATCTTACACTTCTCAGAATGACTAAGATAAACAAAACAAGTGACAGCTCATACTGGTGAGGATATACAATGCAGGAGGAGAATCGATCCATTTCTGGTGGAGGTGCAAACTCATGTAGCCATCATATAGATTGAAAGAAAGTAGACTCAGATGGAAGAGGATGGGAAGAGGTCCTTGAAAGAGTACAGGGAGTGCAAGCTATATTACATTATATTATATGAGAAAAGAATCCATGTTTAATTAAAAGAAAAAATGGCGTTAAAAGAAAGTTCATTATATGTATGTGTGTTTTGCCAGCATGTATGGCAACTTCCCGCCTGGTGCTCAAAGATGCCAGAGTATTAGATGGATCCCTTGAAACTAATGTTACCAATAGTTGTGAGCTACCATTTGGGTACTGGGAATCAAGTATCCATCTTCCAAAAGAGCAGCTAGTGCTCTTAACTGTTGATCCATCTCTCCAGCTTCTCTTATGCACTAAATATTTTTCCATTGTTTCGTTTTCTGTATTTGAGATATCTAAAATACAGATGGTGTCACACTTTATTAAACATTTACTAATCGTTAAGGTTTCTTCAATTCTGTCTCACATTTTGTCACAAATCTGTTTGGAATGTAAATGTTTTTGTAATGTAGGTCAACAGACATAAAACTTAATGGTTAGATTAGCTTTCTTTTTGTAACTTTGTGTTGTTTCCATTACATTTCAACACTGCTTGTTACAACCTTTGCTATTTCACATAATCACCAATCATATTTTCTGTTCCTCATTTGGCATCTGTGAACAAGCAGGGAAACAGGCCACTAATCTATTTATTCTCTCTGCACCACCCCCAACCATTTATGTTCAGATGGATTTATGAATTACATATGTTTCTGTTCACAGAAAGTGAAACTGAACCTGACATTAGCAGGGATATCTCTACACAAGGTTGAGCTATGCTATTTTTGAGGATTGTTTCGCTGCTTAGCCATAAGCTTCCGTGTGGTGACTGAGCCAGGCAGTTTTACAGCTAAGTTTCTAGCCTCTACTTTTAAATCTCTGCTTCATTGAATAGACTTATTTCCAGAAGAGCTCCTGGCCCTAAATTTTATCAAAAAGGCATGCATTGATACAGCCTTTATATTATCCTACAAGTGATTCTCTTGACAGAGATCTCAAAACTGTAGATTTGGGGTCACCTCATTGGTTTATTAAACTCTATGTGTCTACATTTTTGCTAACTAATTCTCCTGTTTAGAAATGAAAAGCATGTTTATATGCCTACTCCTTGGTTTAACTTGTCATGTAATATAGTTCAGACTAAAAAATATTGTTTGAGTCAATAGTTTTAAATTTCATTAAATTTATGATTAAAAACTGTTGAAAAGCATTTATTCTGGATGATAATGACATGAAGTTACAGTCTTTGTGGGTTATAATTTAAAATAAAAGACTTATCACTTTTATTTATTCATATATTTTTATTAATATCCACTAATGATAGGATTGTCTCTCAAAACGTGTTGCACTGAATTAAAAATTCTCCAACCAGTAGAATTTCTTTGCTCAACATCTACTATTTCTAAAGAAAATAATTCCTTCTAAGAATAATTCCTTACTTACTTCTTAGAAACAATGATTGAGACATCTGAGATGCACAAATAACACCACGAAAAAGAATGGGCTGTCTCTTACTTTAGGAAATAAAAAATTCACCTAGGGTTCTGAGAACGAGATGTTCTAGCAAATATAGTTTTAAATCAAAAATCACTTAGGTATTTGTTGGATAATACTTTAATAAAATTTAATATCTATTGTGGGAGAGATGAATCATCAGCTGAGACTGTTTGCTGCTTCTGGAAAGACTAGTGCTCAGTGCTGAGTCACCCATGATAGTCAGCTCACAACCAACTTAACTCCATCTCCAGAGGATCCAACGCTTCTTAAGGACTCCAGGACTACACACACACACACACACACACACACACACACACACACACACACACACTCACACAAATATTTAAAATAAAATTCAATATGCATTAATGATTAATGTTCCTAATGACTATAGGAGAATATCATTAGGAATCATTTTAATATTATTATTTTTTTTTGATTAGTCCTGTTTGGTTCTCGTCTAGGTTTCTGGGCTATCTAACTTACAGTTCCTGCCCATCTAAGCAGTGTTGGGCATGGGCTCCCTCTTGTTAAGTAGGCCTAAAGTTAAATGAGATATTGGTTGGACATACCCACAAGTTCTGTTTCAGCATTGTCTAAGCACACTTTACAGGCAGAACAAATTGTAGTTAAAGGGTTTTGTGGCTTGTTTGGTATCCAAGTTCCTCTTTGAGTAGCCTGCAGAGTACCTTCAGGCATAAAAATGCCTAGAACTTATGGGTGAAGGCTCCATGCAGACATCAGATCAACTACTACACATTCAATGAGCTGTGTGGATATTGTCCTTGGCAATGGATTTCCACCATCAATTTGAAGAAAGCAACCCTTTGTCTTTGCATCAGCTTGGGTTGCTTGGGGATTTTCATAGGATACACTTGGGCAACAAGTCAACCTAATGCAAACACATCCGGTCATTGGAAGCTTTGCCTGGTATTAAGAGATGGCCAGTTGTGATTCCAGATCTTCCATTACTAGAAGAACACTCAAGAATCACACTCATAGACAACAGGAAATATCCACAGCACTACATACACAGTACCCCAAATGCAACTCAATTATAGATTTCTATCTCAATACTTTATTCTCCTCCCACTTGATCCCTCTAGTTTCTGTCCCATCTGTCCCCAGCCATCCCACATAATCTAATCTATTTCCCCTGCCCAGGGTGCTCCTTGTATCTCTTGTAGAGCCCTCATTATGTAACCTTTATGGGTCTAAGAATTGTAGCTTGGTTATTATTTACTTAATGACTAATACAGAGTTGTAAGTGGAAACATACCATATTTGTCTTCTGGATCCAGGTTACCTCACTGAAGATGATTTTTTTCTTCTAGTTACATTTTTTGCCTACAAAACTTGTGATATCATTTGTATGTGTGTGTGTGTTTGTGTGTGTGTGTGTGTGTGTGTGTGAGAGAGAGAGAGAGAGAGAGAGAGAGAGAGAGAGAGAGAGAGAATGTACCAAATTTTCTTCATCTATTTTTCTGTAAAGGACATCTAGGTTGTTTTTAGATTCTAAATTAAGCCACAATGAACATAGTTGAACAAGTGTTCTCATGGTTGGATGGTCTGTCCTTGGCATATGCCCAAAAGTGATATACATGGGTCTTGGAGTAGATCAATTCTCAATTATCTGAGGAATCACCATGTTGGTCTTCCTGTTAGCTGTACATATTTGCAGTTTCACCAATGGAGTAGTTTTCCCCTAGGTCCACATATATATTAACATATTATCTATAAATAATGATACTTTGATGCTTTTCTTTCTAGTTTGTGTCCCCTTGATCTCCTTGAGTTTTCCTATTGTTATAGCTAAAATGTCAAGCACTCTATTGAATACATATGGTGGATTATTTTTTGATGTGTTCTTGGATTTGGTTTGCAAGTCTTTTAAGTATTTTTGAATCTATGTTCATAAAGGAAATTATTCTGTAATTTTCTGTCTTAAATATTTGTGTGTTCTGAGAATCAGGGTGACTATGGCCTGATAAGATGAATTTGATAATATTCTTTCTGTTTCTATTTTGTGGAATAATTTGAGGAATATTGGGATGGTGCCAAGAGTTGGGGAGGGAGGAGAGGAGGGGATGCTCCGTGAGATCCACAGGACATGGATAAGGAGAAAAGGAGGCTTCAGCTGCTGTTCTGTTGCAGTATTTGGGATGAGTCTGAGTGACTGATTATTAGGAGGAAAGAGAAATCTTTTTGTCTCTTAAAATTTGATTACTTTCCAGCTTCTGGCTATTATAAATAAGGCTGCTTTGAACATAATAGAGCATGTGTCCTTGTTATATGTTGGAACATGCCCAGGAGTGGTATATCTGGGTCCTCAGGTTATACTATGTCCAATTTTCTGAGGAACCACCAGACTGATTTTCAGGGTGGCTGTACCAGCTTTCAGTCGCACCAACAATAGAGGAGTGTTCCTCTTTCTCCATATCCTCACTAGCGTCTGCTGTAACCTGAATTTTTGATCTTAGCCATTTTGACTGGTATGAGGTTGGATCTCAGGGTTGTTTTGATTTGCATTTCCCTGATGACTAAGGATACTGAACATTTTTTAAGGTGCTTCTCGGCCATTCGATATTCCTCAGTTGAGAATTCTTTGTTTAGCTCTGTACCCCATTTTTTTACAAGGTTATTTGGTTCTCTGGAGTCTAACTTCTTGAGTTCTTTGCATATATTGGATATTAGCCCTCTATTGGATGTAGGATTGGTAAAGATCTTTTCCCAATCTGTTGGTTGTCATTTTGTCCTATTGACAGTGTCCTTTGCCTTACAGAAGCTTTGCAATTATATGAGGTCCCATTTGTCTATTTTTGATCTTAGAGCATAAGCCATTGGTATCCTATTTAGGAAATTTTCCCCTGTGCCCATGTGTTTGAGGCTCTTTGCCACTTCTTCAGCAATTAGTTTCAGTATATCTCATTTTATGTGGAGGTCCTTGATCCACTAGATGTCCAACAGAGGAATGGATACAGAAAACGTGGTACATTTATACAGTGGAGTACTACTCAGCTATTATAGACAATTACTTCATGAAATTCTTAGGCAAATGGATGGAACTAGAAAATATCATCCTGAGTGAGGTAACCTAGTCACAAAAGAACACACAGGGTATTTACTAACTGATAAGTGGATATTATCCCAAAAGCTCAGAATACCTAAAATACAATTCACAGACCGCAGAAGCTCAAGAAAAAGGAAGATCAAAGTGTGGGTGCTTTGGTCCTTCTTAGAAGGGTGAACAAAACACTCATGGGAGGAAATACAGAGGCAAAGTGTGGAGCAGACTGAAGGAAAGGCTATCCAAAGACTGCCCCACCTGGGGATCCATCCCATACACAGTCACCAAATATAGACACTATTATAGATGTCAAGAGGTGCATGCTGACAGAAGCCTGATATACCTCCTGAGAGGTTCTGCCAGAGTCTGACAAATACAGAGGCAGGTACTCGCAGTCATTCATTGGACTGAGCACAGGATCCCCAATGAAGGAGTTAGAGAAAGCACTGAAGGAGCTGAAGGAGTTTGTGACCACATAGGAAGAACAACAATATCAACCAACCAGACCCCCCGCCTCCTAGAGCTCCCAGGGACTAAACCACCAACCAAAGAGTACATATGGAGAGACCCATGACTCCAGCCACATATGTAGCAGAGGATGGCTTTGTGAATCAATGGCAGGAGAAACCCTTAGTCCTGTGAAGGGACCAAGTGTAGGGTAATGCCAGGGCAAGGAGGCAGGAGTAGGTGGGTGGGTGGGGGAACACTCTCATAGAAGCAGGGGGGATGGGATAGAGGGTTTCAAGAGGAGAACCTGGAAAGTAGATAACATTTGAAATGTAGATAAACAAAATATCCAATAAAAATTTTTAAAAAATAATTTTAAAAAAGTGATTACTTGTCACTATTGCTGATAGTGATTTGAGGAGTACTTTATATATTCTGTATGCTGATGTTCTGTCAGACAAATGACTACCAAAATTGTTTGGAGTTTGTTTGTTGTCATTCATATATATATATATATATATATATATATATATATATATATTACTATTTTTAGTACTAAGGCTTCCTTAGAATTTGGTATTTTAATGGCTATAAGTTTAGTGATGCAGCTCAACATTGTTTTAATTGCTTGACTAGGCATCTTAGGATTTGGCTTTCTAGGTTGGCAAAGAATAGAGTTGGTATTTTGAAAACAATTGTATTGAACTTACAGTAGAACAGACATTTTATATACAGAAATTCTTCCAGTTAAGGAATGACAGAGATCTTTAAACCTTACAATGTTTTTATAATTTTTTTGTTCAGCATATAATTTTGTTGGATTGTTCCTTTACTTCCTTAACTGAGACTATTCCTACATAATTTTTTAATTGAATCTTTTCAGTGTGAGATCAGTGTGAGATTCATTTTTTTGACAACATTTTTGTTATCTTCAAAATATTTGTCTTTTGCTTTTTTAAAAAAAATATGTGACTCTTTATTGGGGTTCTTTAATTCAAGTATGTTTGTGAGGTTCACTGGTTTTTCTACATCTTTTATTTCATTAATTAACTTACTAATTTAGTTTGCATCCCAATCACAGTTTCTAATCCCTTCTTCTCTCCCAGTCCCTCTCTCTCTCTCTCTCTCTCTCTCTCTCTCTCTCTCTCTCTCTCTCTTACTTACCCTTGTTCCTTACCCACCTCTCTTTCTTCTCACAGAAGAGGAGGCCTTTCATGGATATCAACCCACCTTAGCATA
>JADRCH010000046.1:6530027-6718791 GCA_019843965.1 Rhynchomys soricoides
AGTTGATTCTGTAGATGTTTCTGTGGTGTCCTTGACACCTCTGGCTCCTGCTATCTTTACTCCCCTCTTCAACAAAATTCACTGAATTCAGCCTAATGTTTAGTTATGGGTCTCTGCATCTGTTTCTATCAGCTGCTTTGTGAAGGCTCTCAGATGACAGTATGCTATGCTTCTGTCTGCAAGCATAGCAAAATTCCATTAATAGTTGTAGGGGTGGTCTCTTTCTCCTGGCAGACCAGTCATTGGTTGGCTATACCCTAAATTTCTGCTCCCTTCTTATCCCTGTAAAACTTGTCAATGTTTTTAAGGATGAGTCAGTGTTCTAATTGCTCCATTGGAAACCTTGCCTGGTTATAGGAGGTGGCAGTTTCAGGTTCCATATCCCCATTTGCTAGGAGTCTTAGCTAGAGTCTCCCTCATAGATGTCTGAGAATTTCCATTGTTATAGGTTTCTAGTGCATCCCAAGGAGGTACCTCCAAGTTTTCATTCCCAGTTCTCTCTCCCTTTCTCCTCCCAACCCATGATTTCTCCTGTTCACTTCTCTAGACTATCTTCCATCCAGTTCCCTACCTCAATCCACCTCTGATGTCTATTTTATTATTCCTTCTCAGAGAAATTCAGGCATTCCCACTTGGGCCCTTCATATATGGAGAGAGTTGGCAACCATGTCTTTTCCTTGATTTTAGTGGAATTGATTCAAGTTTCTCTCCATTTAACTTGATGATGAAATTGGCCTGATGTATTTTGCCTTTATTGTGTTTAGGTATACTCATTGTATATCTGATTTCTCCATGACTTTTATCATGAAATAGTGTTTGATTTTGTTGTAGGCTTTTGCAGAATCTAATAAGATGATCATGTATTTTATTTTCTTTGTATGTTTATATGGTAAATTACATTGATTGATTTTCTTATGTTGACTCATCCATGCAACCTTGGGATGAAACTTACTTGATGATATGGATGATGATTTTCATGTGTTATTTCATGTGTATACAGTTCTGAGTATTTTATTAAATATTTTTGCATCTATATTCATAATGGAAAGAGAAGTGCTGGGAGAGAATTCAGTTCAGTTTAATTCACAACAATTCAGTTCTGTTGAGTTCACGGGAGTTTATTGAATTCAGTAGACTTTGTGTAGTTCAGTTCAGTACCTTCACTTTAAGAAGACAGTGCAATGCAATCCAGGTCATAGAGTTCAGAGTTATTTTTTCTAAGAACAACAACTTAGTCAGTAAGCTTAGAGAGGAGTTTGAGTCATAAAATATGAGTTGAACCAGCCAGCCAGAGTTTAGAAAGAACTAGAAGGGGTGAGCTTATTCAGCAATAAGTCTCAGGAGGCTGAAGCCTTCTAGGCCTAGATTAACTGATAGAGGCTGGAAGCTCACCCTTCAAGGTCCAGGTTTGCAGAATATTAGATTGTCTACAGGCTAAAAGCTCCCAGGCTTATACCTAGAGATAGCACGATAGAAATGCTCTGGGATCAGTCCAAGCCATGTATTTCTAAAGCATGAATACAGCTCATCACTTTTTTAAGATGAAATAGTAGTTACATTTACATTACTGTAATATATTTAATATACTATACATATGTACATACTAATATTATCTTAATATATTATAATCCTCTCAGAAGTTCATACAATTTATTTTGACCATAATCACCCTCTAGACAACTCCTCCTTCTACCTCGTCCCATATCTACCACTCGTCCTCCTATCACCTCTTTTATTTTTAGTAACCATTATTGTATATATAATATTCCGATGGATCCATGTACAGTTGTTCATGTGTGTATGTTTTCAGGGTGACCACTCTGTACTGGATAACTAATTAGGGGATTTATCCCTGGGGAAGATTGATTCTCCATTTTCAGTAGACATTCATTGTAGCTATCCCTTAATCTAGAGTAAAATTTTATGAAATTTTGCCCATAAATGTTGACATATCGTCTGCCATTATCTTTGTTCATAACTTATTTGAATGACTGGATAGTTTTGAGATATATATATATTTTTTTTTTCTACAGAAAAATAAGAGATTTTTAGCAGACATCCTAGTTGGATTTCTCCAGTATAGATAGAATTTTTTAGCAGATATCCTGGTTAAAATTTTGTAGTATTGTTTTTACTTAATAACAATATATTTCAAATTTCTGTTTGACCACAAGTAAAGAAAGTCTTACACTGTATTTCTCAATGACTTACCACTAGAGTCCCTAATTGATGGAGATGGTGGCCTCCAGGATATTGCTATCAGGAAATATAGAGCAAAGACTAACTGTTATAGGAAATAATATAAAGACTTATTAATAATACTCATTGTCGGATAACAAGGTACAATTGGTAACAAACATGAATGGCACCTGACTTACATATTGCTGTATTTTAACAAAACTAATTATATGTCAGAAAATATTTTAAAGGGACTTAAAATACTAAAACTCTTCTAAAAGAACTACATTTGTAGATTTCAACATGACCCTCCTTTCTATATAATTTTTAAAGTAAATTAGAATGTTTTCTATATTTTCAAAAGGCTTATAAATCAAAACAAGCACATAACCTCTTTAAGAAAATTTGTTAAGGTAAAACTGTCAAGGCAGGTTTTAAGGGAGAATTTGCATATTAATTTTCACCTTTGCAATTTGTTTCATAATGGATCCTTTAACAGCTTATTTGTTCCATGACCACCTGTTCTGTTCTGCCACGTTGCCTCTGAGCACTGAGAGTGGTCGTGTTAAATTATCTGTAGAATCTTCTGGAATGGAATACATCTGAAGAAGAAAACAATGATTGGGAGAGCAAATGGTCTAATTGCTGCTTTGGGGGTGTTAGATTAACTTTCTTATTTTAATTTACTTTGTAAGTGAAAATCAGATGATTTTGAATTATTCGCCACATTCTCTTCCAGTGTGAATCTCTTTTTTATTGTGATTAGACTTTTACATTAATTGTTAATGCCTTTTCCTAAGAAGCAGGTTAATTGTACCATCTATTTTCAATTAGCCATAATAGAGTGCATGTATAGCAATAGAATCCATTGTGCGCGTCCTTATAGAAGTGGGGAAATGAAGTAAAAGCTATTATTTTGATGTCCTGATAAATTATATCCCATATTACTTTAGGCAAACTAGACGAATGAGCAATGTTCCATGTGTAGCTCTATGGCAGCAGTTTTGATTCTTAATAAATTTCAGTACTCACTGAAGTCCAATCTTTATGAGACATGCCATTAGAATCTAGATTATTTGTTATCATAAGTAGCTGAGTTTTAAGATGTGACTAATGAATATGAGCATATACAGTACATAAAGGTTCATATTTTACTTTTAGCAATAAACAAGCAATTTCTAAACTATTCCAATCCTTTATGACCTTACAAAATCACGTATACCATGCCTAAAGGGAGTTTCTAAACTAAACTGAAATTATTACAAAGTATATATAAATATATATACTTTAATATATAAATATATATATTTAAAATATGTCCATAAAAATTCTTAAACAATAATAAAGAAAGCACTAAATTTAATAGATAACAAATGCAGACTTTAATAACTTAGGAAATGCATATATTAGGATTTTTAATATGTTAGTTATGTGCTAGCCATATTTTACAGGCATATCTACACTTAAGAACACCAGTACAGCTAAAGGATTCAGAAGGGCAGTATTGAGAAAGATGACTATACTTAACTGATAACTGTGGTTACTGAGGGGGTTGATTTCTGTTTTTCTTATGAATGCTTATATTATTTATAAAGTAAAATCCACTAAGATATTTTTAAGTCTAGTGTTGTACCCTTCAACAAAAATAAATATAATAAAATGAAAATTCACAAAATTAAAATAATCTTCATTGAACAAATGTCAGAAAGCTATTAGAAGACAATTACCTTGAAGAATATGAACTGCTGACAGTAATCACAAAAACCACAATTTACAACATGTTCCACAAATGGAATACAAATAAAAAATACCAATGTGATATAAATGCACAGTTATTAGAGTGACTCTAATCCTAAACATTGACATTACCAGAGAACAGAGATGAGAAGTCACAGGAAATGTGGTTCCATTGTGGTGAGAATGTAAAATGGTTCAACCATTTTGGAAAATGTCTGGTAGTTTCTTTCAAACTAAAATACCTTTAATTCAAGAAAATGAAATGTGTAATGATTATATTAACATAAATTTTACAAAATATTTTCTACTTCTGTAAAGAATGCCATTGCCATTTTCAGATAGATTGTATAAAATATACCTATTGCTTTAAATAATACAGCATTTATAATACTAATTGTTCTTCCAATCCACAAACATAGGTTACTTTTTCATTTATTTGTTTTCCTTCATTTCTTTCCTTATTGAACTATAATTTTTATTAAACAAATATTTTACATATTTATTAAATTCAAGAATATTACTTTTGTGGCTATTTTAAGTAGATTTTGTAGATATCTTTTCCCAGATATTTTCAAACTTACTAGTGTTCACATTAATTTTCTTTGTAGCAACTTTTAAAAATTATTGATGACAGTCCATTTATTTGTAAGATCATTTTTGTAACTTTAAAATGTATAATGCTTTCTAACCTGCTTTTTAAATTAAAATAACGAAGAACTATTAAAGTTTAAATGTCCTTTTTTTTTTTTACTATTGACCTTTTTTGCTAATTATACCTTATTTTTTTAATACTTTATTTACATTTCAAATGTTTTCCCCCTTTCAGGTCTCCCCTTTGGAAACCCCCTATCCCATTCCCCCTCTACCTGCCTCTATGAGGGTATTTCCCCACCCACCCACCAACTCCCCTCTTTCCTCCCTGGCATTCCCCTATACTGGGGCATCTAACACTCTCAGGTCCAAGGGCCTCTACTCCAACTGATGGTCAAGAAGTCCCTCCTCTGTCACATATGTGGCCAGCACCATGGGCCCCTCCATATGCATTCTTAGGTTTGTGGTCCAGTCTCAGGGAGCACCAGGGTGCCTGACCAGTTGTGTTGCTCCCTCCCCATGAGGCTGCAAACTCCCTCAGTTCCTTCAGTCCCTTCTCCAACTCCTCCATCTGGGACCACATGCTCAGTCTAACAGTTGCTGTGAATTGAATCATGGGTGTTCTGAACTTTTGGGCTAATAACAACTTATCAGTGAGTACATACCGTGTTTGTTCTTTTGTGACTGAATTATTTCACTCAGCATAATATTTTCAAGTTCCATCCATTTGCCTGTGAATTTCATGAAGTCATTGTTTTTAATAGCTGAGTAGTATTCCATTGTGTAAATGTACCACATTCCCTGTATCCATTCCTCTGTTGAGGGAAATCTGGGTGGTTTCCAGCTTTTGGCTATTATAAACATGGCTGCTATGAACGAAGTGGAGCATGTGTCCTTATTACATGTTGGAGCATCTTCTGGGTATATGCCCATGAGTGGTATAGCTGGGTCCTCAGGAAGTTTTATGTCCAGTTTTCTGAAGGTCTGCGAAACTGATTTCCAGAGTGGTTGTACCAGCTTGCAATGCCACCAGCAATGGAGGAGTGTTCCTTTTTCTCCACATCCTCACCAACATCTGCTGTCACCTGGGTTTTTGATCTTAGCCATTCTGACTAGTGTGAGGTAGAATCTCAGGGTTGTTTTGATTTGCATCTCCCTGATGACTAAGGATGTTGAACATCTCATTAGGTGCTTCTCGGCCATTCGAGTTTCCTCACTTGAGAATTCTCAGTTTAGCTCTGCTCCCCATTTTTTGATAGGGTTATTGTACAGGCAAAGGCATTAAGAAGTCCAACTTTCAAAATTATTGCCTCAGAGAAAACAAATGTTGAGTAACTTGGGAATGCAAACATGGTTCCTACTACTCTGATACATCAAAATTTAATTTTAAATGTCCACAAAAATGTATACAAAATAGTATGGACAAAAATGACTGAGTGGCCGGTATAAAAAAGAAACAACATTGTATCTTCTTCCATGACCCATGAGTCCCTTGACCTCAGCCCTTCAGCAGCTAACATTACATCTCTCTCAGCTGTAGATCATTCCTATTATTATACTTTTTATGTACAAGCATGCATACATTATAGGCTACATCCAAATGTGAAGATGCTGTGGTTTTTCTTTCTGATTTGGGGATCTTGCATAATAGTATCATTTTTAGGTTCATTATAAAACAACTAATAACTTCATTTGAAATTGTGCTTCTATAAACTTTGCAAAAAATTCCTCAAAATCACAATGCACTCTGCACACAGAACTTTTAGTTTTCATTGTCTTGACATGGTTCCTCTAATAATCTCTTCTGATTTTATTACTGGGTATATTAATATTTTCTTAACATTTCAGAACCTAGACTAGTTACTGACAGCCTTAAAAGTCCTACTATGATTAGATTCTGAATACAAAGTCTTTGCTTATATATATAATTAAATAACAATCCCCAAAAGAAGAAAATAAATTGATAAAGCCTTTCTACTGTAAAAGACCTCATACTCTTCTTGAAGAAGTCAAGTTCAAATCACGGGTGGCATTGGGATACCATACTTAAGCCTCCTTGTATCCAAACTGTTCCTCAGTCTTTGCTGTTTTCAAGAATTTGCTTATTTAGGAAGATTACAGTGTAAACAAGTGATAGAATCTTCTTTATATTTCATTATTAAAATTCATATATGATTATGTTCAGATTGTGAATCTGGGACAGGAATACCACAGGCACTGTATGCTCTCTCTTTGGTTAGCCAAGAAAGAGGTTCTCAATGTGTGTTTTTCCTGTGTCCATCATGAAAGTTTGTCATTGATCAATATGATATTTAATATATTCACATTTTAAATTAATTACATAATTAAAATGTTTTTATAAGATTGTACATCAATTTTATATAAGCATTATTATTTCTCACAAAACAAATACAAACCATGTAGGAACTTACTTTAAATTATGCCTGAATGGGATTTTTCCACTGTTTGTTATCTGGTGCTATATATCCTACTCATTTTTATCTTTTAATATTTGATCAGTTAAGATTCTATTGACAAATATACTGGCTTTCACACAACACTTTTTATTTGTCGTTGATATTAATATTGGATTCTGACTCACTTAATGTACAACCTATAATTATTTTACTACATTTTGTTTTATTGATTCTTTTAATAAATAAAATATGATTGACTCTCTCTCCCCCCTCAATCCCTTGCCATATTCCCCTTCCTTCCTTTTAAATTAATGGCTTCTCATTCCTTACTTACCACTGGTGTGGTGTGTGTGATTTCGT
Source organism: Rhynchomys soricoides (assembly GCA_019843965.1). Taxonomy (NCBI): domain Eukaryota; kingdom Metazoa; phylum Chordata; class Mammalia; order Rodentia; family Muridae; genus Rhynchomys; species Rhynchomys soricoides. Next base: position 6,537,311 of record JADRCH010000046.1, read on the forward strand.
GTGGGTGTGTGGATGTGTGTGTGTATGAATGCATATTTGTGTATATAAAAATAAAGATATAGACTTCTATCAACAGCCTTCAGATGAAAATGTAGAACTCTCAGCTCTGCCTGATCCATGCCTGCCTGGATGCTGCCATGCTCCTGCCTTGATGATAATGGAATGAACCTCTGAACCTGAACTGGGAATCCAATTCTTGTGCAAGAAATCAAATCCTGGCATGGATGTGAGCCAGATGTCCTTCAACCCCATGAACTGGCACCGAATGTGTTTATCAAGTTCACGTGTAGTGAGTGTTTGGACCACTGAAAGAAGTAACAAGAGCATCATTTCAGGATAAGTTTGGTAAAGCTACCCGTAGAAGACAGGACGTTCTTATATGAAACCGATGTGCTTTTCCCCACCTCTCTGCCAAAGGATCTCATTTATGGGCCTGTATTGTCACTGTCAGCCATGATGGGCTGGTGGGAAAAGAGGCAGAGACATTCAGGCTGAAAGATGATATATATCCTCTGCTTCACTCAACTATGTACTGCTGGACTCCATCAAGTGACCTGTATGTTGGGTTTGAGGAGGGTCACCTTCTGATGACTAATACAGAAACCTTGGAGGTGACCATGCTCCAGAAGGCCGAGGAGTTTCCAGGACCAGATGGAGCCCAGCTTATCAACCCGCTCACGCTGGTGTACCAAAAAGACTGCACACTTGCTTCTGGAATTGATGGTGTGATATACTCTTTCATCATCAAAGATTCAAAGTACCACGTGAAGGCTTTTCTTGAGTCTGATGGGCCAGTGGTACATTTGGTGTTTTCCCCTAGTTACAAAATGCTGCTAATTCAAACTGACAAGGAACATTAGCAATTTCTTGATGCATGACCTTCGGACACCGTCAGTGCATGATGAGAAAAAAAAGGTGTGTGTGTGTGTGTGTGTGTGTGTGTGTGTGTGTGTAATGATTCTTTTCACATCACTACTCTATCTACTGCACATGGAAAGCATCTTGAACTAAGGCCTGAATTAAAAATAGATGCTTAGCTATGTATACACACCAACAGAGGAGAGCGTGAGTTTGAATCCAGGGTCCTCTATGCCCTGCCCCGGGGGCTAGCCTTCCATGTCTCTTGGCTCTGTTTCCCCTTTGTGGCCTCTATTTTCTTTCAGATTTTCTTCTGGTACTTAGAGCCTTCTGCTATTCCTGCTTATATATCTGTCTTATTGGTAACTTTGGAAAAAAGTTACCAACTATAAAATAAAAACTGAAATTTAAATAAATAAATAAATAAAATAAACATATAAATGTAAGCTGTTGAATTCAGTTATTGAAGCTAGAAATTTCTCAGTGATAGCCCCTTTTCCTACTTTTTCCATCATTTTAAGGTAAATTTTTATTTTTTAGTTATATACATTTTATATTACTGTTGTCTCTGCAGTTCCATAATGATTAAGAACCTTTGATTCTTGCTGCTAAGAATTACCTACTTTTATTAATATTGATTCATTACTTATAGATGCTCAATGAATTCTGAAGAAGTTCAAAGTGTTACATCATTATTTGACAACATTTTTGATAGCTGTAATTATTTTAAATATCTGTAAGTTATTATATTATAAATATGTTATTCAAACACATGTCTTATTTTTACCTAAAATTTTTATATTTATGATATATAAGTTTGTGTTCGTATACAATGAATAATTCAAAACTTACATCTTATCAGATCATAGTAAATTAAACTTTTTATGAGGGAGACCTATTACAATTAATCCACATGGCCAACAGAATAGTTTAAAAAAAACATGTGCTTTGATTTGCTAAGCTATAACCTTTTCTGTATTAGAAAAATACTTTGACACAAACACTTTACAAATGTCAGCAGGAAATCTATACTCCATTTCTTCACATTGGTTTTGTGACATTGTGTTTGCTGATATTCGACAAGGGATAAGTTGGCATTGATTTCCTTTGGCACTGCTCTTTTCTGTTGTATGATGGGAAATTAAAGGACTGAAATGAACTGAGTCTCTTACAACCCCAAAGTCACTCATGTGAGCAAAGTTACCACAGGTAAATCAGAATTCTCTCTGAGTCTTAAAGGTCAATTGAAATGGTAACAATAGCACATTTCTTTGAATTGGAGGAATTGTAAAAATTATTAAAGTAGTGAAAACAATGACATCTTGCATAAGCTACAAAATTGGCTTAAAATTAAAACTTGATTTTAGTTCTGTGTATTATTTCTTAAACTGGCCCCAAACCTGTTTTTGAAAAACTATATCCAAAGCTGAATATTTATTTCTATTCCTCGTGGATCTCAAATTGTAGACAATTGAAGGAACCTCATAGAAGAGACAACCATGTTTAAGTTGACAGGAAACTTAAAAGAAAATAGTGTACTTACTACATGTAAAAAAAAAATGGTCACTTAGATATTATAGCAAATAATAGAATCTATTACATCACAATCATCAGAATGCTATAATTTTTATGATAATGTGAATAGTATGAATATTTTATTATGTAAAATTTAATGAAATCTTCCAAATAACAGAACATTTAGTTTCATGACTCAGATTTTAAATTGAATGGTTAGAAATTATACCACCTGTGTGTAATCAAACCTGTGACATTATTGTTTTAGACAACTCATGAAAATATTTTCCAACCAACAAAAATGTTAAATTTCACATTGTAGCAATCTTAATATAATTTTACATTCATACAAATACAATAAGTAGCATTAATAATAACATTTTATAGCTCAGAAAGGAAACTTTCAAAACAAATCAATACTTGTAGTAAATAGGTACAAGTTTTATAATGCTCTGTTAAAGTGCTAGATTTAATATGAAAATTTCAGCATATATATTCATATATTTATATATGAATCGTATGACCATAGTTTTTAGGCTGATTGGGACAGAGGCTATATTTGAGTTTGAGTTTAAGGTTGCAGAATGAGTAGTTTTTATATATGGATACATATTATTTTAAAACATTTTAAGTAAATTAAAATCATAGAACAATTTGCTAGATGTTGAATCAGTTTAAGGGAACTGATGAATATTGTCAGTCTTTTAATATTGATGCATCTGGTTCAACTTTCAATATTTGGAAACACAATATAATAATAGTGGTAGATTTTTAAAAATAAATTTCCTTTACTTTGTTCATTGACTATCTGTACATATAAAACAGAAAGAACAGTTACATCTGCCTTCTCAGTCTGTTAAGTCTCATTAGATTCGAAGGGCACAGTTGAAAACAAATCTGTGCTTGCTTACTCACAGATGTGTATCAGTTTGTTTCATGGACCTAAAGACATTCTGTTCACTTCTTATTAAGGTCAAAATTAATGGACTTCCTGAAATAAGCAAATAAGTTTTATTTACAATATAGTCATGAGTTATAGATTATGGAAAAATGACCAAGTATTTAAGAGCACTTCTTATGAAGAGAAGATGATTGGATATCAATTCCCAGCATCCACATGGTCACTTACAAATGATTTCAGTCTCTAATTCCTGGGGACCTGAACCCTCACTTGTCCTATATATACATAAAACAAAAATCCATAAACCTTTATAAACAGAATTGTAAACAACAAAATGGCTAACTGATCATATATATATATGTACTTGCTCATTCTATTGATCGAGATTTTAGTTGTATTCTACATCTCTTTATTTATCCTTAAAACACTGTATGCATACAATATTACATCAATAAAAAGTTGCTTGGATTTTATATATTTAAAATCTATTATTACATTTTCAAATTAAATCTGTTTTATACTGATTTTTTTTTGTAATGTGGAGGTTGTTTCTTTATGAGACTCCTTTATCCAATCAGTTTAAGGTTCAACCTTTGCAAAATAAAAATAAGCTTCCATTTAAAAGGGATTTTCAGCAGAATACCTGAGGACATATTTCTTTTTATTGAAAATAGATTATCTCTCATACAAAATATCCTGAACACAATTTCACCTTCCCTCAATTCTCCCAGACCAATCCTCCCTACATCTCCCCTAGATCCATCACCTCTTTGTTTCTCTTCAGAAAGAGCAGTCATCCAAGAGACAACAACCAAACAAGACAAGCAATGTACAATAAGACAAGGCAAAATCCCTCACACAGAGGATGGACAAGACACCAATCAGGAGGAAAAAAAAATCCCAAGAACAGGTAAAAGAGTCAGAGACACATCCACTCACACTGCTAGAAGTCCCAGAAAAACTCTAAGCTAACACCAAAGCAAGTATGTATGTTCAGGACCTGGTTGAGACCCTTGATGGCTCCCATGCTTGCTGCTCCATAGGAACCCTGCTTAGATGATTTCGTAGGCCATGTTTTCCTGGTCTCATCCATCCCCTATGACTCCTTCAATCTTTGCTTCCCCTTTTCTGTAGGTTTTCCAGAGCTTCAAGGGGATGGACATAATGCAGACTTCCAATTTAGTCTCTTTTACTACATGGGCTTGTGTACTACATGGATAAAAGTCAGAAACTTTTAAAATTTCCAACCACAGAAACTGAAGCCCTTTCTTACACTGTTTTCATATCACTTGAACTATGTTCTATGGATTAGGCCCAAGAAATGAAAGAACAGAAAATATGGGTTGAATAAAATAATGTGAGGTATTATGTAGTTCAATAATTTGTTCATATTTATACCACTGAATTGATTTTCTATGCTTACAAATAAGATTTGTTTCTCTGTGTGTATGTGTGTGCACACATTCATACATTGTGTTGGTTATTAAATCCAGGCTTGCATTTGATTTCAGTAAGTGCTTATCCATGGATCTACATCATGCATGTTTTCTACTGGCAGTGGCAAACCATATATATTTTTTAGTTTTTGTCCTCAGTCATTTTATTCTTCAAAGTCTATAGGGCAACAGATGTCAAAATCACTGAGCTGATGACTAAATATTTATAAATTTATTTTTGAGAGTTTGAAAATATATACATGTTATAATTTGTTCACATTCACTCCTTACTCCCTACTTTTACTATGCCTATATTCCACCCCTCCCAATTTCTTATTTTATTCTTGAATGTATGTGTGTGTGTGTGTATATATATATATATATATATATATATATATATATATATAATGTATATATAAAGTTTGAGTTCAATTAATGCTATCCTTATACTCATATACGGATATGTGTGTGTGTGTGTGTGTGTGTGTGTGTGTGTGTGTATCAGAAGTGAAACCTTCCCTGACACTATGAAAGTAGCCAATCTTACTCATGGTTGGTGGTTAGTTAGGTCCAAGATTTCATAGAAAAACTTACTGTTACCATTCTCCTAAACCAATATAATTTCTCTATATTCTAAGTATATCTCCTTATAAGCATGTATTTTAATTAGTTTTATTTGAACATGATACAAGTTATAGTCATCTGAAAAGAGCATTTATTAATTGAGAAAATGCCTCTATAGGAATTGCCTGCAAGCAAGTCTAAATTGATGTGGTTGGGCTCAGAATAATGGGGATGGCACAGGTACCTAAAGAGGGATGAGCTTTCTAAAATGTTGTAGAGATAATTACACAACTCAGTAAATGTAGTAAATTCCATTTATTTTTCCACTTTATGTAAATTGTGCATTATAGTTGATATTTCAATAAAGTTATAATCAACATTTTTAAAATGATGCTAATTCATAAGAGTTCTACACATCCTTTGAATCTCTCAGTATTTCTAGCCCCACATATGTGACTGGCTGTTTCTCTGCTGATGCCAGTTTAACCCAATTGAAGACAGATTAGAATATATCAAAGGCAAGTTTGTTGGGAGGCTACACTCAGATGGGTGAATTCCCAAGGACCAAGGCCAGGGAAGACACAGTGGGGAACATAGGGAGGGAGAGAAAGAAAGAAAGAAAGAAAGAAAGAAAGAAAGAAAGAAAGGAAGGAAGGAAGGAAGGGAAATCTATACACATAGAGAGAAGAGAGAAAGATAGATAGACATACAGACATACAGACAGAGAGGGAGGGAGAAATGTCTGGATTTTACAGGGAGGAGCCTGTGCAGGAAGGGAAGCCCAGCCCCTGGGCTGAAGATTTTAAGGTTGGGGACAGGTTATGCCAGGTAGGGACTGAGGGGTACTGGAAAATCTGGAGGCAGGGTCTGCTTTGGTATGTAAAATATGCACTTCACTCTCTTGTCCCAATGGAAACCAAACAATCTACAGTATTTCCTAAGTCTGGAAGGGTAGGGTTGTGGTAGAGATTTCCCATTTATGTTTCAACACTCTATAGTCACTTATTCTATGTACTGTTTAAACAATGGTGGATCTTTATATATGGTGGATCTTTATAGTTGCCTGTGAGGAGTGGTGGATCCTTATAGCTGCCATAAGGAGTGAAAGTGACAGCAATCTCTGGCTAAAATAATAAATAATTAGGAGCCAGGATTATTCTCTAGCAGTTTAGAAACATACCAGTTGTAAGTTCATGACCAGGGCTTATAACAACTACATTCCTGGAATCTTGGCCAATTTTACAGTACTAGACATGAGCAGGTCTTAAATCCAGTCAGAAAGTTGTTGGTTACCATCTTGTCATTCACGCTATTAATGTTTCAATAGGCATATTTTGCATGGTTGTTCGTTACTATGACTATGACTTTCAGTATTCACACCTGGGTAACTTACCCCTAGAATCCTGTAGAGCACCTTCCTAAAGTATAAAGGCAAACCAGAAGGCAAAAGTTTTTCAATTTTGCACCTGCTAAACTTTTCCATTTCCTGTTATAAAAATGTGTATAGTGTAAAAATTAAAGCTTTTTTTATATGAGTCTTAAACATACATAAGGCCTAAAGTACACAGAATCATGCAGAGTATCCAAGTAAGAAAGATTATTATGTATCATACAGTGAGGAGAGAGAGAGAGAGAGAGACTTCGGCAACCTTACAAATCATGGGTTTTATGAAAAAAAATTTGTTTCCAGTTTCAAGATCTTGATAAAATCTCTATATTCCTTTGGATTCTGTCACTGAATGTTTATGTCACCTTTTAACCCTATTTACAAATAATAGTGACTTAACTACATAATTACCTTAAATATGCTCAATGAATGCGTACTAATCTCAGATTTTAGTAATGTTTATGAAATTAGTTCATACCACTAAAAATGAAAGGATTATTTTGATTTTGTACATTTTAAGTTCTCTAACATATGTACTTTGCTTTTTGATGATTGTAAGAAACAAAAATTTCTGGGTTGTAGTTTGAGATTAATTTTTAAATGACATGTCAATGACAGAAGTATTTATGAAGGCATATCCTTAGATATGTATTATCCTATTGCTTAGCTGATGTCAATGATACAATAGTCACACCTTTCTGATTAAATGTCTGTTGAACTTTAAATTGCAATAATCAACAGACCATTGAATTTAAATTTTAGATTATTTAAGAAGTCTTCAGCAAAAAAGACATTATAATATGTGTTGATTACTGTAGATGTTATGAAAAGGGCTGTTAAATCCAGTGGGAATGTTCATCAGCGTACTGTAATCAGCAACGGGAGAGAATGCTTAATTACAGCTATTTGGGTGACAAGTTGATGTTATAGTGGCATTGAAGACGGAAAATGATGCCTGGATGAACACTCGCATCATGCAAGAGGATGTGAAAATACATCTGACTCAATGATGGTGTCTCATTATAGGACTGTTTATATTAATTTATCTCACTCTACAGTTCCAAATGCAATCATATCATTACTTAGCTAAAATTTTTATCAGACAGAAAGTCTGTATATGTTAGGAGAGATGTACCATTAGAGGTAAAAAGAGGCTTATTTTATTCAACTGTTGGTACTTATTTCATTTTAATGAGTTACCTAGTTATTAGTTACAATAAAATATTGTTGACTTGACTCCTACCTTACTTCAAATTCTTGATAGTATAGATCACATGTGATTTGGAGCTTTATTAAAACAAACATATTCCAATCTAAAAGATAATCCTGAATCAATCTTTTAAATGAAGACATCCATATAAGCTATAATTCATATGTTTATAAAATACTGTCTTAATGAACATAATTTTATTTTATTTGTTTTAATTTCATTTGTAGTACATACTTTAAAATATATAAATTGCATATGCAGGTCAACAATGTTTGATAAATTTGCATAAGTAAAAAGTTTGCTATAAAAATAAAATCTCATGACCAAAAAGCTGAATTCTGTCAAACATTTAAAGAAGAAATGGTCAAAACTTTGTCCTGATACACTAAAACAACAGGAGTAGGAATTTCTTCTAAATTTATTCCATTAGGCTAGGGAAAGTCATTTAAATGCTGGTACTTATCTTTTAATATCTCTATAAGCAGATACTGAAGAGTAGATACTGAAGAGTAGAGATACTGAAGAGTAGAGATACTGAAGAGTAGAGATACTGAAGAGCAGATACTGAAGAGCAGAGAGAGATAACACTAAAGACCTTTTGGAAATTTATAAAGGAACCTACTACTGTAACAGCTTCCTGAAATATATGTACATTTATATACAAACATTAAATACAAAGTTCTATTATAACAAGACAAGAATTTACCCATTGTGCACCAGAGGGTAACAAACTAAAAGGCCAATACCAGATATTGATTTCCTCTTTTGGATGTGTTATTCTATCTTGTCCCATAACCCCAAACAATACAGGTTATTGCCATTGCTTATACCTACCCTGCAGTTAGACTGATGAAGACATTACATACTTGAGTCATAGAAATTAGAGAAAGCAAGTGTACACTGACATGGAAACTTCATCATCCCAGTAGAATAGTTTCATAGCGCTGGATGTGCTATGCACACTAATGCAATAGAAACCTAATCATTAGTCTCATCCAACAGTGAACCTTGCAATCTACAAAATTGACTATTAGGACAAGATGCTCATTGGCACAACAATGGATTGAATGTGGTAACCACTTTTTATAATTGGATTAAAGTCCCATTCTTCAAGATAAAACCAACACCTATAAGGAAAAATGTATAAGTAGATAAGGAATAGGACTCGTGTTTTCTTTTTCTTTTTTAGTTCTTGATTTTCCCTCTGTTCATTTGTTTATTTGCTACTATTAATGTTTGATTTTATTTTGTCTTATTTGGTTTTATTTTTATTAATTTTGGGCTGTCTATTTTCTGATGAGAAAGAGAAAAAGACTGTGGAACTGAGTAGGTCAGAAGTAGAGAGGTACTGGAACAGTTGAGAAAGGAAAATTTGTCATCACAATATATTCTGTGAAAAAAGATCCACATTCAATAAAAAAAATAAACTAGAATAAAAAAAAGGAAGAGGATCTCAGGATTTTGATAGGAAGCAAGGTTGTGAGTAAATGGGAAGCATCAGAGAGAATGAGGAAAATGATATAATTGTAGCTTAATATTTTAAAAAAAAATCTAATGGTGCACATTATTTCAGAATTCAGAAACTAATGTATTGGTACTGGCAAAGGGGCATTATAAACAGACAGAAATTATACATCCTGCCTGGAGAACTCTGACAAACACTAATGAAGACAAATAATAGGAAATACTTTTAACAGATTACATGTAGTTATAAAAAAGGAGAATAAAAATGTCCTTACTGGATAGATTTTCAAGCTGCTGAAAGGCTGCTGTGAAAGCCTTAAATTAAAACCTGTTTAATACAGTGACATGATTTAAGCAATTAGGAATAATATTAAATATATGGGAAATATATATATTTATATAAATATATATAAATTTAATATAATAAATTTAAATAAATATATAAATTCATATAAATATATGTATATTTGTATATATGTATTTATATATATACATATATTTAAATATATATCAGAGAGGTCACAAGTCAACTCTTATTCTATATGTATACATTCATAAAATAAGTAAGAGTATTAAAAATGTGTGTGGGTCTGTAAGCTCTGCTCTTCATGAAATGTAAATTATCAGTTTTAAACATTTGGAGTCACACATTCCCTTTGTAGAACCTCTAGACCTTCATACATTTTACACCTGATCACCCAGGCTGAAGCTCTAACTACTGTCGGAAAGCTATTCTGAAAATGATCAAGAAATTAAAGCTAGACAGCTCTTACCTGGATAATTGGGCATCGCATAAGAGTCTACCTCCTCAGAGTGGGAGAGAAGGGGTACAGACGAAATGTTTTCTTAAGAACACAGCAGCAGGAATACACCTCAGATGATTCTTGGTGAGTTCTTTGACCATCAACAGGAGACTGGAAATCATTCTTTCCTCCTGATCTCACTGTGTTATTATTTATGTATCAGCTTCCCTGATACTGGCCTCCTTCTCTAGAAACAAGCATTGTCATTCTCAGCAATTGAGATTTCAACTTCTCTAGTCAGGCAGTAATGCTAAATCTGTGGCCATAATCTTTGTAACTGTAAACATAAAAATGTACAATATCTATATTAAGTGAAAAACAAAGCAATGTTATTTTAATATAATATCAAAATAAGAATTAAAATAATTTAATCAAACTAATATTGCTAGCTCTTCAAATAATTGTTTTATGATGAGAAAATTTAAATATGCTTTCTTAGTGATTTTGAAATGTATCCTATGAGATACTCTGCTAAATACGCTCTGTCATATCTCAAGGTAGAAGAAAAAAACCTTAATTGAAGTGTTTTCTCATGGACTCATGGAATCAGTTACCTTAACCTTTACTCAAATGTAGGAAGAAGATTATTGAGGACTTGAGTTTCATGCTAGACGATGAGAATTAAGATCTTAAAATTTTTCTCTGACACACATATGTATATCATTTATATATATATATATATATATATAATTATATACACACACACACACATATATATATATATATATATACTCACACATACACACATTAAATAATAATAAAAATAAAGTTTTAGGGGCTGGAGAAATTGGTCAGTGATTAGGAGCATTGGGTGTCCTTGGCAGAGGGCTAACTTTCAATTCCCAGCACCCACATATATGCCTAGAACCCTCTGTACCTTCATTGCCAAGACATACGCTATATTTTATGACATCCTTGGACACCAGGCATGCACAGGGTACACTTACATACAGGCAGACAAAACATTCATAGGCATAAAAAAAATCTTTAAAAATTTGTTCACATTGGTAAAATATGCTCTTCAGCATAAAGAGCTAATTCATTCTCTTTTAGATGTGGAGATGTAGCTAATGAACAATAAGGGAAACCCTCGAGCCTTACTACACGTGTTACGTCTCTTAGCTGTTGGCCAGCTTGAAAAGGAACAGAACATTTTAGATAATCTGTATAGATCTGATTAAAAACAAAGGTGAGCTAGAATAGAATTCACATTGACTCTTATTCGGCTTGTTATGTTAATCCAACATGGAGGTAGCCATGTTTCCATATCTGGAAAGTGATGTGTGTTTATCAAACCCTCTACATTTTGTAAGCGAAGAAAACAGGATCATGTAAGGGCTATACAGTTGCAGTGCATTTTTGGTATTTACTTAAAATCCATTTTCAAGAGTATTAAAAATATCCTTGGTTTTCAAATCAATTTGAAGTACGGAAGTGTATATTTGTCAGTAAATACAATTGGATGCTCAAACTGTGTATATCAAAATGAGCTTTTTTGTGGCTATTTATATTTACATGAAAACTCATGAAATTTTCTTAAAGATTTACTATTAAAATAATAGTAAAATTAGTATACTATCTTAAAATCCAAAGATCTTTGATATATTGAGGTATGCATTCATTTCATAATATAGAAAGAAATAGTGTTTATAATAATTGCTATATTAAACTGATAATTAAAAGACAAATATGTGGCAGTGGAACTTCCTAATTTATATATAACCATAAACATTTTAATTTTTATTAGAAACCTAACAGTGATATTACCTATGTTTTTATTTCACATTATATTTAAATACCTAATTTATTCCCTCAGTCACCACATTACATAGTTCTCACAAGAACTTTGAAAAAAAATACTTTCATCTATATTTTACTCCTCTATAGTTACATTTGGCACACGCAGTATTTTTCTACCAAGCTATTTTTCTGAGGAACAGGAAAATATACCACACCTATACACCTTTACTCTGATTTAAAGAAAAATTTATTCCTTCATTATAAACAATTGAGGCTATCATCTTCAAATTCATGTCTTTCCAAAAGCAAAACCCTAACTGTCAAAATATTAGGAAAATTTCAGCCAGTCGCCCTCAGGCATACACCCATTCTTCTATTCATAATACCATTCATGATCTGAGCTCTGCCCATCAGGCTTGGCCTTATCATGATCAGGCCCTCACTTTCATGCTCCCTCTCTCCTGGTTGTTTGGCAATTTCTAGTTCTGTTTTCAAATCTTTAATCTCACATCTCATGTCATGGCATCTATCACCTCATTTCTTTCCATAATTCCAGCTTTGAAAATGAGCTTTCATTGGGCTAAATCCATTATCTGCATATGCAAACCAAATTAGTAAACAAATTAGTAAATGATAATCAAAGTGGTTGCTCTCTATATAGACACTATCTTAGAAGTAAGACATAGTATCTGCATCCCATCATCGACCTTCCAGAAGATAAAATCGTAACTAAGTATATTAACAATTCTGAATATTATTGCATATACCCTATGCTTGCAATAATAAATTCAAACATAATTTTATACATGACATTCTGCATATAAGTACATGTAATTATTTCTTCCTATATTTAGGAAAAAACAAATTTTTTAACTAATGAGGACTAAAATATGAAAAGCAACGTAAATCCCAGTATTTCTGCATTAGAAGCAGAAACCTTCAAGAGAATTGTTTCAGGATGATTTATGCCACTCGATGAATGTTTTAATGCTAGACAGGAGGGGAGTTGTTGTGAGAGTCGGTATTTTTATGAATGGATCGAAATTTGTGTCAGAATATTCTTACAAAAGTTTTCGAGTAGTCATAGCAATTACAGCTCAGATTCTGCTTTCCTTCAAGACGTAGAAACAACATCCTCTGTGAAGAGTTCCATTGAGAAGGTAAAATAAGGACACCGTATTTTAGGCTGAAGTGACTTTGATAAGGAGCAAAGAATGAAACACGATACCCATTCCACAGCACTCCATTCCATTCCACCTTTGTTTCTTATTGAGATAGAAATAAAATTTGACAATAGAGAAAGCTGGCAAGGGCTTTAAATATCAAAGATAACTCTGGAGACAGTTTCCAAAATACTTCCCATCTCTGTCCTTAATTATCATTCATGACTTTCTATTACAAAATTACTTTATTTCAAAGATCTTCATGTCATCGCAAAATCCAATCTTGTTTCTTTCGTGAATTTTCAACCAGTAGTGATAATATGTATCTAGGCAGTTTCAGCAAACAAAAACTCTGAGCTTGTGTATCTGGAATATACAAGCATATGATTCCTGCAGACAACAGTGTTGGAGCGGGTGAGGCATAGGTGACCCTCAGTGGATAGTCAAACACACTATTTGTGGGTCTATGTACTACATCCTCATCATCTCTTGTGGAAGAGCTCAACTAGGAATAAAAAATGAATAAGTAGGGTAAGAAAAAAAGACATTGACCTCCTGATCCATGTCTGAGGTCTTTGATAAACTATACAGAATGTAATATACATTGAAATCGGATGAAGTGTGGCCATATCATGTTAGCTCACATGACTCACAGCTGGCTAAGGATGCTCATGACGTTTCCCCCCACAAACTGCACAGTTTTCGGTGTTATAATAAACTAACCAGCAAAGAGGAAGTTTCTTGGTCAACAGACTTGATTCTTCCATATCGTATGACTCAGATGTATATTGCTTCAGCAAGAGTGTTTTACCGTCAAATTGTGACAGGAAACTAAGAACAACACCAACAACATGGGGTGTAGAGTCCAAGTTCTCTAGGACACCTGACCAACAGTTTCTTGCACTAACTTCTGAGTGTGCTCAATGGAAGAGTTGTTATTTCTGCATGTTCTGTAGTTAGTGCAGTAGGAACATTTGGATCTATTTTTTAAGACTTTACAAAAAGATTTTAGTTCTGTTCTAGTTTTCCTTCAAATTGTTCACAACTAGTTGAAAACATGGCCTATGGGCTATTTGCTGTTTTGCTATTGCAGCAAATCCTCTATTACTGGCTGACGGGCACTGATTTTGCATATGTCTCAGGCCCTAGTCCTACATATTTTTCAAAGGTTCTTTGAGATTATTGGCATTCTTAGAAAAAGAGAATCATAAACATTATCTGAATCCATATTAATCTCTCTCCTTACCTTTGCTGTACTGAGTGAAGATGTGTAAGAATTTCTTGTATTGGTGTATCCTTCAGAAATATCAAGCCTAAAACTACAAAAAGATATACTGTCACACAATATAATGAAGTCACCTAATTTTTGTTTTAATGTTGTCCCTTTTATGATTCATTTTTAGAGTTAAGAAGTATGATTTATTAATCTAGAAAAGCTTACATAATTTTTGAGCTTATGTTCAAAAAAATTACTTAAAATGTCTTGTTCAAAACTCACCCAGAGCTACAAAATGCCTATTATACATCAAAGCTTAAACCTGCACAGGATCTTTCTGAGGGTGGAACTTAGTGACGATTCATGTACTTGAGCAGTTCATTTTTTTTATATAGCAAACATTTATGGGAAATTTAAAATTACTACTTTATTTTAAAACATATAATAATTTAGTTTATAGTTTTAATTTAGTAAATTTCAGTGACGTGTTCAAGGATCCCATCATGCCCAATGTTTCCAATCAAAGTAGTTCTTGTTATTCCTTCTTTTCTCCATTTGGATACACTAACTGCTCAGCTTAGACAGGAATATCCATGTTTTACTAAATAAATTGATATGTATTTTATAATAACTAGAAGGCACCAATTTATTGTGAATCTGCTACACTGATATTACATAATCTTTTTGAACTATTTTTATTATTTTTTATGATGAAGCATTGAGGCCAATCTAAGCATCTGCTTTTTGCAGTGCACTGCTCTAGAACCATCAAGTTTCAATTCAGTTTGGTGTTTCTTTAGCAATTCTATTTATTTGTTAAATTCTATTTTTATAGCTTGAATTGGTCTAGTATTTCATTCAACCGGTTGTGTTGTGACACTTTTCATTAACGCATTCTTAGGTCATTAGACATGTAATTCTATTTTGAATATATTGTCTTATATTTTAGCTAAACTGCTTTTGTTCAGGTCCGGGTACAATAGGATAGCAGGCTTCTGTAAAAGGAATATTTTCTGCATTGTTCATGTTTGGCTTTTGTTCTCTAATTTGGTATCTGAAATTGTGATATTTCCAGGTGTCTCCTGGTTTAAATACCTGGTATAACATTTGTTGGATGGGTGTTCAGTTTTTGGTAGCTATTGTTCCAGTATAGGTCCTAGCTGTGTATAGTAGAAAGTAATTTTGTAAGTTGGTCAAGAGTTGCCTCAATATAGGTTCTTGCTGTCTATGGTAGAAAGCAGTTCTGTTGGTCGGTCAAGAATCACTAAAGATGGAGATGGGCTATAAGAAAAGACAGAATTTTTGTGAAATGGGGTGACTGTAAGTTCCTGGTAGCAATTGGTTCTGCAGGTATGTAGATATTTACAAAGAGGCTGCCTGTTCTTAATACAATCCTTTTTTTTATATAATTAATGCATGCTAATAAAATTATATTAATTTAGATGAATATAATATTATTCATAAATAAAATAAAATTATGCAGTAAGTGTTATTTCATTTCATTTGCTGTTTACAGATAGTTAACAAAAACAATTGGAGCTAAAACAATTTGAATTTTCTGGGTGTTTAATTGCAGTATATTTGGTTAGAATGGAAGACTAACTCAATATTGTGTCGATTGGGTTGGTCTTTTGAAGCATTTGTTTGTTAGTGAGCATTTATCCTTAAATAACATTGAAGTAGTGATCATCTGCATATGAATTAATACATTTAATTTTTTTTGGAACAAGTGAGCAAAACAACTTTTCTTAATTTTCATTATTGTCCTCATTGAACAAAAAGAAAGAACTAAAAGAATGCTAATTCAGTCTCACAATATATTTAAATGAGTTAGTTTACAATTGGTCAAAATTATATTTTCACTCTCAAGAATATGTGAAAAAACTTAAAATTGCTGTATTCACTTTTAACATGTAACTACACAAATCTTTAGCTTTAATATCTTTCCAAATTAAGATTTATTCTCAGAGATCATTACTGAAATAATTCAGATGAAATAAAATTTTACTTAATATCTCATGTTTTATTTAACTTAAACCACATTTCAATATCATTGTTTTATCTGTGTAGAGGACAAAAATGTGTGTATGGGAACATTATGTAACATTAAAACAGGGTAAAAAACTGAGAACATTTTTCGTGGCAGTTATGGAGTTTGTTTATAATATTTGCAAGTATAAAAAGTGGTGAGTAAAAATGCAGCTGTGTCTTAGTTAGAGTTTTACTGTGGTAAACAGACACCATGACTAACGCATGTCTTATAAGGACAACATATAATTGGGGATGGTTTACAGGTTCAGAGATTCAGTCCAGTATCATCAAGACATGGCAGCATCAAGGCAGGCATAATCCAGGTTGAGCTGACAGTTCTACATCTTCATCAGAAAGCTTCAGGCAGAACACTTGACTACCAGGCAGTTAGGATGAGGGTTTTAAAGCCCACAGTCACAGTGCCACGCCTACTCTATAAAGACCACACCTATTTGAACAGGGTCATACCTTCTAGTAGTGCCATTTCCTGGGACGAACATATCAAACCATTACGAGGTGTCATGTTATGGGGAATTGTTACCTAATACTTAGGTAATTACATTATTTACCTATGAAATGCTGTAAAAAAAAAATGGTTAACATTTATTTTATAGTACATCAAAACACAAGACTAGATATCACTTTACTGGAATATTTTAACATTAGAATAGAAATATTCCAAATTAAATCAGTGAGTTTACATGTTTACTTGGAACAATGTTGGAATCATTGGTCTAAATAGCTACTTAAATGCTCATCTTTGCTACTTTCTACCTATGTGATGTAAAAAGAGGATGCATTTTGAAATGGTGAGACTTCATGAAAGACATGGAAACTTTAGCAGTAATGCTCAGTAAATGCATCTTTCAATAAGTAATAAAACATTAGAATAGTATGCACTATTACCTTAAATGTATTCCCAGTCACTGTCAGAAATATAGTCATACCCCATGTAACTCTCGAAGGATCAGTATTGAAATGTGAGAATCTCTGAGGAGATATAAAAATATTTTGATGTACATAGAACACAGTATGTGAGAATTGCGGGGTAGACTATCTACTTTGGGTTATTGTGATTTTTTTCAGAGACCATGGAAGTATGTTAGGGGAAGATTAAAGCAAGGAATATTTGATACAGGCTTAAGGATGAGTGTGTGACTTGGGATATGTATGTAGTTACAGGAGCAGAAACTAAAGTACAAAATAGTGTGTGTGATAGATAAAGTAAAAATCATTTAAAGAGTAGAATTATATTATAATTTTAGTAATTATAAATGATTTTAACACATTTTTTTTGGTGAAAACATTACACAGTTCTAAACTATAGCAATATTTATCTTGTAAAATTTTTATTTCTCTAATACCTAAGAGCTCTTAATAGTGAAATTTCAATGATTTTCAGAATACTGTATTTTTTGAAAACCATTTGGAAAGTGAGTTAGTAAAAAAAAAAATTTACACTAAGTACACTATGTTTGCAAATATCATATTGCTACTGAATATTTAATTATATTCTGCTTCTCAAAATGTGAAATTATAGATATAGTACATATATTCATATGATATTGAATATTCACTAGAAAAAATGGCATACAGGTCTGGAGATATTTGGTGGTTAAGACCCTTTTAAGAACTCAAACTTGATTCTTAGTACCCACAGGGTAGCTCACAACTGTCTAAAACATCAGTTATGGGTTATATAAGATCCTTTTATGAACTCTGTGGATATCAGGCATGCACATGGTAAACAGACAAAATCCTATACAAACAAAATTAAATAATAGTAATAAAATAAATTAGAAAATTGAATAATATTGAACATTAATTATTTTTTTTCTGAATTCAAAGTGTGTTTAATTTGTTAATACCATCAACGTTTGCAGTAAAGAAGTCAGTTGGTTTTTACAACATTCTGAAATGTAGTGAGGGTTAGAGAATCAGATAAAATAGAGATATGATTTAATTTCTAATAATTCTATGAAAACACATATGGTGGTCAGTGCCTTAGGTGAAGAAGATTGATTTCATGTGTCCTTGTGATGGCAGCCAATTTCATTGGGCTGAGAGATGTCTAACATGCATTCTTTATGTTGAAGGCTGTTCCAAGAGTGCAAATGATGCTGAAGGAGTATTATTAATAACAAGATACGCTATTAATGGATTTCAAATGTCAAAATTGAGAGGTGGGGGATCAGGTAGAACTGCATGATGGAACTTGCAATGAAAATGGTTTTACTTGCTTGCCTTTGAAAAGTTTGTGTATCTTGTCATATGCCATATTTTTCTCGTTTTATCTTGTCTACCATGAACTATGCAGCTTCTGCCACATGGTAACATCTCCAAGGTATTCTGTTTCACTTCAAGCCCTAGAAGGTTATCTGACAGACCTTGGAACAAAACTGTGAAACAAAAATATTTCTTCATTCATTTATTAAATTTATATTAAATAAATATAAATTTATTTATTGTGTGTGTTTATGTGTGTATGTGTATGAGTGCACATATGTATGCACTTGTGCTTGAGTACACATGTTCACACTTGTGGAGGCCGGAGAAGAGAACTGGTTCTCTGTAGATTGAGTTACAAGCAGCTGTGAGCCATCAGATATGGATGCTGGGAACCAGACACTGGCCCTCTTCAAGAGCAGTGTGTGTACTATTACCTTGTGAGCCATAGCTCCATTGTTCCTTCCTTTAAACTGTTTCTCTCAAATATTTTCGGTGTACTAAAACCCTCAGCCATACAATGTGTTTGAGAAGGTACTATAACATGTTGAACAAAGGAGAAATTTCTAACACAGATTAACTATCAGAGTTAAGAAGTTATTTTATTTTCCTTAGCACAGTGAAATTATTGAGTGTGGTAACGCCTGCTGCTTTATAATAAGTATCTCAGGCAGAAGTATTTCAAGAATGTAACATTGAATAGAACCTCAAAAAATTGCTCTGAACCAAACTAACAGAGTAAAGTACAAAAAGGAAGATGGTTTCATAATATAAATATGGAATGAAAGAATTCACATGGTACTTCACTACAAGCTAATACACTCACATCCACATCGTCAAGGATCCAGGCTAGTTGACTCTGTTGGTCTTCCCATGGAGCTCGTATCTCCTTTGGGGCCTGCAATCCTTCCTCGTATTCTTCCATGAGAGTCCTCGAGCTCCATCCATTATTAGGCTGTAGGTGTCTGTATCTGTCTGAGTCAGTTGCTGGGTGGAGCCTCTCAGAGGACAGTTATGCTAGGCTCCTTTCTGCAAGCATAATAGAGTATCATTAATAATGTTAGGGATTGGTGTGCTGTGTGTCCCTTGGATTGAAATAACAGATTGGAGTCTACTGGGCTCACCATTGGGTACACAACTCATGAAAAGCAATATACTTTCTCCAGAATTCATCTGAAGGAAATCTGCAATGATGGAAAGGAAAGGCTCCATGAATATTTCCCTAATCCATTATTAACTGTTGATAGGTAAGGTTCAGTACAGGTAATCTTAGCAGCTGTGAGATAATGTTCGCAATGTCTATGTCATGCCCTCGGCTCTTACATTCTTTCTTCTCCCTTTTGCATAATATTTGCTCACCAATGAAGGATATGGACTACATGACGAGTGCAGAGCACTCATCCTTCCCTTATTTTCAGCCCCTTGAATAGCCATGAGTGTCTGCACTTGACAACATTCTCTTCAAGGATACGTTTTTCTGATTAAAACTGAGAGTAGCATTTGTTTATGCATATAAACATAATTATTTAGAAGATATCCTGATTCAAATTAACAAAATAAGAGTACTGCTTTACCCCTGGGGCCTATGTCTTCCCAAGCTACGGGTTCTTCATAGGATTGCACTAGCAGGCTCATGTATCACTATCCAGGTACAGAGTGTATGCGTACTCTATGGGTCAGGATTTGACTCTAGCCTTGTCCCCTAGAATCTCTGCATTTGAGCACTCATACATGTGGGAGTGTCTAAAAGGTGTGGCTTTGCTGGGGAAAGTATGTCAGTGGGGAGACCATGACAAATTACAGGCAATCACAGCTACAGCTAAATAGAAAATTATGAAGAGAAAACAATTCTCATCTTTCATATCTGATATCCACAGTTAGAACATGAAAATGGTCATAAAATTAGAAATAGTTGTTCCTTTTCTTTCTGAGATATAAAATGACATCATATCTTAGTGTACCCAGGCAAGGGCTCAACAACTTAGATACAAAAACATCCTTGCCATTCAGTATTTTTATAAATTCAAAGTTATGAAATTGATTATTGATTGGAGCTGTTTATTTTTGTTAATAAGGTTTGGAATGACAGATTTGTTCCAGTTTTTTGCACCCTTGGGCAGGAACAAAAAAAATAATTTGCAAATATAATGAGACATTTCAAAGCTTTTTGTTACAAATTAATTTTACATTTCTGTGTGTGCGTGTGTTTGTGTGTGTGTGTGTTTGTGTGTGTGTGTGTGTGTGTAAGATAGTAAGATTGCTGGAATGTATATCTGTGTAGCTGATGCATGCCTAGTGCCCACACATGTCAGAAAAGTGTGTGCAACCTCCTGGAATGATGTTACAGTTTCAAGGTGCTGAGAATCAAACCTGGGTCCTCTATAGGAACATCAAGAATTCTTAACCACTGAGCTACCTGGTGATTTCTCTATCTTATATTCTCTTTAAGTTATATTTGTAGATGTATTGTACACTCTTTAAACATGTTTGTTTATTTCTCTTTTCACTCTCACACTTAGAATTTGATCTCATCATTCATAAGACATGGTTTTTCTTTTATTTTCTGTTCAAAATATTCTTCAGTTCCTAAAAGATTGTTACCGAAAAATTTATTACATTTGCTTCTTCATGTATGTAGCTATCTATAGTCATCTTGCAAGAAAAACTGTGTGTGTTTATATGCATGCAAGTGGGTTTGCATATACGTGTGTGTCTCTGTGTGCATAGCTAATTGAACCTTTAAATAAAACTATAGTAATTGATCCTAAAAGTGTTTGATTGTCCATATAAAGCATACAGTGTATATTCACAGTATAATACGTATGGTACACACATATAATACATAGGCCAATATGTAAATATTGTTTTAAGTATAAATTGAAATAAATCTCAAGCTTGTCTTCTATACACCAAATAAACATATTTCCTTAGCTGCCTATTTTAGGTAGAATTCAAAATAAGATAATTCTAATGTTGTAAACATAAAAATTGACTATTTTAACTTGTAAGTGGCTGTATGTCAACTTTGGGTGAATGATAATCTTGTGTTGAAAATGTAAAAAAGAAAACAATCCATAAGGACATTTGAAGGATAATTAGCTAAGATTCTTTTTAGAATTTGGGTTAGCTCATATAGTTTTTCTTATATCTCATGAATATACAGAATATTGAACTCTATTCTTAGACCAGCACTTACTTTGATTTTATTTTTTCTGGCTCTAGATGCATCGATTTCGTAGTTCTAAAAAATGATTACAAGGATGAGCCAAAACAATACTTAGAAAGTCTTTTGTTATTGCTGCAAAGATTACAACATTGCTTTATTTTATATTCTTATTAGATTTTCTAAAGCATCAGGAAAAAAATCTTTCAACTTCCAGACCATCTAGGTCAAGGTCAAAGCAGTTTCAGAGACTTTTCTGCTTATATCAACATTTTTAAATTTCTAAATTCAACAACAGATTCCCCTCATTACAGAAAAAATATATCTTGCTCTTCCCTTCACATTTACATGATGATAGAATTTAATATAACCTATCCACAGGGTTGTCATACTTCCTATAAGATCTCCTTTGATTCTTCATGCCAGACTGTCAGTTGGTGATTCCCAACTGCTACTCTTGGCTTACAATCTTTAAAATATCACTTGATTGTAGAGTTCTTTTTAACTCACTACCGTCATTCTTCATGAAAATTTTAAATGAAATTCTGACAGTTTTCATATTCATTTAGAATATATGCACCCTCTGCAGTTCTTCATATTTTTGCATGAAATAGTTTTTAACATAGGCATACAAAATGTTGCAGATAATTCTGATGAGTATTAGCTATCCCTGACAACCTATTAATTTTTGAAATATTTTTACTCAATACTATCATATATTATAGAAAAATTGGATTTCAATTTACTAGGGCTAAAATAGAGCATTATCACATTCATACACTCAAATTATTCATAAATGCTGCCCATGTGAACTTCAGTTGGGTCATCACTCATTAGACCCTGAAGAGTGTCACTTCTCTGAAGACTTGGATATGAACTAATGTATTTGTTCTTCTTCATGCTAGTAATTATACTCATCAAAACTTTACTTACTTAAGTATTTAAAATTGTTTTTTCAAGGGAAGACAGAAATATTGATAAGTTAAATGTGTAGCTAAAGCATTATATATAGATATTTTTAAATATATAACTTATTATAAATAATTTAATTATTTTGTCCATAATTTTTATTTCAGTGAGAATATCTATGAATTGCTTGGTGTGTTGCTGAACTGAATGAATATAATAGGAACATTTTAATTTGTTTTTCTTTTATATTCTTAGTATATAAAATGGTTTATATGGAAGCACGATACATAGATATTTCATAAGTAAAAATGGGACTACGTGCATTTGTTTCATCTTAGTTACAATGTTATTTGACCAAGTTTTCAATTATTTTGTTCCAGGATATTCATAAGTTTTTCCTGGATTTTAATATCCCCTTATCTGTGTAGCTAGAATGACTTGTTTCTGAGGCTCCATTACATTACTCAAAATAGTCATTCATTTCAAATTTAATAGATTATAACAAGAGGGTAACTGGTAATGTTGATTTCAACTCTAGCTGGACTTTTCCTTTCTGCTTTTTTAATCTTATCCCATTGTTAATTAAAACAAAAGCTTAGTAACAGAACTCTGATTTTCTTGTTTTAAATAATTTTTCAACCAGTAGGTGTGGATGTATGTTTCTCTACTCATTCTCTAGCTCGAATAATACAATCTATACATAATCTTAGGTATGAACAAAACAGGGAAATTAGCTGATTAAAGCATGATAGGGAGGAACTAAATAGAAAGATCTTAATGGGGGGAGTATATTTAGAAGCCTTTGAAATAAAATTCCACATTGAGACTTTGGGAGCAAACCTTAAAGCTCAAGTGACAAAAGCATAAGTGGACAGTTAGGATTATATCAACCCAAAAGATTTCTGTTTTAAACAAAATAATGGAAAGAAAAATACCTTTTTGAATAAAATAAAATATTTCCATTTATCCATATAATAGGAGAGCAATTGAGTGAATATGTGAGGAAATGAAATAGCAAAATAACATTAAAACAAATAACCTGATAAAAATTAGTGAAAAAGCAAAGTCACATGACTTTTATACCTATTAGATATAATGTTAGTCAACAGGTTTTTGAAAAAGAAAATGATCAAAATCACTGAGAAAATTAATAAAAGCCATTCTGCAACAAAATATCTCTTTACATGTGTTAGAACCTCTGTTATCCAAAGGGTGAACAATAAAACTGAAAGAGTAGAGAGTAGGTTGCTCATTATCTTACTAAAATCCAGGAGCAGCACCCCTATTTGTGTGACCCTCTATTACGGCATTTATCCAAAGAGAATGAAATGATGTAACAAGGAAGATCTACATAATTTTTTGGGTTTTTTTTTCCCCAGAAGCATTCATAGTTGTCAGTAAATGGCATGAGTGTAAGTGGTCATAGTTGAATGAAAGAGTACAGAAAATATAATATATGTACAAAATGTGATGAAGTGCTATTCAACCATAAAACAGAGAGAAACTTGGCTACCCAAGGCAAGAGGGATGCTCATAAAGTTTATTGAAATGCGTGATTAAACACAAAACACCGAAATTGCTACCATATATCAATTGTACATAGAAACTAAAGGGTAATTCTCACATGTATCTTAGAATTATAATGTTAAGAGTTTGGGAAAATGATTAGCGAGATGTTCAACAAACATTTGTTACAAATGAGTAAGTTCAAGTGATGTACAGCGTGGTCACTCTGCTATTGAAAAATGAGAAGATAATGTATGTTCTTACATTATGGTAATGTCCTTGAAATGGTAACTGTCCAATGTTGGGTGTGAATTAACTGGATATAACAATTTTATAGGATTAATATTCTTCATAAGTATCATATTATACATTTTAAGCACACCAAATTTTGTCTGTTGGTTTAAAAATTATAAGTTAGTTCATTGAGATGGCTCAGTGGGTGCCATCTTGATGCACAAGATTGGTGCTATCAATTTACCCATAGACCCATTTTAAAGTGTAAGGAAGTAGTGAGTCCACAATACTGTGCTTTGATCTACAGATATACATCATAGCATATACACCCACATATATATTATACATCTGCATGTGATGAGGATGATGATAAATTATAATCAATTTTTTTAATATATAAAAAAATAAGATACAGTTTAATAAGCTTTGATAAATGTTTTTCAGTAGCTATTAAAAGTTAAAGGAGTATACTACTGGATTTTAAACAGCTAAACAATATAGTCTATGTTCATTTTTCTTAAGCTACTAAATTATTAATATTTTAAGTTTAACAAATTTCATATTTAAAAATCAAAATATAATAATATCACTTTCTTTTTCCTTTCCACTCTTTAATTCATCCCATGTACTACTCCTTCCTTTCAAATTTTAGCTCCTCTTTTTTATTTTAATTTTCCATACACACTCACACAGTGACTTAATATTTTTAAAAAATTGTTTACTTATATTCTGAATGTGTGTGAATATGTATGTGCACTGTGTACATGAATGTTAGAAGAAATATTGGACCATACAGAACTATAATTGCAGGTGTTCCTGAGCCCACATGTGGAAGAAAGGAACAGAACCCAGGTCCTCTAGAAAAGTAGCCAGTTCTCTAACTGCTTAGCTGTCACTCCAACCCCAGTGACTTTCATTTTTATTTAAAAGTACACTCACAAAATCTCCATTGAATGTGAATCCATTTCTTTGTGACACTACAATTTATTTATTATTAGAGGTAAGCAGTTGGATGTGTTTCCTTTATTATTTTTCAGATTTATACATATATTTAAAACATGTAAAAGATTGAAAAATAAGCATTTACATGTATATATCATTATTAGTGTTTAGTTATTAGTGTATATAACACACATATGAGAATCATGCTAAACTTACTTTACTTATTCCCTCTCAACACATTATGTCTATTTTTATTAATTTAATTAGTTCTTTGATAATTTCATACATGTATCTAGTGAATTCTGATTTATCGTCATTCCTCTTTTATCTGTTCTCATACATAGAACTCATTTCTTATCTCTAATAATATGATTTCAAGATTCTTTTCTTTGGTTTTGTTTTGGGACCCATTTAGATTACCTGGGACCGTCTATATGGTCTTTGTGCTGGGTCTACCCATTAAAGCACGGTGGGATTAGCAGTGGGCATCAAATAGAAGACAATGATTTTCACCTCCACAATTTCATAAATAGCAATAATTCTGTAGTGGTGTTGGATCTCTTGAGACATTCCTCTACCTATACTTACGTGTTTGCTTGCTGATCATCCCATTCTTGCAAAGATCCAGGCTAATAATTCACATTTTTTTATGAGTTTCTGATTGCAATAACATTCTCTTGCCTAGCATGATTGTATCTTGCAGGCCTCCCAATCTTCTGTCTCTTACAGTTTTCCCTTCTTATCTCATTCAATCTCCCCTGACTCTCAAGTCGTGATGCTATAAGTGACCTGTTTGGAGCAGAGCACTCATTCTCAAGTTATCACTTATTCTCAACAGGTTGAATATCAGTGAATCTCTGCATTCAGTGAAGAGAGGGTTCTCTGATTAGAGTAGCGTTTGTCCATTAGTATAAATATAAATTGTTACATGAAAGTTTGAATGTATATCAATTTAGCTAAATAACAGTAGTAAATTCACATTTAGAGCCAATGTCTTCCTAAGTAATGTGCTTTTGATCAGTTTGTAATCCTGGGCCTTTTCTTGAACCTGCACTCACTATCAATGTGATAGTGGTTAGTTAAACCCTTAACTGTTGCACAAGTATTGCACAGTGAGACAATATTGTCTGGCAAGATGGCCTGTTAGTGTCAGTATTCAGTAAAACTATGATTTTCTTCCCCAGTAGCCTGAAATATACATTCTGTTAATGAAATCACATCTTGTATATATACCATATTTTCATTATCCATTCATTAGTGATGAACATATAGGCTAATTCCATTTCTTTCCTAATATAAATAGAACGCCTAAAATACATGGCTTGGTAGGAAGAATTCAATTATTGAACTATTTCTTTCATATTTATGTTCATTCTAAGGTTTATTCATATTTTGGGGAGGAATGTTTTGTTATTGTCATTGAGATTATTGTGCATGTTTATAATCATTCTTTAGAAATTTGAGTGTTGAGTTTTATTTAAGCTGTTATTCTTGGAGACCATTACTATGAGATTGGTGACTTTTTGGATGGAGTCAGGTGCATGTTTTCTTGATGTTTTGGTATTGCTTGTTAATGATACCAGAGTATTTATAGTTAGGTTGTTAGTTGTTTCTTTTCCTGTTTTGGATATTTTTCAGTTTTGTTTTTGTTTTTGTTTGTTTGTTTGTTTGTTACAAAGTCTACATGTAATACAAGCAGCCCGGAATTTTCTCTTCAGAACAGGCTGTCCTCAAGTTCACAGAGATCAACTTGTCTGAGCCTCCCAACTAATGAGATTAAAGGCATGCCTGGATCTGTTTCATCTTTAATAGTAGATTTTATCTCATAGTGCCACAATCCTAGAGAGCTGGCAAGTTTAAAAGTTTTGATATGTACCTATGGAATACCAGTGATGTGTTCTAGTCTCTTACTAAATCCTTTTGTGCAACGAAAGTATCCTCAGCCATGATGATGCACTAATGAGGCTATAGATTGTATAGTCTCTAGCAGGTAGAGCCAGAGAAAACTTTCTCTTGCTATGACAGCCATATTATTTGGATAATCAGAGTAAGACGAGGGTTCAGGAAGGACCAGACTGAGCTCAGAGAGAAGTCAAGATGCAGGAGAGGGATGGATATACTAGAGCGTGTTAGGTTGAGGAGAATACAGATTATTATGGAAGCAGAGTCTCTTTCTGGGTAGTAATTGCATTGGACATAGTACTACCTGAGGACCCAGCTATTCCACTCCTGAGCATATACCCAGAAGATGCTCCAACATGTAATAAGGACACATGCTCCACTATGTTCATAGCAGCCATATTTATAATAGCCAGAAGCTGGAAACAACCCAGATGTCCCTCAACAGAGGAATGGATACAGAAAATGTGGTACATTTACAAAACAGAATACTACTCAGCTATTAAAAACTATGACTTCATAAAATTTGCAGGCAAATGGATGGGACTGAAAAATATCATCCTGAATGAGGTAACTCAGTCACAAAAGAACACACGTGGTATCTACTCACTGAGAAGTAGATATTAGCCCAAAAGTTCGGAATACTCAAGATTCAATTCACAGATCATATGAAGCCTAAGAAGGAAAACCAAAATGTGGATGCTTCAGTGCTTCATAGAGGGGTGAACAAAATACTCGCAGGAGGAAATATGGAATCAAAGTGTAGAGCATAGACTGAAGGAAAGGTCATTCAGAGACAGCCCTGCCAGGGGATCCATCCTATATACAGCCACCAAACTCAGAAGCTATTGTGGATGCCAGGAAGTGCTTGTTCACAGAAGGTTGATACTGCTGTCTCCTGAGCGGCTGTGCCAGAGCCTGACAAACACAGAGGCAGATGGCAGCCAACCATTGGACTGAGTGTGGGGTCCTGGATGGAGGAGTTGGAAGGAAGAAATATTGTCAACTGGCCAGACCCCATGGAGCACCCGGGGACTGGACCACCAACCAAAAAGTACACATGGAGGGACCCAGGACTCTGGCCGCATATGTGGCAGAGGAGGGCCTTGTTGGACATCAGTGGGAGGAGCTGCCCTTGGACTGTGGGAGTTCGATGCCCTCTTGTAGGGGAATGCCAGGGAGGGAAGATGGGAGTGGGTGGGTGGGTGGGTGGGGGATCACCCTCATAAACGCTGTGGGATGCGGGATGAGATAGGGGTTTCCGAAGGGGCGACCTGGAAAGGGGAAAACAGTTGAAATGTAAATAAAGAAAATTGCATGGGATAAGTTTCTATAGGACATACTGACGTCTGGCTCAAGTGCATGATGTGTGGCCTCAATGTGTAAGGGTACTAGGGCTAAGAACTAAGAAGAGAAAAGGGAAATGGCCGGCCTTACACAAACTCTCCATGAACTATATGCACAGACAGCGTAAGATTTATATTCTTTGTTAATGTTAATTTGATAAAATAACATAAGCAATGTTACATTAAAATAGTTTTAATAACTTGAAAATCCTAATAATGATTTGGTTTTATGAAAGAACATGTTAAGCTAAAATTACTTCATAATTTGCTTTGGATGAAATTATAAAATAAAACAGAAATATTTCTCTTTAATCAACTTTACTAATTTATAACAATTAAAGATGCCGTTCAAAGAAATCGAATCTCACACGCTTCAAATTAAGAAGAAATTCATTTAAAACTACTATTAAGTGCATAGACTGTCTTGATGAAGTTTGTTTAAAATGACATACCTAAGCACAAATACTTAGGTACTTCATTTAGCCATTGATTATATATTCTGGTAATATTCTATGGATCACACAATTTTAAAAAGTTGATAGCCATTAGCTTGGCATATTCCTTATTGGTAGAACACTTGACTAGATTATATATGGCATTGTGTTCCACCCAATGGAATCAAAAAGAAACATCAGTTTTATCAATCAAAGAAAACACTAGCCCAAGATATACCTCATAGAATTTAGAGAAGTCGTTCAAAGATTTTATTTGTTTATTTATTTGGTAAGTTTAATTTTATATCAGACAGAGATAGATTAATATTGTAGGATGGTTAAGTAATGCTTAGTGGTGTATTTCTTCAGGTGCTGCCTTTTCTGCCCAGAGTTTTTATTTATTTATTTATTATTTATTTATTTATTTTGATACTTTGTTTACATTTCAAATGTTCCCCCTTTCCAGATCACCCCCAGAGTTTTTAAATCTCACTTGTTCGCAGTCTCGTACAATATCAGACACTTCGAAGATCTGAGTTGACTGTTTTATACAATCTACTTCTAGAATTTATTTCTCCTCTTTGTAGTCTTTACTTCCTGCCTCTAGTCACGGCAACCATCATTCTCCTTCTTTCAACATTTAATGGTTTAGCGTTTCACATATCAGTGAATTTGTGGAGATTTGTCTGAATACTATCCCCGTGTGGATGAGTACAACAGTCCATAACTTACTCAACAGATGGACACTTACAATTCATTTCATCTCTTGATAATTATGGTTCATGCAGCAACAAATGCCTATGAAATATGTTCATTTTATTTTTTTTAAAAATGAACACTACAGGAGCATTAATCCGCCTCACTCTTTCTACTTTCAATTCTTTTAAGGAATCACCATACTACTTTTTAATGCCTATCTTAATTTAATTCTAATCCTTTTTTTTTTTACATAATCTCTCCTTTTTATTATTTTTAATTTTTTTCATGGAATAATCAATTTTATTCAGAGCTTCGGATAATGTATACACTAAGGGTTAAGAAAGGTAAGCTGAGTAAGTTTCTCATGAATTCAAGCTATATACAATCAAAGGGATAAGCCACACGTGACAAAATAGTGTTTTCCCATAAAGTCATTGTGATGGCTACTCCTGGTTGTCAACCTAACTACATCCAGAATGAACTACAATCCAGAAATGGAGGGAACACCTGTGATCCACACCTTGAGGCTGAAGACACCGCCTTCTGGCCAGAATCTTGACATCTTGAGGCATACTGGCCATGAAAAGCTTAGGCCCAAGCAAGTTTGTACACGTCTTGAATCCCAGGAGACTAAGACAAGCAGATTTCTGAGTTCAAGGTCAGCCTGGGACAAATCAAGTTCCAAATCCAGGTGTAGTAGTACACACCTTTAATCTGAGCCAGACCTTCTGCTAGAGGCCTTCATAAAGACACTAAAGAAGAAAGACTCATTCATTTATGCCTCCCTGCACTCACTTGTCAGAACATCGTTTGGAACCTACCTCTTTGGGATTCCAGTTTATACAGAAGACCAAGTGAGTCAACTAACTTCATGGACTGAGAACCTACTAGATTCTGGGACTTCGAGTTCACAGCTTCCCATTGTTGGGTTAGTTAAGCTACAGGCTGTAAGTTTGGGGGCAAATAAGGAAAATGATTTTGCTGGCTTGTTGCTCTTAGTATATCTGGACAAATTGATAAAGGAAAAGAATGAGCTGTATGACAAAATTGAACACCTCTAGATGCAAATAGTACACTCAGTTCCACCTCTTGAAATAATGCCATTTTCACCTGAAGAAGATCAACATGTAGCTGTAGAGGCATTTCTTTTATGAACTTAGGTTATCGTTTGTTTGGGGCATAGATGTTAAGAATGGAAATGTCCTCTTGAAGGATTTACCTTCCATGAGTATATAGTTGTTTGGTTTCTGACCCTGGCCTCCAGGTTCTCCCAGCATCTTTCAATCCGTACTTGTGATACCCTGCCCCCAGTTCTAAATTTGCCAGCCCAGGGACTGGGCTGCCCTTTCTCAAGAGGCCCTCCATTATATAATCTAGATATTTTTCTCTCTCGTTCTCTCTCTGTGCACACCCTATTTATTTCTCTCTCTTCCCTCTCTCCTCTCTCCATTCTCATGGTGACTTCCATGGCCTCCATCCTACCTTCTTAACTTGGAGCCAATAAACTTGCCTGCCTGAAAGCAGCTTCCGTGTGTGTGTGTGTGTGTGTGTGTGTGTGTGTGTGTGTGTGTGTGTTCAGTCTCCAGTGAGAAGCCAAATATAATCACAATAAGTTCGCGTTTATATGTTATTTGGTCTTTTTCTCTTGCAGCTTTTAACATGATTATACTTTGATAGACATCACCATCTTTAAGTTAAAAAAAAAATGTTCTATTATTTAATTGAAAATATTTTCTGTGCCTTTGATTTGTTTCTTCTATTTCTATTATCCTTAAATGTAGTCCTTCATAGTGTCCTAGTTTTTATCAATGTTTTATAGTAAAAGGGTATTTTGTTGTTTGGTTGTTTGTTTTTAGGTTTAACATTTTCTTCCATTGATTGTGTCTTCAATGTCTGATATTTCTCTCTCCCATCTCCTTCATTCTGTTGGTGAAGCTTGCTTCTGTGGTTTCAACTCAAGTCCCTAGATTTTCCATTCTGACATTGGTCAAAGTTTAGGTTTTTATTAATGATTCTACTTCTACTTTCAGATCTTAAATGATTTCATTAATTTTCTTCCAATGTTTGAATTGCATAGATTTAAGTCATTCAATTCTTTCCCTTTTAAAGATTTATGTCACTCTGTCATATTCATAAAATCAGTTTAAGGGTCTTTCATTTGCTCTTCAGATATCTTGGAATATTCAGGACCTGCTGTGATAGTGTTACTGGGCTCTAGTAGAGACATATTTTTCTGATTGTGTTTTTGTACTGGCATATAGATATTTGGGATTCTAAAATCTGTAATCTTATGTGCTGATACCTAGTCTTTGTTTAGTGGTTTTTTTTGTTTTGTTTTGTTGTTTGTTTGTTTAGTTTTTTTGTTTGGTTGGTTGGTTTTTTGTTTTGTTTTTTGTTTTTTGGGTTTTTTTTGCTTTGCTTTTCTGTTCTTTTCTTTTCCCTTTTTCTCTTTCTTTCTTTCTTTCTTTTTTGGGGTATTTGTTTTCTGTTTTCTCTCTGGTTTTTAGGATAGCATGCTGATTATTTGTTGCTTGGAGAAAAATCTTTTCAAGTCCTCATAGGTATGGCCACTGGGAGTTCTATGTAAAATGTGTTTCTGGGTATCGAAACCTGAGACTTAGGAATGGAGGTCGGATGGGGTTTGCAAGAGTGAGAGAAGTTGTGTCTTCCACCAGGATTTCCTTAGTTAATCCTTGGTTGATGAGAGTGGAGAGTAGGTTCCTTAGTTAATCCTTGGTTGATGAGAGTGGAGAGTAGGGAGATAACACAGCAGGAGTTCGGCTAAGACTTCTGGGAATGAGGGATTGGTGTTGGAGAAATAGTGGGAGAGATGAGAGATGAAATTGTTTCCCTGGTCAAAGTAATCTTTGGGTTCCCAAGGATTGCCTGCCAGGGTTTAGGCCTGGGATAAAATAAGGAACTTTAGGGGGCATTAGAAGGGGAAGATCTATGGGATCAGGCAATTATAGAGAGAAACAGGACAGGGTGTGTATCAGGTGTTCTCTTACAGAGTTGGATGTGATTGAGTGATTTCATTTGGAGGAGCAGAAGAGGTGAAGTTCTGAAATAGGCCTACCTCTTTCCATTGCCAGACTAGCCCAAGTGTTCACAGGCAGTTCTATCATCCTTTTTTAAAATTCTCATGTGTATCTTTCATTTTTTATAAAAGCAATTCAAGTAGATTTATAAAAATACTTTGCTGTATTATCTTTAGTATTTCATTATTAGAAGTGGTTTTTTTTATGTGTGTTTCAGCCATTTTTATCTTTAGAATCTTCCCTGTTCTGATTGTTTTCTCGTTCTAATTGGGTTATTTGCTCACATGATCTTCTTATGAACACAACATAACTTGAATTGTGATGTGATAGCAATTACAATAATTATGTACATAGTTTGGTACTTTTGATAATTTCTAAGGTTTATTGCTGTGCACTGGGTGTGGGTGCTGTGCACCAGCACCCACATTGCCCCTCATAACTATCTATATCTGTAGTCCCATAGGCTCTGTATTAGTAAGGGTTCTCTAGAGTCACAGAACTTATGAGTAGTCTCTATATAGTAAGGGAATTTGTTGATGAATTACAGTCTGTAGTCCAACTCCCCAACAATGGTCAGCAGCAGCTGTGAATGAAAGTCCAAGGATCTAGCAGTTGCTCAGTCCCACAAGGCACACAGGCAAAGAAGAGCAAATCTTCCTTCTGTCAATGTCCTTATGTAGGTCTCCAGCATAAGGTGTGGCCTAGATTAAAGGTGTGTACCACCACGCCTGGATCTAGGGCTTGCTTTTTCCCAGGCTGACCTTGAACTCAAGATCTCCTTGCCTCAGTCTCCTGGGATTAAGGGCATGTACTACTTTGCCTAAACCTAAGCTTTTCCATGGCCACTATGCCTCAAGATCTCCATGCCAAGATCCAGGTCAGAAACTTGTGTCTTTCAGCCTCAAGATCTGGATCACAGGTGAGTCTTCTAATTCTAGATTGTAGTTCACTCCAGATATAGTCAAGTTAGCAATAAGTATTAGCCACTACAGACTCCAAAGACCTTTTCAGATGTGCAGACAAGATACTTATACATATAAAATAAATAAATATTAAAAATAAAAATTCCAAAGTTTAGTTTCTGTAGTCATAACACCAGGATACTTTCATTTAGTTTTGTTCTGTCTCTATTTCTTTTTTATAGGTTTTATAGTTTTTTGGTGTAAGCAACCTAATAAACTTTATTCATGATTACTTTGCTTCTAACATAATCAAGATTATCTTAAATATTTGACAGCATATTTTGGCATATTGAAATATTATTTATGTTTAGATTTTTAAAATATTACTAGGTTGCTGGTAGATTTTGTGTTTAAATTATGTAAGATTGTGTTGTCAGCATTTTGCCCTTTTTTCCAACATGGAGGCTTGTCTTACAATGTTGGTCTGTAAATCAGGACCATGATAGCCAGCTTTGTACAAGGGCACTTCTAAAGCCTGTAGCTATGGGATGCTAAAGATAAAGACCAAGGGATTTGGACAATTGGCTGCAGTTTGTTGAGAGTCTGTAACCATGGAGTCCTGCCTGGTTTGTATATAGTGGTGCATGTTCGAGATGATAATTTCCTATCTTTCACCTAAGTAGATATTATATTTGTCTAAAATATGCAGTCCAGGGTTGGATGACAATATCAGTGAAAATATACCCTCTCTATATTTGTCAAACTCTTTTGTCTTAACTCTGTAATATATATATGTTATATCTCTTAACTGGATTATTTAACATTTGGGACAGTGTTTTCATGTTTACATTGTTACTTATCATGTTCTTGTAGAAGAACAAGCTATTGAGATCCCTAGTCTCCACCTTTCTGAAGTAACTCCCTTTTCTGCATAAAAACTATGTTTTTATTAATATTTTCTTAAACTTTGATGTGACTTTTTGTCAAAATTTATCTTTACTTTAGCATAAAATGTAATTGTTTAATGTCATAAACATATAGTTTTGAAAGAAGAAAAAGTACAACCAGAAAAAATAACTAAAA
The DNA here is from genome assembly GCA_019843965.1 of Rhynchomys soricoides. Classification (NCBI taxonomy): domain Eukaryota; kingdom Metazoa; phylum Chordata; class Mammalia; order Rodentia; family Muridae; genus Rhynchomys; species Rhynchomys soricoides. The sequence goes on from JADRCH010000046.1 coordinate 6,571,980, forward strand.
ACATCAGAAGAATACATGTTGATCCAGTATATTAATTTTTAACCAAAATGATTATTTATTATGACCATGTACATTGTACAAAGCAAGGATATTTTAAAATATTAATATATACAAATTTAAATGATCTTAAGTATATGTTCAAATATATGTGAGTGATTATGCCAGTTGTGTGACAATAAATTTATAAAATATATACTAATAATAGATAAAACTGTTTAATGACTTTGTATTCTGAGTCTTAACCTTGAAAAAATTTATCAAAGAAAACTGTTAGTACCCAGTAGATGTCTTGTAGAGAAGGAAGCAAATCGTGTATTCATTGAAGTTTTGTCAGTAAGCAGCAGAAAGATGGTAAAACATGTCAGTCATTTTTTGATGAACATGATTAATTTAAAAAACTAATAATTTTCAGTTTAGCACACACAAATCTGAGTATTAGCTATCTTATAAGAAGTAAACATGAACCAAGAAAATTCTTAGATATCAAAAGCCAAGAAATGAACAAAACTGAAAGAAATCAATAAAGAAACGAGACATATGAGAGACCAGATCATCAGAGGATATAAGACCTATGTTATATACCTAACAACATGCCAAAAATTGTAAGAAAACAAGCACAACAGATCATATGGAATGCACAGAAACACAATGAATAAATGATGATTTAATATTCACCTGTTGGGTTCCATAGCTGCATTATGAATGATGTATTCTGATAATACTAAATGCCCTTTCCCAGTGTCAATGGAATAACAATACATCATGTGTTTAATGATTAAAATATTGTATCTTTGTGAAAGAAAAATGTAAACAACTCTTATATGAATGTGACAACGTTACAGGCTACTAAGAAAAACAAAAAGCAAAATTATTAATTATTAATGTTGTCAATAGAAATAAAACTCAGGAGAAATGTACACACGTGCATGTGTGCATGCACACAGGGTATGCTTATGTTACTGCTTTTAAAGTTTGTCTCACAAAGACAAAGGTGACATCTCAAAAGAGACACATAAGAAAAAAGAGATTTATTTATAAACTTTACATAGAACACATTTTTTGTTTGAGAAATAAATATGTAATAAGCATTTTCTCCTTTTATCTTGACAATATGGTTATCAAGTGTGTACAATTCACTTTCCTTTAAACAAACAAAATACAGGAAAGTCACTTTATCTGAAAATATATAAAATAAATATATTTTTCTATCTCTATTTTACATTTAAGTCTCTTGCTCTTTTTCATAGTGAGAGTATTCCAGTAGTGTGAATATCACTAGAGCAGTTCTGACATTCCGTCGATAAGATTTGCATTAAAATATATTTACAGAAGAACTGTGTAGCAAGTATATAGCTCTTCACAACCTTTATTATTTTTGAAACACTGTTGTTTCATAAATAAAACTTACTGAAATGTCTGCCAAGAAAAGCAATTCTAAATAGGAGGTAAAATAAGTAAAAAATACTGTAAATAATTGGTTTCATAGAGCCGAGATAAAGCAAAGAGTCAGAGATGACATAAAAATTCATGTCTTTCTAACCCACATTTATTTTGCATACAGTGTCATATGCAAATATCAGCCATTAATATCATTTTATTTGATAGCTATGGTTTATGTATTTTTGTAGGCATATAAAACATTGATGTTCCATAATTTTAACCCATAAGTTCACAAGAAATGACTCTAAGAGCATTTTCCCTCTCTGAGTTGTATTATATCTTAATTTTGAAAAGTGGTGAGACACACAGAAATCATTTACTATGATACTTTCTTCTTTAATCTGTTGACACTTCTGAAATATATTTCATGTTAACAAGGAATCAAGTTCTAGCTACTATGAAAGGGTTATATGACTTAAATCAAATGGCATCCATTGCACTACTATGCATTAATATTTTATAAGATCTGGCTTCAAGTTAAGCTGTAAGACAACTTTTAGAAGTTGAGTTGATAAATTCGTATTTTTGTAGGACTGGGTAAATCCCTCAGTCATACTTGTTAGTCAGTGCCTGTAGAAATAGTGTCCTCTGCCCTCTGGCTGCTTTATTTTGATACAGAATAAATTGCTCATGATGTCTTTCAAATCACTATGCAGACCATGTTTTCCATTCATCCCATGCTTTTACGATCTTCTTGTCTCATCTTCTCAGGAAACCACTAGGTCTAGTTTATAGTTTGAAATAACAATTAGCCATTTCTACTAATAAATAAGTTCATATTTCAACGTTTAAATTATAGAATATTAATAGGAAAATTGGCCATGAAATGTTATGTTTAAATATGTCCAAGTAATTTAAGTTGTTTTTGCAATGAATGCTTGTGTTCATAAATACAGTATATTCTACTTGTCAATATTGTGTAGTCCTTATGAAAAATTTGAAGTTAAGTTGAAAAATAAATAGATTCTTTTTAAAAAAATATATTTTGAGGAAGAAATAATTTTCTATGTGTGGGAATATATTTTTGGTAATAGCAAATCTCAACATTTTCTGCATGAAATTAACAAAATTACAAACTCTGGGAGCAGAACAAGGTATATGAAATGTAATCCTGTACTAATAATCTCCATATATTCATCCATTGAAATACCATTTCACACAGCATTAAACTAACTTCATAATAGCTGAAGAAAAAGAAAGGAGACAGACTACTTTGTGAGCATAATATGATAAAAGATAGATTTCAGAAGCCAGCAAAAGAATGAGCTAACCTTTACTCTACTTTTGCAATTCCAGGAAGTTTGGAATTACTCGCTTGAAGAAGTAAATCCAGACCTTAGCCTTGTAATCAGATGTTCAGAAAATTTTGCCTTCCAGGTAGAAAACTGCAGGGTGAGCCACTGAGGTAGCCATGAGGCAACTGGTTTATCTTTCTTGAGCTATGGTTCAGAGAATAGAAGTGCAGATTCTACTAACTGGGAGGCATAAGATGAAGAATGTAAGATAACACCATCTCAGACTTCAGCATGTGCCAGCACTTGATTCATAATCAGAGAACACTGCATCAATACCAACACCAAGGTCAGAGAAGAACCTCTAACTCCAACTTAATCCAACCTCTGTGAAGGAGGGACAGATAAATTATAACCTGAGTCATTGCCAGCCTCTGGTTAAGCCTGGATTAACCCTCTACTGAAAGTTACACAGGTCGTTGCAAATGTGAGATACAGATACATGACATAACATTACTTTACACATGTTTCTGTTTTTAAGGACCTGTTTAAAATGCATGAAGCCAAAAATAAAAATGAAAGAAAGTACAATTTATACCACTGAATAATGAAAAAATGAGACAGGAAGCAATTCTTAATGTCTATATACTTTAAAATCAGAGCATTCAAATATAGAGAGTCATGTATAGATATAGAAGAAGAGATATAAGCTACATTTTAAATAATTTTAAACAAAACTAAAGTGTCGTATTTCCAAAATGATGCTTTATTTAGACACAAAATCAAAAGAAGAGTGTTAAATCACACTTTGGACCCAATGTATCTAAGAAACATAATGAATAGCTGCAGTACACACATTGTGTTCAAAAGCACATGGAATGTTAGCTTATGTCATTTTCTAGTCCATGAAACAGGGCACCAAAAATTTAAGTATTAAAATTACCATGTATTCTTTTCAACCAATGTGCAATAAAATAAGAAATCAATGGCAAGAGGAAAAAACTCAACAACACAGAAAGTCACACATATGCAATTCAAGAAATGCGCTCTTGAACTACCAAAGAATCGAGAAGGCACATTTAAGTCTCTTCAAGAAAATGGAAACATTGCATTCTGAGCTCGAGGGATATAGCTGTTTAACACCACTCATCCCCTGCCAGCACAGCTGTAACTATTTTGTTCCATGCTTGCCAGTTATTTCATATTGTTGGTACCTGCCAGTCATTGACAGAGAAAAGTAACTTGACTCAGACTAGGGTCCTGGTGACCACTTATCTTATTATGTTCTGTATGAAGTTTGTTAATCTTAAGACATTCCCCGATGCTTTATGGAGGACCCATCAAATTAAAGGTCAATATGAACTGGTATGTCTAAAATGGCTTCAGTCAAGGCCAACTATAGTAAAAAAGAAAAATATTTAGAAGACACTGATGTGGGATTACTACCTTCCTTTGACCATTTAAGTTCCAGGATGAAACACACACACACACACACACACACACACAGAGCCTTTATATCTTAATATGACTTAACCAGCACAATAGCAGCTGTGTAACTGCCTACCCTCGATGCTGTAAGAATACACTTTCCTTCTGATAAATCCTAGTTACTACTTACTAATATCTGTGTTCCATTTGGGGTGCTCATAACTCCAATTGGGCAGTCCTCTGGACCATGTTCTCTTGGCCTTTAGCCCATGGCAACTCTCCTTCTCCCTCCTGCATGGTCTTCTCTATCCCATGGTGGCTTCTTTCTCTCGCTCTTTCATCTCCTGATCCTAAGCCCAGGAAACCTAAACCCCACCTATATCTCTTTTCCTCACTTATTGGCTGCTATCATCTTTATTTACCAATCAGCATTAACTGGGATAGGGTCCCTCAATGTCTTATGGAGAACTCTTTCACCCTTGGGGGACCCAATTAGCATTATAATACAAGCAACTTTCGGCCAACCATCAGGCAGTCCAAATATTCTTGGTGTTTGATTGGAAATGGCACTTTTACTTCCTCAGATGATGAGATGAAAGCTGTACCCAAGATGTACAAATTTATGGCTTATGCTGGGTCCAGGGAGTCATTATTCCTAGGCCAAAGCCTGGAAACTTCTAGAATCTGCACCATCTAATCGTCCAAGGTGATGATTCTGTCTGGCTTCTGAGTGAATTGCTCTGCTTGGTATACAACTAACTTTGGCAATACATTGCAATCTTTTGGCTTCTTCCCATTCTCTGGCTTGTTCTGTCATCACCTGTCTCTAGCTTGTTCTCTCTGCAACCTGTCTCTGTAAAACTGCCCCCATTAAAACTGAGATACCAGACAACACCTTCTCTCCCTTTTGCTGCTCTTAAGTAGCCTCTTTCCTCTGCTGTTCTTGGGTGAGTTGGACAAATTCTATCTCTGACTCATTCTGTCAAATCTTTCTCTGATTCATCACTTTGTCTGCACCCCAGTTAGATGTCACTTTTAAGCATGGGTGCTTCCTTTTACAATCTAATCTTACCTTCATTTTTAGGGATTAAGGTTGTATACTAATGATGTGTCTGTATGCCAGCCAGATCATACAGTAATTCATGTTGAGTCTGCATTTCATCTAGATTATGTAGAAGATCTTCAGATATGACCTTTTGCCAGAGCTGCCATATTATTAGACTAAAATTCTTCTATGTTTAGTGCCTAAATAAACAAGGCAGAAAGACCAGGATCAAACCACATTTTATTGTCAAGGAGGCAGATCAAACCAAGAGTGGCAGGAAAAAAAAAAAAAATGTGAGCAGAAATAAATGAAATGAATATAAAATAAAAAGAAGTCTATGCAATAAAAAGTTTGTTTGTCAAAATGATAAGCATTCTACCTACTGACAGATAGACTAAGATTAGAAAAAAAAGAGTAAAGAATGCCTTAAGATTAGAAAAAAAAAAAAGAGTAAAGAATGACTTCCGGTTTACTCCTGTGTCCTGGGCCATGCGGCTCCATACCCAAATAGTGCAGGGAAAGAACTATCCTCCCAGGAGTGTGGACAAGCCTGTCAGTGGAGGTAAGGCCAGCACCTCTGCTCAGAGGGACTTCCCGGAACACTCAGGACACAGGGACCTACAAGCAGCCTGGGACAGAAGCCTTCCAGTTTCCTTCTGCAGCCTGGGACCTCATTCCTTGCCAAAAGGCTCCATAGCCAAATAGCACCAGGAGAAAGCTAGCCTGCCAGGAGTGTGGACAATCTTGTGAGCTGAGGTGAGACAAGCTCCACTGCTCAGCAGGACCCACCAGGAACCCTCAGGACACAGGGGCTGAGGAGCAACCTGGGGAAGAGCCTTCCAGTTTCCATCTGTGGCCAGAAACCTCAGTCTGTGCCACATGGCTCCATATCCAAATAGCACAGGGAAAGAGCTAGCCTCCCAGGAGTGTGGACAAGCCTGTGATCAGGGGTAATGCCAACACCTCTGCTCAGAGGGACCTGCCTAGAACCCTCATGACATAGGGACTGAGGAGCGGTCTTCTGGTTTCCTTCTGAGGCCAGGGAGCTGATCCCTTGACACAGGGCTCCATACTCAGTGCCAGGAGAGAGCTGGTCTCCCAGGAGTGCCAACACACATTTGAGCACAGGAAGACCACCACTTGTGTTCAAATTCCTCAATCAAGAGAGATCCTCGAAGAGCCATAAGGACAGAGGAACCAAGGAACAGCTGGGGAAAGGATCCTTCTGGTTTCTGTCTACACCCCAGAGCTGACCCTGTACCACAGCTCTCCAACCCAAATTCTTCTCAGAGAGAGCTGTTCTTCAAGGAGTACTGATGCAATGGCTAGCAGGAAAGACAAGCCACAGTCAGAGAGAGCAAGACCAGCTAACATCAGAGATAACCAGATGTCGAAAGGCAAGGGCAAGAATATAAGAAACAGTAACCATCATCAGAACCCAGTTCTCCCACCACAGCGAGCCCTGGATTCCCCAACACACCAGAAAAGCAAGACGCAGATTTAAAATCACTTCTAATGATGATGATAGAAGACTTTAAGAAGGAAATAAATAACTGCCTTAAAGAAATACAAGAGAACAAAGGTAAATATCTACAAGCCCTCAAAGAGGAAATACAGGAAAACACAATCAAACAGGTGAAGGAAATGAACAAAACCATCCAGGATATAAAAATAGAAATAGAAACAATAAAGAAATCACAAAGAGAGACAACACTGGAGATAGAAACACTAGGAAAGAGATCAGGAATCATAGATGCATAGTAAAAGCAATATACAGCAAACCAGTGGCCAACATCAAACTAAATGGAGAGAAACTCGAAGCAATCCCACTAAAATCAGGGACTAGGCAAGGCTGCCCTCTCTCTCCCTATCTATTCAATATAGTACTTGAAGTTCTAGCTAGAGCAATTAGACAACAAAAGGAGGTCAAAGGGATACAAATTGGAAAGGAAGAAATCAAAATATCACTATTTGCAGATGATATCATAGTATAATTAAGTGACCAGAAAAACTCCACTAGAGAACTGCTACAGCTGATAAACAACTTCAGCAAAGTGGCCAGATATAAAATTAACTCAAACAAATCAGTAGCCTTCCTAAACTAAAAGGATAAACAGGCTGAGAAAGAAATTAGGGAAACAACACCCTTCACAATTGTCACAAACAATATAAAATATCTTGGTGTGACTCTAACCAAACAAGTGAAAGATCTGTATGAAAAGAATTTCCAGTCTCTGAAGAAAGAAATAGCAGAAGACCTCAAAATATGGAAGATCTCCCATGCTCGTGGATTGGCAGGATTAATATAGTAAAAATGGTCATCTTGCTGAAAGCAATCTACAGATTCAATGCAATCCCCATCAAAATTCCAACTCGATTCTTCATAAACTTAGAAAGAGCAATTCTCAAATTCATTTGGAATTTAAAACAAACAAACAAACAAAACAAAACAGGATAGCAAAAACTATTCTCAACAATAAAAGAACTTCTGGAGGAATCAGTATCCCTGACCTCAAGCTGTAGTACAGAGCAGTAGTGATAAAAACTTCATGGTATTGGTACAGTGACAGGCAGGTAAATCAATGAAATAGAATTGAGGACCCAGAAATGAACCCACACTCCTATGGTCACTTGATCTTTGACAAAGGAGCTAAAACCACCCAGTGGATAAAAGATAGCATTTTCAACAAATGGTGCTGGTTCAACTGGAGGTCAACATGTAGAAGAATGCAAATTGTTCCATTCCTATCTCCCTGTACAAAGCTCAAGTCTAGGTAGATCAATGACCTCCAGATAAAACCAGATACACTGAATCTAATAGAAGAGAAAGCGGGGAAATGTCTCAAACACATGGGCACAGGGGAAATTTCCTGAACAGGACACTAATGGCTTATGCTCTAAGATCAAGAATTGACAAATGGGACCTCATAAAATTGCAAAGGACACAGTCAATAAGACAAAATGGAAACCAACAGATTGGGAAAAGATCTTTACCAATCCTACATCCATTAGTGAGCTAATATCCAATATATACAAAGAACTCAAAAAGTTAGACTCCAGAGAACCAAATAACCCTATCGAAAAATGGGGAACAGAGCTAAACAGAGAATTCTCAACTGAGTAAACTCGAAAGGCTGAGAAGCACCTAAAGAAATGTTCAACATCCTTAGACATCAGGGAAATGCAAATCAACACAACCTTGAGATTCTACCTCACACCAGTCAGAATGGCTAAGATCAAAAACTCTAATGATAGCAGATACTGGCAAGTATGTGGAGAAAGAGGAACACTCCTCCATTGCTGGTGGGAATGCTTGCTGGTTCAACCACTCTGGAAATCAGTTTGGTGGACCCTCAGGAAATTGGACATAATACTACCTGAGGACCCAGCTATACCACTCCTGGACATATACCCAGAAGATGCTCCAACTTGTAATAAGGACACATGCTCCACTATGTTCATAGCAGCCATATTTATAATAGCCAGAAGCTGGAAACAACCCAGATGTTCCTCAACAGAGGAATGGGTACAGAAAATGTGGTACATTTATTTACACAATGGATTTACTCAGCTATTAAAAACAATGACTTCGTGAAATTCATAGGCAAATGGATGGAACTTGAAAATATCATCCTGAGTGAGGTAAATCAGTCACAAAAGAACAAACATGGTATCTACTCACTGATAAGCGGATATTAGCCCAAAAGTTCGGAATACCCAAACTGTGAATTGAATGATTCAATTCACAGCAACTGTTGGACTGAGTGTCAGGTCCCAGATGGAGGAGTTGGAGAAGGGACTGAAGGAACTGAGGGAGTTTGCAGCCCCCTGGAGGGAGCAAGAGTGTCAACTGGTCAGGCCCCCCAGTGCTCCCAGAGACTGGAGCCCAGGCCTGACTTAGCACAGGGTGGCAGGTGCAGTGTCTTGGAGCAACTGAGGCGGCGGCAATTGCTGAGAATTTATCATGATAAGCTGTCTCCAGAGAGGCTCAGGCAGAGCCTGACAAATACAGATGCAGATGCTCACAGCCAACTGTTGAACTGAGTGTGGGGTCCAGGATGGAGGAGTTGGAGAAGGAGCTGTGGGGGTTTGCAACCCCATGGAGGGAGCAACAGTGTCAGCTGGCCAGACCCCCTGGAGCTCCCGGAGACTGGATCACCAACCAAAGAATACATATGGAGGGACCCATGGTGCTGGCCACATATGTAGCAGACTAGGGCCTTGTTGATCATCAATGGGAGGAGAGGCTCTTGTGTCTGAGAGTGTTAGATGCCCCAGTATAGGGGAATGCCAGGGAGGGAAGACGGGAGTAGGTGGGTGGGTGGGGGAATACCTTCATAGAGGCAGGGGTAGAGAATTGGATAAGGGGTTTCTAAAGGGGAGACCTGGAAAGGGGAAAATATTTGAAATGTAAATGTAAATCAAAAAATAAAAATAAAAATAAATAAACAAATAAATAAAAAGAGTAAAGAAGATCCAAATAAACAGAATTAGAAATGAATTCAGACTGAAGCAACAAAAATGAAAGGAGACATGGGCTATTGTTATGAACAGCTGCACATCAAGAAATTTGATAATCTAGAAAATCTGATAGTCTAGACAAATTTAGGCATACAAGTAATTTGAAAAAATAAACGAGATCAATGTAAAAGAGGAAAAAAAAGTAAATCGGCTAAATAAGTAGAGAGACTCTCATTAATGCAAGATCTAGTATCAATTTGATTTGGAGCTAAATTCTACAAGTGATTTAGAAATATTTTACTAATTTTTAAATTATTCAAAACCCTTGCAAAAATGAATTATTCTGAATTCCTTCTATGAAGCCAGTAAGATCTCAGTACAAATTCAAAGTATAAAACAACAAAACAGAAAGGTAATAGCAATGTCCTTAATGAACACTGTTCCAGAACTTGTCAATAGAATCTGGACAAACAAAATCCAACAGCATAAAAAGAGTTTTCCGCATAACTATTAAAAGTAATTTGATATAATTCTATTAATTTAATTAAGTCAGTCATGAATTTGTTAGTACTAGATTTTATAGAGCCATAAACCCTAAGGACAGATAACATGAACATAGAAGTAACACAGCCTGGGGAACAAGTTGGCTAATAGAAAAGAGGAGAGTGGGTAGATTGTGGAATGGGTACACTCAAAGTGGATCATATAATGCACTTCTGGCTGAAAGTGATGCAAGCCAATAAGCAGGATTCCTCATGGCTTCTATTTCAGTTCTGGCCTCTAGGTACCTGCTTTGAATTCCTGCTCTCACTTCCTTTCATGTTAGTCTATAAGTTGTAAGATGAAATAAATCCCCTTTCTCTCTAAGTGGCTATTGTTCATGGTGACAGCAACAGACAGTAAACCAGATCAATGTTGCAGTTTTACTACTAATGTTTAAGATAACTTAAAATATAAAAGAGACCGAGTAGGAAGTTTGAGATGGTTATTCAATGTTGTGACACATTCTGGGGCTGGCGAGACTGCTCATTAGCTAGAACACTTGATGTTCTTAATAGGAACCAGTGGTTGATTTAGAGTGCCTATATGGTATAGTGACTCATAAACACTCAAAACTTCCATTCCAGGGAATCTGATGCCCTCTTCTAGTCTCTGCATTGCCCTGCACAGCTGTTCTACAAAGACTTTACTGCAGGCAAAATACGCATACAGATAAAATAAACCCAAAAGTAAAAAAATAAAAATTAACTATGCAATTCTTTTTATTAATCTACTAGCTGGATCTTATGGAATGTTTTTTCTGCCTTATACACATATAGAAATTGAATTCTAGAGGGACTAAAAGGATATTGAAGAATGCATAACATGGAATTTTAATGAATTGATATTTGGAATTAATAAAAGCTAGTTTTGAACACTACTCTTAAATGAACTATATTTGTGATTTTAAACAGTTTAGTTAAGGTTTCTTAACATCAAACTCATTATCTATAAAGTGTACAATATCTTTTGATAACCTGCTGTAAGATGCAGTGCTTGCCAGGAGGTAGTAACACACGCCTTTATTCTCAGCACTCAGGAGACAGAGGCAGGTGGATCTCTATGAGTTTGAGGCCAGCTTGGTCTACAGAGAGTTTCTAGCCAGCCACCGAGGGCTACAGGAAGAAACCCTATCTCAAAAACAACAACAAAACAACAACAAAATGGACAGCTTTAATGGATATGTAGGTGATGTTTCACATTCATGCAACTCCTGAATGCACAGGTGACTCAGGGACTTGAATTCCTAATGCACTTGTTTCACAAAGTACTTTTGACAATATCTGTTTCTCAAACTGATGTTCCTTTCATAATAGATGTTATTATGAACATATATAAACATGCTTGGATTTATCAAATACAAGGCTAGTCACAAAATAATTAATGGTGAGATGCCTGATATCAGGCCTTACTGTGGGTATCATGAGCATATCCTTAACACATTTGTATATGTTCTGTTATTTCATATCAGGTATCTTAATCTGCCCATTAATGTTTGGCTGAAGCATGCACACTGATACAAACACTGAGTGATCAATACACATGTCAATATTTACTGCAATCCTCTCCTGGAAAAGCATTAAGGTGTATTAAAAGAGAATCCGTTTTCCCAGCTTTGCAGCTTGTTCTACCAGTCCTGAAATGCCAAATTTTAGTCATAACTCATGGTGATAGTTATAACTTTTTAAAAAGACACAAAACTACTTTCTATGAAAAGTAGATTTATTATAATTTCAATAAATTAATTTTTCTGAATTTTCAAGAATCAGTTCTCCTTTTCTGTATTTTCTTATATTCATATTACAATTCAGGAACAATTTTGCTGTCATATTCACTGTCATACAAAAAATAAAAATTGCTCCTAGTTTCTTAAAACACAGAAATTCTTAGTGACAGATTCTTCTGGGAATTACCCTGGAAGTGGGTTACCTGACACTTTTCTGTACATTTGATTAGGCTACTAAGTACTGTTAAGTTTTTCTATGTTCTTCTTGCAAAGTTTTGAAAGATTTTCTTTTAAATATTCTGTGTTTCCCAGATATACCATGCCAAATAAATGCCAATAATGTTAATGTACTAACCTCTTAATTTACCAAATATTTATAGAGAAAAACCTACGAAGTTAGATGTCATAAAATGTAATGCTTTTGAATACTTAAATGATTTTCCCTGAAGCCCGCAATACTGTTTTGTGAAATGGTGTTTCTTTCAAATTTGTCAGCTATTAGAGTGCAGGACTTCTTAGTTTATTAGTAATACAAATGTTATGACTGAATTAGAGAAGCTTCTCTAATCACTGAAAGGTCTTTGAAAGCTCCAAAGTAATTATACCTTGTAATTATCAGAAAGTAAAGTTCTCCAATCATTTTCACAGTCAAGCATTTACTGGTTCTCAGCCTGCAGCTATGTGTGGATAAGATTAGCTTCTAATTATAGGAATAGAAAATAATTAAGGTGAAATAAAATTTTCATTTTAACTTGCATATGCTATTTGAAATAAGGAAGTTTTCTGGTGTTTTGAAATGTTTTGAAAGTCTTGAAGATCAAATTGTTATTGCAATTTAAGAACAAGTGGTAAGAGAGGTGAACAGCTTTTTTTCATTTATTTTGCAAAATAAGTAAATATGCAGAATAGTATACTGTAATGAGTGGTTTAGTTTTATTACACTAATTTATTGAGTTCATTGAATTAAGAAAGTGCATAGACTGTCAAATAAACAAATGCTAGTTTTAATGAATAGTTTTTTAAATGAAGACTGACTTATATAATATTTTTTGTTTTGAATTATCCACTTGTAAATTCTAATATCAGGAAAGCAGTAATCCACACAAAGGTTTGCAAAAATACCTTTAAAAGAATAGAAGCTGTACTAATAAAATTTAATGTTATATTTCTTAAAAATATGTGTATTTTTAAGACACCATCACAACTATCAAACTTTGACTTACAATGTATCCTACCTGCAAGATATACTATCACGGTGGTAGCCATGAAGTCGTTGCAGTACCCAAGGTATGATCTGACTACACAGGCTTATCTCATGAGACAGGACCTATACCTGACTCTACTTGGATGATAAAAAAACAGAGACCAGATAACCCAGACACCTCAGGTACAACCAAACACAACCAGTTGAAAAATAAAAATGTTTCAATAAAATGACTCCTAAAGATAATCTGCTGCACTCAGAAATCAGTGGCTTATCCAGTTATCATCAGAGACCCTTCCTCCTGCAGCAGAAGGGAACAGATGCAGAGACCCACAGTCCTTTGAAGACACAGCTCTAAATGTGATGGCTCCATCAAATCCTACCCTCAGAGCTATGGAAACCTAACAGAAGAGGGGGCAAAAAGAGTGTAAGAGCTTAAGGGAATATATGATATCAAAAGAACGAAGTCCACTGAATCAGCCAACCAAGGATCATAGCAACTCACAGAGTCTGAAGGAGCAAGTGCAGGGCATACACTTATAGGGGCTGCAGCAGATCCTCTGCGTATTTATTATAACTTGAAGCTTAGTGTATTTATGGGACACCCGAGTGAGAGAACAAGTAGCCCTCTGAATCTCATGCATACTCTTGGGATACTTTTACTTCTGTTAGGTTATCTTGTTCAGCCTCGATGTGTCAATTTTTACTTTATATGATTCTACTTTATTTATTTATTTTTTTAATGTTTGGTTGGCATCTCTTAGAAACCTGTTCTTTTCTAACAAGAGACAGAGATTGACTGGATGTAATAGGGACAAGAGGTGAAGATGAACCGGGAAGAGTAGAGGGAGGGTGAACTGTAATCAGTATATTTTGCATAATAAATCTGTTAATAAAAATAAATAAAAGATAAATGCTCTATTAAAAAAGCAAAATAATTGGCTACAGAACCTTGTATTTATTAATGGAACAACCTGTCATAGTGGAACAATTTGCCACATCTTTACTATGTGTCTTAACTCTTGTGCTTTTGTTGTTATACAATACAGAATTTCATGTTTGTTTGTCCAGAAAGCTAGGATTTTCTTGGGAACATTCTAGATCAGTCATGTGTTTTTTGGTTAAGAAAGCGTAATTCAGTTTTTTTAAAAATTCTTACCCATTCAGGGTAAAGCATATTCAAATTTTCATTTGTGTTCTTCAGAACAGTATTTGTCAATCAAAATAGTTATTTGTATTTACTTCTGTCCATGAAAGTGGATCTTATTTTTTTAACATGCCTTTTCTTAAGAATAAAGTACACAAACAAAATCACAAACCTGACAATATACTGAAATTAATCCTGATGTCAGATGCAGGCAGGGATTTTCGTACCTTGATACACAGGAGAAAAAAGAAGGAACAAGAAAAAAATCAGTAGATTTTGGCACAGGCAGTTAGGTTGGACAGGGCTAGTCAATGCTGCCGAGGAAGCCATTAGGAAGTTAGGCAGGAGATTGCTCAGCGTGAACTTTCTCTCATCTACTTCTGTTATAGGAGATGCATCATTACCCTCAAGCAGGGACATCTTGTCAGAGATAGCTGTACTGTATATTTTATAATAAATATAAAATACATATCTATATTTTATCATAGATGTAAAGGACTAGAGTGGAGTGGATATAGGGATTGTCAGCTGGGAGGACTGAAAAAAGCAGAGCAATTTCAAATATTATTGCTACCAGGCCCTTGTCAACTTTGTCACTTTCATCCACTTTAGACTTTTGTTGCATGGTCTCCACAATGGACTAGTCTGTGTTATTCTTCAAGTGTTTGGGGACGACTGTATAGTCTGTAGCAAAGTTGTACGAAGTGCCTGGCTCTTCATGATCTACCCCTATGTTCACTGCCCAGCTTCAGATACTTATCAAAAACCAGGCAGGCAAAGACCCAGTCAACAGAATTAGAGATATTCAAGTTCCCAATCTTCTTATCCATGTTTTTGTCATGACCTCCCACGGTTTGTAGACCTCTGCCTTGCTCTTCTTCATTTTCTTGGCCTCTTCGTTGTTGTGTGTAATTATAAAATGCATACTTCACCTTCTTGGAACCATGCTCTAAGCTCGGCTCTGAGAACAAGCCTCCGCTGACTGTTTTCATCCCACTCATTCCTCTTGCCCAATGCCTGTAACTGTCATCTGCCCCTGGTTCCCGTGGCTGGCTTACTAAGCCTCCTAAACTCATCCTTCCAGTGAACCCCTGGAGCTACTACTCCAGTTCCACAGGCCATCCACACCCGTGGCTGGATTGCAGACTGCCAACAACTGCCTAAATTGTAGCAAATGGAAAACATTTGACAGCCTTAATATTTAATACCAGCTAGATTTGTATCGGTAAATCTCCAACCCCAATATGCCCTGCAGAAAACACAACTCATAATATTTATAAACTGCACACCTGGATTGGGCAGATACACCACTACACTACTCTATTTCCCAGCTATGAGATCCCTTGCTACTTGTGACTCCTCCAGACCTTGTGGTTCTGCTTCATCTTCCACCTCCTCATCCTCCATTTTCCTTTCTGTCTCCCTGTCTCGTTGACTCCCCCTTTCCTTCCTCTCTCTCCATCTCTAAAACTTCCAGCCCCATGTTTCCCTTCTACTGACCAATCACAGGCTCTAGCCTTTATTTGACCAGTTGAAATGGGGAGCATGTTCACATGGAATCACCTGAGTAGTGATCCGCTCTTCATTAGGGTTACTCTTCATTAGGGGCAGGTTTAGCATCAAAATAGAAAAAGCACCAAGGCAATCCACAGCCCCTCACCTTTTGAGAGCTCCAGCTCTTGTTAGTCTTGTGACCTGGCTTTTCTCATTAAAGTTCTTGAGCTTCTAATTACAGTAATTGCCAGTAGACTCAGTCATGGAAATGAACTCCAAGCCCTGAATATGCATACACTCCACAAAACAGTTGACCACCTGTCTTGTGCTCTCACTAGTAATGTGATATAATAGACTCCTTCATAATGTAGTATGTGGCTCTTTTGTGCCAAACCCATACTTGGACAGAGAAAAGATCTCATCTCCAAACTGAGAGTTGTAGCTTCACAGCAGTTCACAAAAACTTCACTAGATAGTAGAATCTTAATGACTTCCAAGCTTCAGATTCATAGAGAACGTGCATAAAACTTCAGTTTATTTTGTCTAATGCCAGCACAAAGACCCTAATGTACTCCCTTAAAATGCTTTTGTGGATGACTTCCAAAAATTCTGCTTCCCGGAGCATTTAATTTTTCAGGAAATATTTAGGGGCAGAAATTTAGAGTAAATCATATCAAGAAGGTTGCTGGGGTATCAAGTCTGTCACATCTGCCAATGACGAACAAGAGACAGATTTGGGTGTTTTCCTCCTGTTATCAAAGAAGCCAAAGAGACCTTGCTGAGGTATGAAGATCAATAACCTGAGTTTTGAGCAATGCTTGATTGCCAATTTATTTTCTCATAAGTGTTGAGGCTATTACTATTGCAAATTCTCCATACTCTTCCTCAGGGGTGTCATTGGGTTTTCCTAGTCTAAATTGGCATGATTTTGTTTAATTTTTTCTATTCAATGTATTTCTTTTTTTCTTTTTCTTTTTTCAAGATTTTTAAAATTATGTGTGTGTAAGACTGGGGAGTCTTAACTTACTGAGACCCTTTGAGTAAACACATGGAGTCAGGGATTGATGCAAAATGCAAGAGAAATTTATTGATTCATCAGTATGCTGAGGTCTCTCTACATACCAAGACTGGAGGGAGACCTTGTAGAGCCCATTCAGGGATCTTATATAGGATTTTAGAGTAGCCACCGTTAGGTACAATGTGATTGGCAGAACAATGTGAGGTTTTCTTTCTTATTTTTTTTTTTTTTTTTTTTTTTTTTTTTTTTTTTTTGAGACAGGGTTTCTCTGTATAGCCCTGGCTCTCCTGGAACTCACTCTGTAGACCAGGCTGGCCTCGAACTCAGAAAGATTTATTTATTTTTTTTATGTGTATGAGCATACTGTTGCTCTCTTCAGACACTCCAGAACAGTGCATCAGATCCTGTTACAGATGGTTGTGAGCCACCATGTGGTTGCTGGGAATTGAACTCATGACCTCTGGAAGAGCAGTCAGTGCTCTTAACTGATGAGCCGTTTAGGGAATGAGGTAGCAGGGGCTTAATCAGCCCCTCCCTTCCAGCCTATGTGCTTTCTAAACTGTTTCTTCCATGTGCTTGGAGGGGGAAGGGGACTGGTGGAATGTTTCCGAGCTGACATCTCATTTACTTCCTCTTTTCTCCTGTTTCTCTTCTTCTAATTTGTCATTACTAATCCACTTCTCATGTTCCTTCTGCAAACAGAATATATGAACTGGGTGTGTGATTCAGTACTACTTCCTTGACCTCTCCATTCCTTTACATTGTTTATCTGGTTTTCTTTGAGGTGGATAGGATTATCCTGGTATTCTAGTCCAGTGGACTCACAGTGGTCTTCAAGTATATTGAAAGATCAGCCAATATAATAGTATTAGGACTATTGCTCAACATCATTGTGCTTTGTAATAATGACCATTTTCTCTGCCACACGACAGGAAAAATAAAATTACACAATACTCTCCAATGTGACAGGTCTTTTCTAACCTAGAGCTCTTCAAGTGTTCCATTAGTGCCAGACTTAGCCTGGGTTCTGTAGTTATTTATGAGGTCTGCCCTGGTACACATATGTCCATCAAAGAGTATGTTCATAAGGGTTGGGAATGGTATTAACTGTCAGCTTTAACCACTGTCCAATTTGTAAATGTCTGTTGTACTCTCATAGTGTATCATAGTGGATATTGACCAAGGCATCAGAAGCGTTAGAGATCAACTTCTAAAGGAAAAGTTTTGTATTAGAATACAAATTACTCATGATGAGAGATGTGAGTTTGGCAAATTCTTCCAGAAAGGCAAAGTCTGGATCTTCCTGCTCTATAAGCATCTTGGAAGGAAGTAGATGAAATAATAGAGAGCAGTAAAGTCTTGGACCATGACAGGCTTGGATGAAACACCTAGGCTGCATGAGGATTGTTTACTTTCATCAGTTGTCACTGGTCTTACATAAAAAGGCTCAATTTAAAATTTCATTTATAATATTAATTACATCAATGAAGAAAATATAAAAATCTGTGACATATTGAATATATTTGCCAGTTTAACTATTGGGACAATTGTTAAAGACCTTAGCTAGAGTCAACCATCAGTGAGTTTCTTCTAAATGTGTATATCTCCAAATCTATGTCATTGATACTGTCATTCAGAATTGTAATAACTATGTGAGATAGTTTGAAGTAATCAACAAAAACTTAGAATCACATATTATGATTTGGCTTCATTGTGAATATGTTGGTGTCTCTAGCCAACTCAGAGCTGAGATATTAATTGCATTTAAAAGTTAGAAATTTGTATCTTTCCACTTTGCAATAAAATACAGTATTTCTCAACTGCTTATTTTTGGGTGGAGCTTGTTTTGGGAAAATAACTTCATCATTATCTGGAGAATTCATACTGATTTAAAAATATATTTCAGTGAAGAATTTCCTATTTAGTGGGGACAATATTGAAGTGTTGACTCTCTATGCAGTCTTAATTCTACCTGCTGAAGAACCTATGTTTTGTTTTATTAAGGAATGTGATTTCTCGCTTATTTTTTCAAGGACATATGCTTGAAGACAGCACTGGGATTTGCTATTCAGGAGACAGTTGAAATTATGGAATTCAATTTAGTGACACTATCACATCACAAAATTTTTTAGGAAATAGTAAGTTTCCTACTAACAAACCACATTTTTTCAGAATGGTGAAAAGATGAATATTTGCTGATCAAGAATACATTAAAACTCTTTTAAAACTACTAAAGAACAAGCACACTGTATGTACATACATTTTTAAAACTAAGTACAAGTATTATTGTAATTCAGATAAAGATCTTATCATGTGCAAATTACTTTTGCTGTACCACTCACATTTAAAACATAATCAGAAAAATAAGTACACTAGTTATGATAAGATCTATAATATAATCAATACCTGCCAAAACTTCTAATTTTTTAATATTCATTAAAGTGTATTTTTAATTAGCTAGGTATTTTCCATATAAATTAATTATATGAGTGAGCTGACTGGAAACAGAAGAATAAATATGCAAAAACCGGGGGAATGACATGCTAGTGGGTGGTATGATGTCTGACAATGATTTATTAACTAGTGACATATGCTGTGAAATAGTCACTCCTGATGAAATTTTAGACAAACTTAGTTTCCCTTTTTCCAGTCATAATCATTTTCAGTAAACTTATGTGTGAGTTTTGTAACTTTAAATCAAATTTTGACTTCTTTCAGTTTTTCCTGTCACATCTGAACAATTTTCAGGAATAAATCTTGGTTTTCTTTTTTTTCCCCAAATTGTCTATCTTTACAAATTTATTTTATATAGTACTTTGGGGTTACTATATTTTAGTAGCTCTTTAATTTCTCAGATAATTTGTTTTGAAGACACAATGGAAATAGGCTATGATTATAGTTCAAATGGTGAATGGCTGCCTAATACAGAGTAGTTCAATCCCCGCCACAGAAATTAAGAAAGGACAACATTATACCTGAAAATTGCAAGGAGAAAGAACAAATCCAAAATTGTCTATTTGATGCAAATTTTATTTGTGAGGTGCACCCAGAACTGGCCAGCAAGTTTTCATACACTGATTCAGGATTTTTGAGCACAGCCCAGGATGTGAGGAAGATAGGTTTTCATATGGCCTAGGAGGAGTAAGGGTTTACAAATGGGGAAGTTGGCAGGCAATATAGGTAGAGTTACAGGAGCAGAACAAACATAAGAAGTTAGTTGCAACAACCACTGAAACAAAGACATGATTACCATTTCTGGAACAGCCACTACAGAACCATTATGTTTTTAAGGTTATAGGTGGGCATAGCCCACTCTTTCAGGAACAGAAGTTTAATTATAAACAGAAATGAACCTAGTTTGTCTTTATTACACTATAGCTCTCAAACTTAAGATGGAGGCAGGCTATTTCTTTAACAGGAATCCACAAAGACAGAGAAGTGGGTGATTTCCTGGGTTTATGCTGCTATGTTGATACCACATAACACTGAAGAGACTTTTCATTTTGAAATAACAAATTATATTTTGCATTCCAAAGTTTCTGCATTTTCTAAAGTGATGATGTATTTCTTGTATTTCTTGTTTTCATCCATTCCAATACTTTTTCTCATCTGAATTTCCAAATAATAATAATTGCACTAGCCTCTGTTTCTTTCTTGCTATATTCATGTTTGTTTTTTTTTCCTGAAGAGATGCAAAACTCAAACACACACACACACACACACACACACACACACACAAACACACACACACACACGCACGCATGTGCGCGAACAAACACGCATCTCTTTACTGTAACAAAAAGAGAACCCACACAGATCAAAGTAACAATAGTACCAATGTTAAACTTTGGTGAACTAAGGAGGTTTATTGGAATTTGTAAATTTCTTACAAGAACAGAGATAACTCAAAAAAGCATCTGCATCATGGGAAAGCCTACTACAACATGGGGTGACAACTCACGAAAGATGCACTGTAGCATTCTGACCAGACTTGAGAAAGCACCATATTCTCTGCTGCCTGGCTTGGTAGATTCTCCTCCAGCAGCAGTTGTTTGTTCCTTTTATACAGGGCAAAAGACCCTTCTCTTCACCTAGACCTGTGATTTATTTCTTCAGTCTCAAGAGTCTCCTCCTCCATACTGGAGAAGGTATTTCAACTGTCATGCAACAACTCCAGACTTATTATGTTTATTTTTCTTCTCTGGTTTTATCTCAACAGAATTCTTTATGAGTCACTGTTTTGTCAAGGACCCCTGCTGGGTTCAGTTCACAGGAAAGCAGTGTATGGAGAATAAAAGGTGACTGAGGGAAGAGACAGGCAGAGAAACAGCAAGAGAAATTGGAGTACTTCTTCATTTCTTCTTGAGTTCCTGGAACAAGCTAGGTGTCTGGTCCCCTGGGTGTATGCTAATGGACTCACTTGCATTATTTCTACCCACAGGAAGCCTCCCTGATGTTCCCCACTGTTTTTCTCTGCTCCCTAGGTTGCCACCTACTTCCTGACACAAAAAGCACTTGAATGCTTGGTTCTTCTTTGCATTTTGGATATACAACTCTCACAGAGTAGCACTTTCCACCTTGTCTGAAGCTCCATGTTCTGAGATTTTAGCTAAGGATGTTCAACTCCAACCAGAAAATATTCTGTAGAAAATTCCAGAAATAAACTTTGCATCTGAATATCATTTCTTTTAAAATGTAATGATGTTTAGGAGTTGTCTTCATTAGCAAATCAACTGTTGCATACTGACAATGAGAGTTTGAGTAACATCTATTTTTCTTCCAAACACAAGAGGTCCTAGAATGAGGGTCAGTGAAAAAACCAGTCATAAAGACTGAATGTCTCTCCCCTCAAGGACAGCACAGGAGTGGCTCTGCGCTCTCCTGGGATCATGGGAACATTTACTCTGACCAGTGGGGTGTGTGTGTGTGTGAGAGAACGTACCAGTTCTCTGAAGTGATAGTAGTGGGGATGTGAACCTGTGGAGTTTCTAAATCCGAGTTACAAAACCAAATGCTGTATTTTGTAAAAAGATAGAGGAAAGAAGGAACATTTGGTGGAGGTATAGTCAGGTGTGGGGGAAGGGGTGCCTTCATGGGCCCATGCTGAGGCAACCCTTTGCCCCTGAGGGACACAACAGTACAGTATAGAATACAATTTATTTATTCAGGGCATGGGGAGAGGAGTTGAGAGGGTAGCAGAGAAAGAGAGAGAAAGAGAGAGACAGAGAGAGAAAGAGAGAGCGCAGAGGAGTAGAGGCCAGCCATGAGCATGTGAAGAGAGAAGGGAAAGGGAATGGGGAGGGAGGAGGAGCAGGAGGGAGAGGACAGAGCAAGAGCAAGAAGTCAAGAGAGAAGAGAGAGCAAGCAGCCTGTTTTATAGTGAGTCAGGCACACATGGCTGATGCCAGGTAACTGTGGGGTGGAGCCTAGACAAAGTGCTAACAGGAAGTTTTCTAATGAGGGAAGTAGATGGAGTTACAGCCTCTACCATTAAGAGGTGGTTAAAATGAGGTAATCACAACAGGTAGTCATTATTAGGTAGGCATAGGTAGTCATATGTCTTTTTGAAACAAAGATTAGGATTACAAGATGGTTATAAACAACTCTCTGAGACAAAGGCATGGCTGTAGTTAATGGGAGAGGCCTCACAAAACCATTTGTAGTTAAGGTTCCAGGTGGGGTATAGCCCACTTCTTGAAAAATAGAGATTTAATCATAAACAAAATAAACTTAATTTGTCTTACATTTACTATGAGATTCTTTTTTAACCCTAAGGTAGAGTCAGCCCATTTTTAAATTCTTCCTTTGCCTTACATGTCCCCCTCATGTCCTTGATAGCATTCTTTATCTGGGGGAAACCAAAAATTTTAATGTGTCAAAAGTTGCACTGTTCATTCATAAGTTATACCTGTTTGGATAGAATGGGTAGCGCAAAACTTTTTATTGGTTTGTCAATGGGTACTATAGGTAGCCATTTTGTACCTTTTGACAGGAAGTTTCTTTAGACTTTGGACCTAATACTCTAGCCATTTGCTGAAGACAAAAGGCTACAAATTCTCCTCTGCAACTACTTCCTGTTGATATTAGGAAGGTTTGTCTGGGCCCAGGTAACGTATTATTAGTGCAATGGGTTATTCATCAGAACCATGTGGTTAACTGACAGCTGTAGAGTCATTGACTGAACTGGATTACATCAGTGTTCAGCAAGATTTTGTAGGGACACCTTGGACAGGTATCATGTAGATCACCTTTAAGTTTGTTGTCTGCAGCTGGCTGATTTCTGAATGATGACTACCTACTGAGTAGAACTCTGTCAAGACAAGATACACATTAGGAACAAAAGTTAAGAAATCTTAAAGACAAATTTTATATTTGGACTGTAGTCCAAATGCAACTTAGTCCATGTCAGCTAGAATAAATAATTTCAATTAGCTATAAACTGTAACTGAGTGGTCATCTCTGGTGGGCTCCACATAACACTGTTACATTTCAAGCAGTGTTGAATTTACAAAACTTATAGAGGATTTGTTATTCATATGTGTGTACAGCAAAACAAAGTATTTGTAGCCTTTGGTACTATCTAAGATATTATAATGTATCCTCTAAGGATAAAAATATGGTTAATGTACCAGCAATTAAATTATTTGCATGCATTATTTTTTTCTTGCTGGGTTTTATATTAATGCTATGTCTGAAAAAATATTAAAGCATGAGAATGTTGAGGTTTTGTCTTTTACTGTGTATTGAAATACTAAGTGTGAACCCCTTGTAAGACTCTGGAGAGTCTTAACTCACCGGAGACCAGAGTGAACACCATGGAGACAGGGATTGATGCAAAATGCAAGAGAAATTTATTGATCCAGCATGCTGGGGTTGTCCTGCACACCAAGGCAGGGGTTGGGAGTGGAGAACGACCCTGCACAGCCTGTTCAGCAAACTTCTATATGGTTTTTAGAGCAGCAGCCATTAGGAACAATGTGATTGGCAGAACAGTATGACTTTTAAACTGATTGGTCTTCAGGGAATGACGTAGCAAGGACTCAGCCCTCTCGCTTCCAGCCTATGTGCTCTCTAACCTGTTTCTTCCAGGAAGGGAGGGGTGCTTATGTGCTTGGGGGCCTTGGTGGAATATCCCAAAGTTCCTGAGCTGACTTCTCACCCCAAGATCTGGAGTCTCCTTTTAGACCTACGTGACCCTGACCCCAAGTTATTTCTGATTGGTAAATAAAGATACCAACAGCTAATAACTGGGCAGAAGAGACAAAGATGGGGCTTGGGTTTCCCAGGCTTGGGTTTCTCGGGCTTGGGTGAGAGGAAATCCTTGAGGAAAAGAAGGTGCAGGTGGAGAAAGGAGAAGCATGCATGGATTAGGTGAGCCATAAAAACATGGCCCGGAGGGTTGGCCAAAGGGAGGTAAGAGCAGCCCAGATGCATGAAATTTTTATAATATCTCAAACATAAATCAATTTATTCACTAATAAACATAATTGTGTTCTTAAGAAACATTAATGTTCTTAATTATGAAGATAGTATTTAATTTAAGCTGTATATTTTTACTTTTTAACAGCCAGTGGAATAGAGTATGCTAATCATCAGTTATTGTTACACAGTAACAATGAATATCTAATTATGGTTAACAATAGATGACATTATATTTCCTCACCCTTGATTTGTTTACATGATGGAATCCTGTTAATTTCTTAGGTTTCCAAAATGCATTATAAAAATAATAATAAAAATTGTTCTCACATAATTATGGAGCTCAAAAGCCCAAATCAAGTTATCAGCAAAGACACCCCCCTTCCAAGTGATCCCAGAAATCTGGTTCCTCTTTTTTCTTTCTGAGTCTCTAATTTTCATTAAGCCCTGACCCCAGACTCCAATCTCTTCCTATCATAATATGGCTATATGTGCATATTTAATACATTTATCTGCTTTTCTTAAATCCTTTGATTTAGGAATCACTTTAAATCTGACATGATCTTTCATTTAATCATACCTTTAAAGATCTGTTTTTCATATAACACCCAAGTCCAAAGTTTGGACTTAGATAACCTCTTTGGGAGATATCATTGCATTATGGAAATGTGTGTGCTCCCAATACAAATAATGAGTGTGCTTTGTGTCTATGTCTTGGTAGGATAGTGCATGGTATGAAAGCCCCAGCAGTTTTCACAGTAAAAGACATGCATGTTAGCTAAGACAGCTTCTAGAAGAGTGCATTTGAGTTTTGTTTTGCTTCGTTTTCATTTTACTTCCTCTGCAGTTGCAGCTGACTTTCCTTATATGTATTCTTCCCAATATTGAAGGTTCTCATTTTGTATTTCTTGCTAAGAAATTTGTGATCATATTGCTTCTTTAAATTTAAAGAACTTTCAGATTTTGACTGCAATAAATATCAAAATGCAGGCTTTTTATCTTGAGTTACAATTTTTTTTCTTTCTTCTCTATTCAAATATATAATGGAGAAGACAAACCACCATATTCCAGATTTTCCCCTTCACGACTTCTCAATCTTCTGCAATGCATGTTTTATGAAATGATTTTTTGCAATTTGGAAATTTTTGAAAGAAAAGACAAAATTGATATGTAACCAGTATTTATATTTTGTTTTATATACGAATGCTATGAAACACTAGAAAAATGTTCACCATTTGAAAATTAATTTGGTGTTTGTTTTAAGAAGTTTTATTCTTTGAATATAGGATTCAAAAATGTTCCCCAAATTCTTTCATATATCTTTATAATTTTTTCAATCACGCTTCAAATGAATTGAACATTCACTTGGTTTTCAAATACCATTGTTATTTATCAGTTACTAGATATAACTGAAGGAGTGTGTTTTATTATCTATATTTACAAATTGTTTTCATTTGTACCAAAAACCCATTATATGACAACCTTTTGTTTTGTTTTGTTTTGTTTGTAATGCACACCATTAATGTTTTAAATTCAATACATGTTTTTGATGCCTCCCTAGTTTCTTGGCATTAAAATCTTCTTGGCAATTAGTATTCATTATTTCTTTAAATGACACTTTGTAGTATTTTTTATCATTCTTTCTTTGTTCTTTTAAAATTTCTGTAAGAGTTATTACTTTCTCTTATGTGAAAGTATCTTTATTTCTGCTAAGGAATAAAAATAAAAGTAGAGGTATTCAAATGCATTCATGATGCTTTCAAAATGATTTTTGGGATTGTGTTCTCCTTATTCATTGTTATAAAGGGTAGCAATTTATAATAAAATGAACAAGCATATTAAAGTAAAATAATGCAAAATTTATCTTTCTATTTTCACTGATGGTTAAATTACATTTTTCTCTAAAATTCCAAATTGTAGCCAATAGTAGGAACCAGATGAAATTCTTACTGTGCGATGTCTATGATAAATTAGTCACAGGAATAAAACTAGACAACAGAAAAGCTTTCATGCTGTGGGCTATCTCTTTGTTCACTGAAAATATAGGGAAGAAAAAAGAAAACCAGCTATCATGAGCAATTCAATATAGAGGAATTAAAAAAAGTCTGCATATATGTTTATATTTGTATAACACCACATGTATGACCATTGTGGCTTAATATACACAATCCACTCAGGTTTGCAAGCAGTGAATAGATTTTATAATAAAAAAGATTTGTGAGCAGTAAAATATATTGATTAATATATTAAACATAATATGCCAGACAGTAGTGGCGCACAACTTTAATCCCAGCACGTGGGAGGCAAAGGCAGGTGGATTTCTGAGTTCAAGGCCAGCCTTGTTTACAGAGTGAGTTCCAGGACAGCCAGGGCTACACAGAGAAACCCTGTCTCGAAAAACCAAGAAAAAAAGAAAAGTGAAAATATATTAAAATTTATGTACTGAATTGTTATTCCATCCTTGTCTAAACACTTTGAATAAACATCTCATTGAAATAAAAGAGAAATGAGTTTGACATCATGGCTTCTAGGTTATTTAATTTTAGAAAAATACAAATCTTAATTTATTGATATAAGAAATTATATGAGACATAATTACATTAAAATATATTATTTATAAAAGATTGGTCTATGATTTATTGCTCCCAAATATTTTTGCTACCTTACAAAATATGCTAAGACTTTATTGAAAATATATTTTTAATATCATTTTATGTTACATGCCTGTACTGGCTGGTTTTGTGTCAACTTGACACCAGCTGAAGTGATCACAGAGAAAGGAGTTTTAGTTGAGAAAATGCCTCCATGAAATCCAGCTGTAAGGCATTTTCTCAATTAGTGATTAAGGGGGTAGGGCCCCTTGTGGGTGGTACCATCTGTGGGCAGGTAGTCTTGAGCTCTATAAGAAAGTCAGCTGAGTAAGCAAGCAAGCCAGTAAGTGACATCCCTTCATGGCCTCTGCATCAGCTCCTGCTTCCTGACCTACTTGAGTTCCAGTCCTGACTTCCTTTAGTGATGAACAACAGCATGGAAAGCTCAATAAATCCTTTCTTCCCCATCTTGCATCTTGGTCATGATGTTTGTGCAGGAATAGAAACCCTGACTAAGACAATGCCTAAATGTCAATTATAGTCATACTAACCATTGCTTTGTAATGAAAAAGAAAATAAAATTCTAGTGAGAAATAATATGATAAGCTGTCAGCATATAAGTTATGTAGGAATTAGTAAAGTAGCTAAGAATAAAATAATTAACACTGGGTTGAGTTGGGACTGAAGAAAAAGGCCTAGAAGTTTTCTAATTCAACAAACTTCAACTCTGTCACATTTTGGTTGATAATATCAGTAGAAGAGCTGAATATTACCTGCAGGGATTTTCAAAATTACACCAAAACTCTTAACTACTTGAATGTGGGTTAAAAATAACATATATTAATATTTAATGAAAAACTTGAACTGAGGACATTAAATACTTGACAGTCATTACCTGCACATAGTAAAAATACTTCTTTTTTTTCAACTTGTTATGTTATTTTCCTTGTTGTTTATTCTTTTCTCTTATATTATATCCTGACTGCAGTTTCTCCTCTTTCCCCTGATATTTCTTAGTACTCAATATTTTACAGTTTTCAACATATACTCTAAGTGATTATATCCCAACTTCAGACATCAGATACTTAACGGTTCCATGTTAAAGAAAAGAAAGTAAGTGTAATATGAATTAAGAAATTCATGTTTTGTGAGTTTATCTATATTTACTTGTCCATTAAGATTTGCACCTTATTTATTAAGACAATTTAAGATGTCACAGAGTTGTAAAATAAACAAATGTTTCTGGTTTGAAGGAATGGAGGTTATAGTATGATATGAACTATCACTGATATTATGGTACAGAATTGAAATGAAGAAAATAGCAAAATATTGATGAGGACAACCTTTATTGGACATAAAAGTAAATAATAGTTATAAGAGCACATACCTAGTGCTTATGTACAATTCTCATGTCCCTTCAAAGTATATAATATTCCTAATGGCAAAATTCAAGAGGTCTTTGATGAACCTACTTTTTATAAGGGTTCTTAAATGCTTTAACCTCCCTTCTAGCCACCACCCATCCGAAGTAATGGAAAAGAAAGGTTATTAGGCTAAGGTGGAAGTGGACCTGTTTAGAAATAGTTCTTTGGAGCAAATCAAATCTGAGTTGTCAGGATATCAGCAGTTCAGTTCACATGAATCTACAGTGACAGCTCAATCTCCTCACAAACACCATTCACGAATCAGCAATGGCAGGCCAATCCAGAAGAAGCCATGAGGGTCTGCTGTGTGCTGGTTAGAAGTAGGTCCTTGGGGCAATTTCAATCTCCAATTGCCAGAATATCAGCAGTTGTGTAAGGATAGCAAACACAAATCAACAGCAGTGGCACAATCCAGCAGAAACATCCAGGCCTCTGCTGAAGATCAGCCACAGTTCTCTGCTATGCCTCTATCAACAAAGTGAAGATCAACAAAGATGCAAGACCAATGAATCCTTGCAAACCTAGCTATGCCAGCCAGCCATCACTGTCCACTGAGTTCTATTCATACTCCCTCTAAACATCACCTGTCTGCTCATGAACCTTGCCTCAGCCAAACTCCATGTGAGCCTTTATCAACTGACATATCAAGAAATGTCGACTTCATTCTGCTTATTGGCCCAAATATGAAGTAGCAGCAAGAAGCTACCAGAACACCACCAGAAGTTTTTGGTGCATTTCATTTTATAAAGTCATGACAAACAATGACCATTAAGGAATGACAAGTCAAACCAAAACCATCCAGTGTCATCTGCTGTGTCTGTTGGGTTATATTTACATTTCTTCTTAACATCATGCATCCGTTCACGTGTTTGCTTTAGGAATACATATTTTCACATACATTTGCTTCAGGAAAACATTTTCTCATGTGGGGCAGTGAACCATGCCACCAGACAGAACACTTGGTAAGGCAAGCAGATTTAGAAACCCTGGCATTTCTCATAATTGAGAAGGGTAGGCATTTAAATCTACACTCAACCAGGTTCCTGTCCTCTAACCCATGGAGAGGACTGTGACAATCAGTCACATAGGGGCAACCTCTCCACAAGCAGATGAGGCATCCCTAACATCTAAGGCCAAGTCAATAGAAAGCATCTGCCTTTAGACCCCAACCAACCCCAAAATGTATATATCCACAAAGAATAAAGTGAGTGAGTTATTTCTCCAAAGATTGTCTGAGAGTCCTTGTTTTATGGAGCTGTAACACCCTAAGGGAAGAGTATTCTCTCAAGATTGAGTTGCTGAAAGTTTCTTGAACCTACTGCAGCCACTTCCTGCTCAATGGCCCTGACCTTGGCCACTAGCTGCCTGCTGCAGCCCTCCTCCTACCGCTGACTCCAGGGCAGCAACTTTGGCCCCTAGCTGCTTTCTGCATCCTGCTGTCTGCCATGGACTCAGGGGCAGTGGCAGTCACAGAAGATTTGCTCCAGCACCTAATTGGGGAGCTAAAACTCTTTGGCCACTCCAGCAGGGCCAGATCCCTACAAATGCCTGGGAATAGTGTCCAGTACACAGACTGGCACCTTCATGTGTCTGCTTTAGCAAAACATCCTTTCACCTGTGTCTGCTCCAGGAAAACATTCTTTGACATAACTGACTTTCCAAAGAAACCAGAAGTTTCCACTTTAATGCTATATTTCACCTGATAAAAAATTTAGATAAAGGATAATTTGCATATGAAAATAATTTTGAAATTAGTGATTTATTGGGAAATATTAGAGAACTGTTTTATTGTGATTCTTTCAAAAATGTAACTAAATACAAGAAATGGTATTTACAAATTATTAAATTAAAATCAGAACCACAAATTTTCTGATAATTGTTCTCTTAAAAACAGGAAATGGACTGATTTCTCTTGTAGATTCTGATTAGTGGATGAGTTATCATCCCTCAGAAGTGTAATGCATGGGGAACCAAATTCCAATTCTTCCTGATTTCAGTGTAATAAATGTACTAACTACATACCTTAAATATCTTTGGTATGTTCTTTTTTGTCACAGATATGTAAGGACTTGTTTAATCTTAAGCTCAATAAATATCAGATAAATAATATATATAGGTCACTAACTTTGGATGTAAAAGTGCATATAATTCTTCATAGAATTGCACATAAACAACCTTATTATAATACTTTTTTCTATAACTTTTACCTTTATCCTACTTTTTTCCTCATCATAATTCTCCCACTAAATATTTAAAACGTGATCTGCTTTAAGGACTGTTCTCTGATCTGGAACAACAGTGGAGCCTCTCTTCGACTTGTGATTTTAGGAATTTACTCCTAATTTAGCAGAACATTTTCCCTATTTCTCAAGTTCACCTGAACCTCATTTTATTCAATTATTTTTATTAATATTTTTTTGCAAGGCAGGGAATCCAGGTTCTCACACATACCACCTGATATATACACACAAACTTCACTTTTACCTTTTGACAAATTTCTAGCAAATGAGAGGGGGGAGATAGGCTTAATGGCTTCTAAAAATAAAGTAACATGTTGCTGAAATATGGAATATTAGTGCAAATTAAGAGCCAGCATGGCTAATCCTTCTAGTTACTTTTTTATTGTAAAGTCTTGATGCCTAAGGCTTTCATATAATAAAAGACCTAAAAGCCATAATTTGAAAATATTAGTTTATGAAATTAGAAAGTTCCAAGGTGTTTGAAATAATTTCTGATTAGAGGTCAGGTAGTCTATTTTTGCATTTTTATTTATGAAATTTGTTAGTGCCTCTAGTTTAAAACCTTATTTTCCAGTATTCTTTTAGTTGCAATTGAGATAATTACCAGCATATTAAGTAGAGATATATATGTGTATATTTATCCACATCTCTTTTGAAAAAACACTGAAATTTATAGTCAGATCAGAGGGTTGGTGTAGTAACTGTTGCTGTGTATCATGAGGGTATAAAAGTTACTGGATAGACTATTATATATAATTGTGTTTCATTCGAATACATACACGCATATACATACTTGTGTGTATGTTTATATATGTGGGTGTGTTTTCATGTGTGTGTATGTCTGTCTGTCTCCCTATTTTTGTCTCTATCAACTATCTATCTATTTATCCATCCAACTATCTATCATCAAGCTGACTGTATGAAAATCAGCAATTATTCATCATCATTCATTAATAGATTTCTGCTTTTATTGTAATGTACAACTGTTTATAAAAAACAGATTCTATATTAATTGCTGTGTAATTTGTGTAAGCATCAATGCAGAACACACTTAGAAGAACTAAACAACAGGAGAAAAAACTTTCTACTGGCAAGCCTCTACTGGCTACAGAGGAGGGGATACTAAAATCCCTGGAATGAAAAATAATCACTTTCTTGCTAAACATTCCCTGATATTAGTTATTACTAAACACATTCCAGAAGATGAAAGGCATATGACACCTGTTTCATTTAGACTAAGAGAAACTCTCTAATAGTAAGAGATAAGGTATAAACTATAGACAAAACAAGTGTTAGTACAATCTAATCCTGATGGAGTCTTGGCATCCCTTTCATGATATTTTATTCATAGAAATCAGCCATTATGACAGTGGCACACAAAGTCATGAGCCTGAGAAGTCAGTGCACTGGGAGCCATTGTAGAAACTGCAAGCCACAATGTTAATATTACCATTACTAATTTCACAAATGGAAACATGATCATTACAGAAGATCCTGGCATGGTATTTTTGACTGATGTGTAATTAGTAAATTGGGACATGCAATAAAAAGTGAGAGATTACATAAGCAAAAGTGGTATCTAGGAACCAAATATTTGACTTAGAAATCACTGAAAGAATGTATATATACAGCATGCTATCTCTAAGAAGAGTCAATTGAAGCATCTTAATTATATC
Organism: Rhynchomys soricoides; assembly: GCA_019843965.1. Lineage (NCBI taxonomy): Eukaryota > Metazoa > Chordata > Mammalia > Rodentia > Muridae > Rhynchomys > Rhynchomys soricoides. Next base: position 6,604,065 of record JADRCH010000046.1, read on the forward strand.
ATCAAAGATATCTATTTTATACATTGAAAAATATATTTTCACATAAAATGTGTTCCAAGAGACGAAAGTAAAAATGTTTAGGACAGTTATTTTATGAACTCCTGCTACATACACAAACTTACTGTATTTGACAATAATGGTCATGAATAGGATAAACTGGTAGATTTAAATCGACATTTTATACAGACAGATTTGTCTGGATGAGTATTTGGTACAGGAGAATAATAGAAAACAAAATAAATCAATACTATCCCCATAGCTTTGGTCAAAATCTACAGGTGGAATTAATCGGCTATTTGGTAGGACAAAGAAAACAGGAATAAGAAGAGATTTGTCTAAGCCATTTACTTTGACAAACTGGTTTTCAGTTTGATCAATTTTAAGGCATTGATTCTAGCTATGAAGCTAGCTGGAGGATTTGTGCTTAGCAATACTCATCTGAAGTACATATGACCACAAAAAGATGGGGGGGGGGGGGAAGAGATGACTTAATTATAGCAAGGCAAATGCATGTTGAGCAGAAACTTTCTATCAGGGAAGCTATAGAGACTGTTGCCAGTTATACTTGAATGCCCATATGCTTTTATTACCAAACTGGAGAACTTGTTCTTTGTAAGCATCTTCTTTCAGGCTTAAGTGACTTCAACACTGGCTTGGCATTCTCTTTATGTGTGAGTAAATAAATTAGTTCAAATTGTTTGGTAACCCAAAGAAAACATCTACATGAAAAATAAAATAGTTGTCCCGTTCTTTTGTGACAATATTGCTTGCTCCATTGATGTGAAAAGTTGTAGCTTCTAGAGGTTAAACTCACAAAAATATGCTTTTTTTAATTTTAATTTAGAGTAGCATATTCAATTTATGAATACACATCGTTTCTAGACATTAGATTGTGAGTTTTAAAAAGCAAATCATAATCCATAAATATATGAGAACAAAGTTTTCACAATGTAATTTTAATGACAATATAGGCCAAAAGTAGTAATTTAAAATTGTATGTAATAAAATATAAAAGAAAACTAAGACTGATGGCACAGGGTTAAAATCCACACATAGGACAGGCTAAGACAAGATCATGAATAGTGACAATCCTCACTACCATAAAAATAATTCTACAAAATATTAGTAGAAAAAAGATCTTGTTTCAAATAGTGAACAATTCCATCTAGACCTAAATAGCAGTGAGATTACTAAATTAATTTTAATGGTTGAAAAATTACTTAAGTATTTACTCAATGTAAAATGATAAGTAGACTCACCTGAGCCCCAATGTATAACAACGGCAAAAACATCAAAACGTTGTGCTTCAAGATGTTGTGTCTACACAACATGAAGGCATGTACTACTGTTAGTATTGATTGTCAAATTAACATGATCTAGAATAACCTCAGTGAAATGCCATGGCTTTAGGAGATACAGAACAGATTCATTTTTCCACAATCCCAGGTACAGGAAGAATATGATTAAGGTGTCAACAGATTTGGTTTCTAGATGAACCCTCTAGCTTGCAGACTTCTGCCTCTGGCTATGTGTTCAGGTGGCCGTTTCCTTTGTCTGATGGGGTTCCTTATTGTTCTTCATCTTTCACTTGGGTATTGGTCCTACAGATAGAGCTGGATTTGTTTCAAATGTATGTGGCTCCTCAAACTTCATATGTTGAAACTTAATCACCAATCTGATTGATAATAGAATAAAGGAAATCTTTAGAAGGTGATTAGGTCATAAGAGCAGAGACTTCATAAGTGAGATTAGCACCCTTACTAAAAGGTGATTAAACATTCTGCCTTGCCCATTACTTGCAAGTGATGATAGCCAGGAAGCATCATACCTAAAGCAGAAAACATTCCTTCATTTGAAGCTTGAGTCTATCTTTTGTCTATCATGGATTTTCAGATTCTCAAGCTATTATAAATATATTGCTATAATTTCCAAGTTATGTAGTCTATGCTTATTGTTATAACAGTGGCTACAAAGTAAGGCAATTGATATCCTTGTGATGACATCTAAAATAAAAATTGCCAGCAATGCCATTTCTAAATACAGTTCCATCATGGTAGAGTCTCAGATGGGAAGTTGCATGATGTGTAATTTAGTCCATAGCAAATAATGTAATAATACACCAGAAAAAGAAAACAAAAAGCAAAACAAAATCAAACAAATAAACAAAACAACAAACATATAGTATCGTTCTCAATTTTAAAAATTGCACTAAGCAGAGCCAAAATTACCTTCAAATTGACATGCAAATTTCTAAATATTTGCTCTCCATTTCTTTAAGTGGTATTGGCCCCATAACAGTTTTAGATCATTATTAGTTCAGATAATATATTTTGGAAATATATTTTATGGTTTAATCTATGTGCGGTTATATAGATTAAAAAATTAAAAAACTGCGTTCATCAACTGGGCCCTGGGGTATTTTGTCAGATCTGCACATGCAGGAGTATCTTCATATGTGGACATTTGTGTAAAGATGGAGAGAATATTGGCATGGGTTACATGAGCAATATGTTGTATTAACAGCGATAGTTTTAAAAAAGTTGTTAATAAAGATCTTAGACCTTAGCATACATATTTTAATTGAAAAGAGTCCAGTATAATATTTTGTTTGTCTACTCGCAGTGATATTTTTACTTTTTTGGTCACAACATAAGCCCTTAAAAATGTATAATGTCAATATCTATCCACTAAATGAATTTTTTCTTGTTATCACTTCTTACAACAATGTAAGGAGAAATTGTTAAGGCTGAAACTTAAGGAACATAAGAACTGCTGCCATCAATAGGCATTCAGAAATATGAATTATCCTCAGCCCTTATGAATGGCTATTTGATATATCTTTAGAGACTCATGCTATATGAATGCCTACTTTTTTTTCATTTATTTCCTCCAGCATCAATTAGGTTTGATAAAGCATAAAAAACTGAATGTCACATTTGGTATGTTTCTGGATGACTGCATTGATTTTTGGCTTGTGGATAAATTCAATTACATGCAGCATTCAGAGATTCCTGTAATTGTAATTTTGTTGGATCTCTTTACTCAATAACTTCCCAATTTCCTAATCTCCTGTAAGGTCGAAGGTGTTAGAATGTAGAGTAATTTTTTTAAAGCAGTACATGAGAAAAATCCAATATCTCATAATAGGCGAAGCAAATGCCATTATGCACACAGCATTCGGCCTTTAAAATTCATATTAATTGCAATGTACCATCTGCTCATGTTCCATGGCTCAGTGGTACCTGAAACCCTGGACATGTTATTTAGGAAATCAAAGCTACAAGTTTACCCAGATGAATGCTTTGAAATTTATTACACTAAAACTTGCAGTGGATTAATTATTAATTCTTATAAGTTAAGTTTAAATTATTAAATTTAAAATTATTGTGATGATATATAATTTAGAATGTTCCAGGTATTGTACACATGCACCAAAATTTAGCAATAAAGATGTTCCCTCTGATTTTAGGGTTGGGTTAAGAAAGGAAAATAAAGACAAGTAGCAAAAAGATAGGGAGAGCTAGAGATCGGGGAGGAGAGGAAAAGAGGAGAGGAGAGGAGGGGAAGGTAGGGAAGGGGAGGGAGAGGAGAGGAGAGAAAAAGAAACAGACAGACAGAGACAGAGAGACAGAAAGAGACAGAAAGATGTTATCAGGAATAGTTAGACACATACACATCCCTATTATATAAGGTGCTATAACTGTTTAACTCATTTGCTCTTATTAATTATATATTAATATATAATTATTAATATAATTAATATTAATTAATTAAATAATATTAATTATATATTGCCATGCTGGTGTTTTTTGCTTAGTTGTCATTCCATATCTGTGTCAATAATACTATACTTTGGAATACATTAATGAGAACATTATTTTGAGTTTGTAAATATGTGGGACAAAAGAGATAGGAGAAAGATCACACTGTTTAAAATCAGGCACAGATATTTATAGAACATGTTACAGCTATCTAAGAATTGACTCAGAACAAGATACAGCGATCAAGAGTGTGTACAGGTGATAGACTTCAATTAGAAGGCATTCTGTTACCAGGTCCTGGAGGAGGTGGGGACTACCAAAAGACCTTAGGATAGGCATTCATTCTATTGTAATTGGTTTTGGAATGCAGCATCCCTTTGCTTGTTAGAATCATTAGAATAACATTGCTGACATTGTGCAAGAAAGTAATAATAGAAGCTCCGGGAATGACAGTGAAAATACTGGCTAGTGTAGAGACAAAAGACTAGGTCTCTGATGATGGGGGTCGAGAAACTACACAGTGCTGAAGTGATGTTTATGATACTCTAAATAGTAATGGCAGGAGTCAATCAACAGCAAAAAGAAGCAGTGTTGTTATGGAGATCTTGGTGTGCAGTTGACACAGATATTTTTCAGGTCAGGTGCACAACCATTTCTGATGTGTGTCCTTTGTATGATCTTTGGATTTATTTGCTTTTTTTTCCTTACTCAAGTTCACGTTTCATATCCAAGGTTGTATGTCTTCAGCATGCAATTCCTAATTGTCACAGACTAGTAATAGGAATCAGCATTCAAGGATTTATCAGATTTTAAAAGCCTAGAGAACTGTGGCTTGTTGTGTGGCAAGTGAACTCTGAAACCAGACGGGAAGATTGGTAAAGTTGAGTGAGCGCAGACCCCATGAATCTCAAGAGTGAGAAGAGCAGGACTGTGGCCATTTCCTGCCTACCTCTTCCTGCTCTAGATCACTGTAACCATGACACCTCGCTGAGAAGACCATGACAATCAGTCTTGTATTGAAAACACCCGGAGTCCTTCCCCATTCAAGCAGAGCATCACTAGCATCTCAAAATGAGCTAAAAGGAAACATCTAAATCCTGTCCTACTTCTCAGTGTTTGTATTGTCCTTGCCCACATGGAATCAAGCGCAGAAGTGATTTCCCCAAAGACAGTCTGAGAGGTGCTGCTTTACTGAGCGGAATACTTGGGAAAGAGTTCTCTCTCCGGAAGCATTCATGAGAGCCCAAGGCTGAACCTTGGGCTCACCTGGCAGGCCAGGCTCATGCCACTGCTACTCCCACAGCTGACACCGGCACTGGTGCTGGCGCTGCCCTGGTAATGGGATCCCGGCTGTGGAAATCTCATTTCTCTTCTAAGAGCTGTAGTAGTTCCGGTTTACACGGCCTCGCTAAGACCCATGGAACCTATTAATCCCAGTTCTGCTTCACCTTTCAGGTGGTGAGAGGATGAATGCTACTAAGTGATTAGACATTTCTGTGATGGTCTCTGCATGAATTAACATGTAAGTACCTGGAGGAACTGAGGCTTGTGTGATTAGAGTCGCTGATGTTAGGGAAATGATTTAGTTCCCTTTTATTTTGCAATATTTGCTCCTGTGAAACAGAGCTTCTCCTGGTGATCTTGTGTGATGTAAGTGTCCATAACAAGGTCCTGAGCTCCAATTGTCCAGGTAACTCTTCTCAAACTTTTTGTGTGCTGTATATTTAATGTCATTAACTCCTCAATGAAGAATAAATTTTATGTTAGTCTTTAAGAGAGTAAAACCAAATAAATTTTAAAACTTGCATGCAAAGTGATTTAAAAGTACTATCCAACTTTATTAGAAGTTGTGAAACTTTTACAAATAGACATATTTTCAAAACTGAAAATAAAAAATTGGTATTATATTTGAGTTTTAAAATAGTAGTGTTCAACTTAATAAAGAATGATCTATATTTATTTGCATCTTCATTTATCTGATGAATATATATTTATGTGAATAATCTAACACATCAATTTGTTAATTTACAAGTAGTAGCAAATATGCCATGTATTCTATAGAAAATTCCATAGTAAATACATAGGAGAATAAAAATAGGCAAGACAAATATCTAGTATTATAACATCAGTGTTAGCCTTCTGGTCTTTTATTAAGCAACTCTGCAAAATTTCCTTTGTATTGAGTAATTTTAATACGCACACATGTGCGTGTGCACATACTCCCATACATACTGGATAGAACCATGAGATAGTAAGTAGTTTAGCAGAGGAGTACGTGATCAGTTAGAACCACACATTACATTTAGAGAGAGTAGAGTGGAGGTGCTAGTGGAAAGTATATTTGGTCTATTGGTTAGAACATGTGAAGGTTGTAGCTGAATAAATGTTCAAGTGTTGTGAACGTGCATATACATAGTTCAAAAAGAACCAACACAAGCGATTGATTGCTTTCTATGAAATATTCTCCATATGAAGAATAGCATCAATTCTGAGAGCAATAATCAGAGAATATGCCTATACAGTTGTCCTTTTTCCCCTACCTTGAATTTTGCCACAGGACTCTTTTATCTACTGCTGTAATACATAAAGAATACACACTCACAAAGCTTAATTCAACCCCAGGACCAAAAAGTAAGCCTTTGATTGCTGGGCATCCCTGAAATCTCATAAGAAGCCCTGGAACACAAAACAGTGCTTCATCTGAGTCCGTAATGCACTATCAGCGTGTCAGCCCTTCCTCCAATGACAGATACAAAGTGGAAATGAAAACGTTTTCATCATCATTTTCTTCTCCTTGTTCCTGCTGTCACGTAGGTAATACTATATCAACCTTTTCTCAACCATGATAGCGTGTATATTTATATCCTCCTTACCAGTCAATCATACTTGCTACTTCTAGATAATAATAAAAGATAAAGGTTTAATCAACGTGGTAATATTTAAACCTTCATCTGGATTATCTGTTTCCATGATAAATTCCAGAGCTCTCAGTATGTATTCCCTGTCTCCCTTCATCCCCATTCATGTCCACCGCTTTCAAAGGACTTTTTCTTAAAGGATTTCTTAACTGCTCAGAATAAATTCTTTCTCTTCCTTTCTCTCTCATTCTTCCCTCCTCTTCTCCCTCTCCACTATACATCTGGATAGAGCAGAATTATCACACTAAGGTACACTCAACTTGGCTTCAATGTTGTCTTATGAAACCGTCTTCCCAAATGGGAAAGGCAACAACAAATTCCTCCATGGTGATAGGAACAACTCTTTTTATGAAGACATTTTGACTTGGGTAACAGGTAAAAACGAAATATATGCATGAACTCTTCACAGGCTTGTAAACTATCTGGTGTACAGGAATGAACTCTGATGAGGAACAGTCTCAGAAAGGAGTACACAAGAACAAAGAGCAAGGCAGCTTCTTAACCTATATTTACTTGCCATGTATTTGTCCCCACTTAAAAAATAACTTAACCAGAAGATTGAGAAATGATCACACTCTCAGTTTGAGTGATAAGCAGAGGGCAGAAGAAAAATATGTTCATCTGCTTGAAAAATTATGTATTCTTAGCAATATGGTTTTGAATGTTGTAATTCACTGATATGAACTGTGAAGGAAGAAAAGTATTGGGACAGAAATGATAAGTAAGGTATAATTGTTAAAAACAGAATGTACTGGTTTATGTATATTTAATAATGATATCAATAACCTTATTTTATTTATATTGTATCATTAGATACAACTTTCTGCATGCATACACGCACGTGTGTGTATGCACATGTGTATTTTGGTATATGTACCTGTGACTGAATGCAGGGGTCAGAGGGAGATGTTAGAGCAATATCTTCAATATCTTCCATCTTTTATTCAAGAGAGATTTTCTCATTGAATTTTGGGTTAGATTGCTAACCAGCAAGACACAGGAATCCTCCTGTTTCCATGAGCCTTAACTCTAAAGTTAAAGGTGAATATGGCCAGATATTTATATTTATTCTACACAGAACCTGGAATCTAAACACAGACCCTTATGCTTGCACAACTGAACTGAATCTTTCCCATTCAAATGAATTCCTCCAACCACTGAGGAAGTGCAGAGATTCCATCATTCACTACAATTGTTTTTAAAATTATATGGAGTAACAAAAAGAATAATTACTGTCAACAAACAATACTTACAATTCTGTGTATAGAAACTGTTGTCTTCACTATCAGAGGACATGTACATGGTAAGCCAATTTACAAGTGTGAAGTACTGGCAGGCAAATGGACTCAGTGCTGTTCCAGCACATGTGATGACCTGACAGCATGGATTCTTGGAATTAAGATACTGGCTAGGAAGTTTTAAAATATTTCCTTCTCTGAAAAGGAGCTTGGAGGATCACTGTTCATTCTTCTAGGTTTCTTGTACCCTGTATTTCTGAAAGCAGTTCTTTTAGTTAAGCAAATGTCATCAGTTTGAAGGAATAAAGTCTTTCCTCATCAGCTCTCCCTTCCTATTTGCAATACATTTTAGAACTTTACTCTCAAAAGAAATTAATTTTCTTCAGGTCTATATCACTGAAAGACAATTACAACAGGAAAAGGATTGATTGCAGGACTCTTTGTAGAGAGAATCTCTTACAAGCAACATCTGCCAATAAAAACCCAATGGCCAATGAGCTGAAGCAGGAAATAGGACATGGGGCACTGGAAGGAAGAGAGGAATCTGAGAAATAGTGAGAGAATAAAAAGAGGGAGACGCTGGGAGAGACACTGAGGAAGACATGAAGGAAGAAGCAGATTGGGAGCAGCGAAAGAGAGATAACTAACTGCATGGAAGACATAGACTAGTATGAATGGGTTTAATAAATTAAAAGCTAGTCATGTAATGAGCCAAAGCTATGGCCTAGGCATTTATAATAGTCTTGGAGGTGTTGCTGTTAAGAAATAAGTGGTCAGAATTTAAAAATCGATTTATTTTTTACAACAATTTAAATTTTTAATTCTGTTTGAAAATTCTCAAGAACATAAGTAAATAGATATTATAATGCATATATTTATGATTAGTTTTGAACTGTTAGATAACTTGTGAAAGCTCCATTACCTGATTAGACCACAGACCTGTTCAACACCAGCACACACAATTTTTTCTATCCTGGTTTCCTCTCTCTCTCTCTCTTTAATTTTATTTTTCATAATTTATTTACATTTCAAATGTTTCCCCCTTTCCACCTTTCCCCTTTGGAACCTCCCCATTTCCTCCTCCTCCCCCTGCCACTATGGGGGTATTCCCCCACCTACCCACCCACCCACTCTCTTCTTCCCTCCTTGGCATTCTCCTATACTGGGGGATCTAACACCCTCAGGCCCAAGGGCCTCTCCTCCCCCTGATGGATAACAAGACCCTCCTCTGCCTCATATGTGGGCTGCACCATGGGTCTCTCCATGTGTATTCTTTGGTTGGTGGATCAGTCTCCAGGAGTATGGGGAGTCAAGCCAGTTACCACTGTTGTTGCCTCCCTGGGGATGCAAACTCCCTCAGCTCCTTCACTCCGTTCTCCATGTCCTCCATCTGGGACCTCACACTCAGCCCTACTATTGCTGCGAAGTGACTCTTGGGTATTTCGAGCTTTTGGGCTAATAACCACTTAACAGTGAGTACATACCATTTTCATTCTTGTGTGACTGTGTTACCTCGCTCAGGATGATATTTTCAAGTTCCATCCATTTGCCTGCGAATTTCATGAAGTCATTGTTTTTAATAGCCGAGTAGTATTCCATTGTGTAAATGTACCATATTTTCTGTATCCATTCCTCTGTTGAGGGACATCTGGGTTGTTTCCAGTTTCTGGCTATTATAAATATGGCTGCTATGAACATAGCGGAACATGTGTCTTTATTACATATTGGCTGGTTTCCTTTCTCAAAGGCAATGATTAGAGCTTATTAAAACATGCTTAGTCTCAAATAGACACATAGTTGTATGTATAAAAGCATCCAAATATTATATTTGCAAACACTTTTGATTCATCATTCATTATTAATAATAAATGATAGTAAATAATTACAGACATGATAGAAAACTATGGAAATACCTGGGGCACTTAGTCATATGACTTAAAAACACTTTTTGTGTGTTTGCTAGCATTAGAGTATTGTTTCTGAAAACAGTATTGTACTGTCAGTATTAGCAATTTTGATTTAAAAGGAAAGGTTGACCCTGACATTAGCAAGACAGGATTAATGTCAGTGGAGTTGGCAGACTATGAGTTCTGGGTCTGACAAAAGCTCAGCATATTTCTGCTGACAACTCATTTTGCCTAATCAACTTCTTAATAACAGGTGAATATATTAAGAGCAGTAAGTAGGCTAAGTTTCTTATTGCTGATTGCTGTGATATTTAAAAGATTTGAATCAATAATTAGGATAATTAAGTCATTCAATGTCAACCTTCTATGCAGACATTTGAAACTATTTTTTTTAAAAAAAAAATAGCTGGCATGACATTTAGGTTTTCCTTCCAGTCTTTGCCTTATACATGAGCAGTGGTAAAGCAGATGCAAAGGGACATTTACAAATGCACTGAGGTCAAAACAATGCTCAGTAGGAGTTATCCGAATTAACCTCTAAAGAGATGAAAATGTGATGTTTCATGTGGCTGCACACAGGTTCCATGCTGCCATTTTCCCAAAGCATTTTCACTCATATTACCTTCTTCAGTATCTAGCATCGTTCAGAGAATTGTCCATAGCTGAGAGGATACCCAGTGGGCTACTGGCTCCATCTGTTCATTCATCATCCTTATGGTAAATGTGCAAAATGAGATGTTTGCCTAGGTCACAAACCAAAGTTCAGTCATGAAGGTTTTTCATTAAAAAAAAAAAAAATTCTTTTCTTCGGGACAGAATTATATGATGTTCCCTGTGTATTTTATATATGTATAAAATAATAATCCAACTATCATATAAATAACAGAACTGTATGAAATGTTGTATGATAGTTGATTTAATTCACACAAAACTTTAACCCACCAGAAAAGGTATGTTTTCTTGCCTGTTATAAATGTGAACAAAAAAGACACAACTATCTTTAATTATAGCTAGTTTATAATGTAAGGAATACACACACCATAGCATTTGCAAATACATTTGGTGTGTACACTATATGGTTATTTAAATCAGCCAACTAGGTAGGATACACCACTTCCTTACAACAGTGAACACTATTGTCATCTTCCTTCTTAACATTTAGTAGCATATATTATAAATACACTTGTAGCTTAGTGCTTATCTAATTTTGTAATGAAACTGTATTACTTCTTTCATTCATTTAATAAAAATTATATTTATATCAGCAGAAAGAAATAAAGAAATAAAGATAGTTAGAGAGAGAGAGAGAGAGAGAGAGAGAGAGAGAGAGAGAGAGAGGAGAGAAATCAAGATAGAGTAATAGAAGGGGAGAGAGGGAAAAAGAAATGGTGGTATGGTGATGTTATGGTAGGAAAGGAGCGGGAGAGATAAGGGAGATGAGAGAGTCAGAGCTAGAGGGAGATGTGTTGTGTAGTCTAGGACCCAAGGCATGATTCTTCTACTTTTTCTTCAGCTGCGAGATTATGGACCTGTATCTATGAAAACTGGAAAATCTCACTACAGACAGAAAAGTTTTAGACTAAATGTAAGAATACAGAGATACTGCCAATGCCTCATGATGCAACAGGAAATTTCTATGACTGTAGATAAAGAAAAGCTTTTGAAAACAAGGAAGCCATTGAAGGAGCACATTGAGCTCGTGGGGTGGCTGGACAAATTATGGGGTATGCTACCAAAACTGAAGACCTGGTTTTTATTATTGGAACCTACTCGATAGAAGGAGAGACAGAACTCCTGCCAAGTTGTCCTCTGACCTCTACATGTGCACCCTGTCACCTGGATGGTAATACATGTGAACATAAATTAAATGAAAGATAATTTTAAAACTGTTTTAAATATATGCTTTTCAATTATTCTTTAACAATTATTAGTGGAAAAAAATGTGTGACATAGAATCTACAGCACAATGAAATTCTCAGAGAATGAGGGAATGTCAGAGACAAAAGACTTAGGATATCTGTCCAGACAAATGCTTTGTGGATGATTCTGCCTGAGTCTGTGCTTGTGTCCTCAAAAGTGTGGGCATTTGGAGAAGAAATAGCTCCCAGGAAAGAAAGCAAGGAGCTGTCTTCATGCTCTATTATCCAAGGAGCTGCAAGATTGGATGCTTGTTCAGTGTGTGGCCTGAGATGATATTTTCAGTTATCTGTTAAGGGGCTGTAAGATCTGGCAGCTGTAGAGTGAAGAAACACTTTTGTGAACTATTTAGGAAACAGAGCTTTAGGTCACAGAAAATTTCAAAACCTAGTATGAAAAAATAATTGTTGTGCACATCCGTGACAAAGGAGGTTCACAAGGGGACTCTAAGACTGTCATTTCAACATCTCAGAACTTGGGTGAACCCAGGTAAAATGCGAGGAAACAAAATATTTGTTCTTATATGTTTGCTGAAGTAGGGTAACTCATGTTCCCCTTTGAAAGAGAACAATGAGAATTTAATATACATCACGTATGAAGTTGTGTTTATATTTCTTTTTTCTAAACTGTAGTTTATATAAATAGAAAAGAGTGATTTGAAATGTTTGGTTGATAGAGGTTTGAAATTACATAAATCCACAGATTCTGACTCTTGCTTCCCTTTAGACTTCTTTTCCATAGCTGGACCATCTTGTCTGGCCTCAGCGGGAGGCAATGCACTTAATCCTGCTGTACTTGATGAACCAGGGTGGGTTGGTACCCATGGGGGATGTGGCTTCCCTTTTCTGAGGAAAGGGGAACGTGGGAATAATGGGAAGGATTTCTAATAATGTGGGACTGGGAGGAGAGAAGAGTGGGGGGATAAATCAACCTGAGGAAAAGAGAAGAAAACAAAACTAGATAAAATAAATCCTTAGAATTTGCACAATGAATTGGACAGAGAATAGCACCACATGCTTTCACGTTTCTAGAATAAGAAACTATGCTTTTTTATTCTAGTCATGCTTTTGAAAAACTAGTCAGGGGTTAGCTTTCATTTGGATAAAGTTCATGCATTGCTTGGCATATGAGATCCAGAAGTGTTTCTGAGCTTCATCACAATACTGCATTAATCCATAACCTCTCATTGTTGAGTTTAATTGTTCTAGTTTATGAACGCTGGGAACTTTCCTCACTGCTTGTTATTGTTGAGTGCTAGCATTTTTTTCAACATTTGATTAATTTTGATACCCATCCATAATTGTGCCATTTCAGTCTGATATTTATAGTTCTGTGACTGTTCTAACTGATCCATTTCCTCATGGTTTGATTTTATATTTTGGACAGCTTATTTCCCTGAACTTTCCTATAACACCGCATGGTTTTTATAGGCAGGCTTATCAAAAGTTTCATTCATAAACCTTTTTTTTTGTGTTAATTGACATAAGATCTAAAAGTTTAAAGTGTAAGTTTAAAAATCTTTTTTGTTATTTTATTTTAGTTTTAGCTTTTGTGGACTGGGTTTCTCTGTGTAGGCCTAGCTGTCCTGAAACTTGCTCTGTGGACCAGACTGGCCTTCATCCACCTGCTTCTGTCTCCCATATCCTTGGATTAAATCTAAGTGCCACCACTTCCCATCTAAGAATAATTTTGATACTGGAATTAGAATAAAGACAATGAGCACATCCATTTCTAGAGTGGGTTTATTTTTCTATATAATTTCTCTCTAAGGTCCTTGACTGCATATTCTAAAGCAGTCACTTTTATCATCAATCAAAATGAGTTTATTCATCAACAACTTTATTCCAATAAACTCATTCTATTGATGGCCATGTTTGAGTTATTTTTCTCATGTTTTTTAACTTTCATCCATGGTGTTGTGACCATCAATGGCTCATTTGTTTTCATTATTGGCAGCTTTCCATTGTATGAATAAAGCACTTTATAACAGGCTCTGCAATCATTAAAACATAATTTGCTGGTTGATGACATTTCATATCTATATCAAAGTATTTTTAATTATTTGTAGTAAATTCATAGTAACCATGACTTTATCTACTAATTAAAGAGTCACTTTCATTTTAAAGTTACTTGATTTTAACTCACATGTTCTGCTTAGCTCCTTTATGTGACAGTGTTCTCATTAATTTCATACTTGCTGTGCTGATGTATATATTCCTGTAAATGTCCTTGGTCTTTATTCAATATTCAAAGTTTCTCTTAAGTTAAGTATATAAGATGTGTGTGTGTGTGTGTGTGTGTGTGTGTGTCTGTGTGTCTGTGTGTCTGTGTGTCTGTTTAATTTGACTATATGCAATTGGATAACCCTATTGAGAAATCATTCCTGAAGAAGACTGAATATCCCTTTCTCAGTTGTTACTAACTCTTCTTTACTTAGGGATGGAGCCTTGTGAAATTTCCTCATCCATGTTGTCATGTCATATATGTGTACATGTGTGTACACACACACACACACACACGCATACACATATTTATGATAATTAAATAAGAGTTAATAAATTTGAGAGGGACTAAGGGACACAGTAGCAGGAAGTGGAAGAAAGGGGTGAGAAATGATGTAAAAACATTATGGATGTAGGAATTCTCTGAAAAAATTAAAAAACAATTACTTGAACATACTATCTTCAGGAAGATTTTTTTTCAGGACTCCTATTGAGTTATGTTTAGGTCCAGCTCTTGCAAAAGGGACTTCTAATTCCTCAGATGTGAGACATGGTATCTTATAAACAGTGAAGTTTTATAGAGTTGGTGGTGGGAATAAATATTCCTGTTGATCTTAAGTGGATGTTTAATAGCCCTTCTGGTGTCAGTCTTTGGTGGTTCTCTGTGTCACTGTCACATGTTCACTCCTTCCTTTATAGCAGTGTGTCTTATAAATGCTGCTCACCCTTTTCTCTTCATGTCCTCATCTCTACCTGCTGAGCTTAGAGGATTATTGCTCTTCTCCTGGCTTAGAGTGAATCGGTTTGTAAACTTCTCCAGGCAATAAATGGGTTTACCTAATTTGTTCACTGTGTGTTGGGAATCCTTGTCTTTTATTTCCTAATTGTAGTTTCAGAAGCTTCTTTACTTTTCTTTCAAGGAAACCTTGTAAGCATCAATCAATTCAATCTTCATGTATCAGACTATTGGTTAAAGGTTTCTGAAGGAAGGAGCACCATTTTCCTTAGTGTTCTGGCCATCAACTGTTTGATGGCTTTTACTTAAAAGAAACATCTCACAACAGTGCTCAGACAGAGAACTCTAATTGAGCTCTGAGTTGCACAAAAAAACAAAAACAAAAAGAAAAAGAAAACGAATATCAAAAGTGAGTTACTGAAATTAAGGGCCTTTGTGAAAATGTGAGGGAGAAGAAAGCAGAAGCTGTGTGTGTGTCTGTGTGTGTGTGTGTCTGTGTGTGTGGTTGTGTGTGCATACAGCGTGTGTGTGTGCGCACGTGTGTGTAAACTGTAAAACGAAATGATTAATTATTTAAAAAACAACCATCATTCCTTGATACTGACTCTCAAGCACTAGGCAAATCATGAATTAATTTTGTCTGTTTAAAATTGTTTATTTATTGGCATTGAGTTTGATAAACTGCTTCAGACTTAAGTGGTTTCTCACTTAGCATAAGTTTACAAAATGTTATCATTATTCATGGCCATTGTCACGTAATATTTCATTCTATTGGTACACACCCCATTTATTGACCATATGTTCCTCAGCTGATGCCTTTTGGGTTGTTTCCACTCCCGAGATTCTGGCTAATACTTTTTAAAACATATGTGTACAGCTGGTGCTCTTTTGCTGGTTGAGAAAGCATTTAGAAAATCTTGCTATTAGTTTCTGTATGTGTATTAGAAGATACCAGTGGTGCTTCTGCATCTCAACATTTTCTTGTGGGAAGTTTTCAAATGACAAAATCAATCCTTAAAATTACTAACACATGTATGGGCAAGCTAAACATTGGTCCTGTTTCATCCTGAAGTTCCACTTTATTCCTGGTTCTCCTTGACCTCCTCTCCACAGTTCTTCTCTACTACCCTTTTTGTTATTCTTGTATAACAACAGTATTGTTGTGTAACACTCTATCATAATTAGGGCTTTGTTGCTGTGAAGAGACACTGTGATCACAGGAAGTCATGACGGAAAACGTTTAAATGGATTGAGTTAGTTACATTTCACACATTTAATTCATTATCATCATAATGAAAAGCATGACAGCATGTAGGCAGACATGTTGCTGGAGGAGTCGAGAATTCTAAATCTGATGCCAAGACAAGAGACTGTCCCACTGATCATGGCTTGAGCATAGATCAGATATCAAGCCTGCCTCAGAAAAGGCATACTTCCTCCAACAGTGCCACACCTCTAAAAAATGCCACTCCCTATATCCAAGCATTGAAACACGTGAACCTATAAAAGCCATTCCTATCCAACCACCACATTCCACTCTCTGGCCCCCATTGCCTTGTAGCTATAACATAATGGAGAAATTGATTCAGTCTAATCTCAAAAGTCCCCATAGTCTGTAACAGTCTCAAACTCATTTAAAAGCCCCACATTCAAAGTCTTTTTTGAGAATCATAAAATGTCTAACTGTAATATCCTATAGAATCAAAATTAAAAATCAGATCACAGATACTTCTAACATATAATGGCACAGAATATATATTGCTGTTTCAAAATGGAGAAAAGGGATAATAGTGAGAAAATGCTGGACCACAATAAGACCTTTTTACTATAACTTATACGTTGGTCAGTGTACTAGTCAGGGTTCTCTAGAGTCACAGAATTTATGAGTAGTCTCTATATAGTAAGGGAATTTATTGATGACTTACAGTCTGTAGTCCAACTCTCCAACAATGGTCAGCAGCAGTTGTGTACGAAAGTCCAAGGATCTAGCAGTTGTTCAGTCCCACGAGGCAGGCAGGCGAAGAAGAGCAAATCTTCCTTTTCCAATGTCCTTATGTAGGTCTCCAGCAGAAGGTGTGGCCCAGATTAAAGGTGTGTATCACTATGCATGGATATGGGACTTGCTTTTTCCCAACCTAACCTTGAATTCAGAGATCTCCTTGTCTCAGTCTCCTAGGATTAAGGACATGTACTACTATGCCTCAAGATCTCCATGCCAAGATCCAGGTCAGAAACTTGTGTCTTTCAGCCTCAAGATCTGGATCATAGGTGATCCTTCTAATTTTGGATTGTAGTTCACTCCAGATACAGTCAAGATGACAATCAGGAATAGCCACCACAGTCAGCCTCTCACTACCTTTCTCTAACTTTGTTCAGCCTGTCTTTGTCATTTTAAAACTTCAATGACATAAACTTTCTTAGCTTTAAGATAAGTATGAGACCATATGGTACTTGTTAGTGATTGACATATTTAGGTTAAAATGGCAATCTCCCGTTCTATCCCCATTGTTCTGTTATCAGTTTCATTATTTTAATGACTGGATTGCCTTCTGATGAGTCCATGTACCTTGCTAAGTTGGGGATTTGTGTTTTTTTCCCCCATTTCTTGCCTATGTGGATAGGGCTTCTGTATGGACTCCATCAAATGATTTTTTTTTTCTTTCTGTTTAGCGAAGAAAGCAATCAACAGAGCTGAAGCAACTTAAAAAATTGTAAAAATATGGATTGTATACTTAATGCATAGTTAGGATCCAGAAGAGTAAGGAACTCTGAACGCTCAGCAGTGAAAGTACTTGTAATACATAGATATGGACATTAGTCAGGCATGATGACACATACCTGTATACCAAGAATTCAGGAGACATAGGGAAGAAGAGAACAAGATCCAGACTATTTTAGTCTATAAAGCAATCCTCATTAAAACAAGAAAAACAAAAGACTGAAAAGTTTTATAGCATTCCCAGCCATTTGTCTTCTCACAATAATTCATAGAAATCGGCATAATTGAATATTAGACTACCAGATGGAGCCCAGAAGCAAAATGTATGAATTTGCCTACATATACCATTTGTTATTGTTTATATGCTTCAAACTCTTTACAATCTTGCTGCAAAGAACCTCTGATTGGATAACGTTTGAGGAAAGCTCAGAGCTCAACTCACACACCATTTATTTTGTAGCTTACAGTAAGAAAGTTGCTTCCATACACTTTAGCTATTCTAACTGTGGAAGATGGTGTAAGGGCCAAAGTTATCATGTAAGCCCCACTTATCCAAGGATGGATATGTCCTGAAATGTTGGATGCTTTTGTTTATGGGAAATAACAAGATATATGCTTTCTCTCTCCTGAAGAAGTTTGTTTTCACTGGATGTGCTTGACAGAATGTGGATAGGAGTTACTAAGACAGAAAATACATCAGTGTACTGGCTGGTTTTGTGTTAACATAACACAAGCTGGAGTTATCACAGAGAAAGGAGTTTCAGTTGAGATAATGCCTCCATGAGATCCAGCTGTAAGGCATTTTCTCAATTAGTGATCAAGAGATGAGGGGCCCTTGGGGGTGGTACCATCTGTGGGCTGGTAGTCTTGGGTTCTATAAGAAAGCCAGCTGAGCAAACCAGGATAAGAAGCAAGCCAGTAAGAAACATCCCTCCTTGGCCTCTCCATCAGCTCCTGCTTCCTGACCTGCTTGAGTTCCAGTCCTGACTTCCTTTAGTGATGAACAGCAGTGTGGAAGTGTAAGCTCAATAAACCCTTTCCTCCTCAACATGCTTCTTGGTCATGATGTTTGTGCAGGAATAGAAACCCTGACTAAGACAATCAGGATGTATGCTTGCTCCTGATTGGATTTAATGGGAAGTATGGTGGCCTTGTGGTTTTGCCTTTTATAAGCTTCCCAAATATGATTCGCAGCCAATTTCTGTGAACCCAGGAATAGACCATCCTGGTCAGTATTTAATTTAAGCTTGCTTCAATTTTGTCATTTTGTCTCAAAATAGGAGAACTGTTTTTTTCTCCTAGGATTCTCAGGATTAACATTTGGAGCTCCCCACTGAGGGGGAAATATATAATATATATATTATATATATGTGTGTGTGTGTGTGTGTGTGTATGTGTTTATGTTGAATGTTGAGAGTATTGAAAATATGTAGGACTATGAAGATTTTTCAGGTTAGAGTGAATGCTCTTTGCATTATAATATCTTTACAAGCCCACGGCGGGGATGGGGGGCAGGTCAAAGAGTAGAATATGGTGGATTATCAAACACAACAACAAATTCCAAATTCCACCAAAATTCTGTTGAAGCTAAGCTTTTCAATTCCAGATCCTTGAAAGGCCATTATGCCATTCCTGGAATATGTTCACCTTGGGATAGGTAACCACTCTATGAATGGTAGACAAGGATTGCTACATAAAATTGTAAAATTAAAACAGTAAATATTATTTCTTTCATTCTGCAGAGATTCCTGGATTTCGATTGGGGGACTCCTGATCTGGGAATATAGAGGTCTTGATAATGTTCATGGCAAAGGGAAACTTGTCACACCCCATTGGTTATTTCTGGCTAATTGTGGGTTCAGCCAAAGCCACAAAAACCTGGGCTGCTTTTGTCTTTTCCTTCTGAATTACTTTGGCTTCACCTGGGCTCCTAGAATTCCTGAAGTAAGGCTCTGGGGAGCCTTAACTTACCAGAGACCCCTGAGTGAACACATAGAGTCGGGATTGATGCAACATGCAAAAGAAATTTATTTATCCAGCATGTTGGATTCGTTCTGCATACCAAGGCGGGAGAACAACCAGTTTAGGGACCTTATATACGGATTTTAGAGCAACAGCCTTTAGTCACAGTGTGATTGGTAGAACAGTGTGACTTTTAAACTGATCGGTCTTTAGGGAATGAGGCAGCATAAGCCCCTGCTTCCAGCCTATGTGCTCCCTAACCTGTTTCTTCCAGGAGGGAAGGGGTGCCCATGTGCTCAGAGGCCCGGGCAGACTTCTTACTGACATCCTAGGCTAGGCCTATACAAACCTTTCAGTTGGCCCCTATTGTTGTATGACACCCTGCCTTCCTCAGATCTGTTGTAGAGGTTAAGGATTGAAGCCCTGTTGGTGGACATCCATGTGCCAGGCCTCTTTGATTTTCTCGACCCCTGTTGTCACCAGAGTCTGGGCACACAGGTACATAGCATCTCCAAGCTCCTCAGATCCTGGTGTCAACAGGGAGTCCTCAGCACTTCAAGAAAACTCTATCTTCTGAGACTCAAGGTTAAGTTTGCAAAACCAAGAGGCTGATTATGTATTTTCAACATATAATAGTACAAAATATACAGTACTATTCCAAAAGTGAAGAATAGAGGCATAGTGAGGAAATACTGAACCAACAAAAGATTGAAACCCACCAGAGCAAACTCCAAATCTTGTAAATTCCTGTCTCTTGTCTAACAGCCTAGACAGCCCTTCAGATCATCTGCTGCTTAAAGCTGCTTTCCTGACTGCAACACACTTGTCTTTCTTGCGTTGGTTCTACTTCACCTTTACAGATCTCCTAGGCAGACATCACATGGTTCTGCCATTTCCAACATTTTGGAGTCATGAACAAAAAATGTTTAGCAGCTTCAAACTATGTCCTCAGCTCCATCAGTAGCCTCCCAAGAACGAGGGCTCCATTCAGGGACTCCTCTGCCACATGCCTGGCCTCAGAGGTTTTCCTCATTTAAGGAGGATGATTTCACAGTTCCTTTATTCCTGTGTCCTTCTTGATAAAGCCAGAACTAAATGGCCAAAGCTGCCAAATTCTTCTGCCTTCTGTGGATTGAATTGGCCCTACTCCTTGAATTACATTTGCATATGCTTTGACTTGTTAATGTTAATGCTTTTCAGGCTGAAGAAATCCCCAGGCCTCTTGTGCTTTCACCTCTTTCCTGAATGGCTGAGTCCTTTCTAGCACTGAAGGCACCATGTCCTTTATTCCATTTAACCTTAGGCTTTTCGTTATAAATTTCATCTCCTGAGCCCAAGACTTGGTTCCAGCATTATATTTCCTGGTGCTCTTTTTCTACTCGAACTGTTCAGGTGTATTTCTTTTTGCCCCATTTGCTTGTCTTCCTTATAGATCTTCATAAGAGTAATCACAATAAACAATGTAAAATAGCCAAACTTAGTTTATCTTTAAATCACTTCTGCTAATGAAATAAGCACAAATCTCTTCAATTTATATGTTAGGGTTTGGAGGAAATGAATGGAAAAAAATGAACAATGCAATTATATCATCTAAAAAATACAAGAAAAATACACAAAAATTTAAATTGTGAAAGAAAATAAACCATTAAGTCAAAAATATCAAAATAAATCATAGCAAATACTAATAATATTAATAAACATGAGCAAAAAGAAAAGAAAGAAAGAAGAAGAAAATGAAGTTTGCATTGACATAGTACTCCTGGGCATGGAGCCTAACTTGGTGTGTGGTTAATAAACTCAAATGACACTTCATTGGAAAACAGCCAAATAAACTGAATTTCTCGTTTCATCGGGCATCAGTTGTAAATGGGTTCTGCCTAGGAATGTGATCTTATGTTTATTTCCACTTCTCAGTATTAGGTTATCTTCTAATTTGAAGATGTGCAGGTCTTGTGTGTGCTGTCATGATCTCTGTGAGTTCTTATGTGCAGCAGCCCTGTTCTTTGTGGAAGTATTGGTAGTCTATCTGCTCCACTGGCTCTTACCATTTTTCTGTTTCCTCTTCTGCATCAATCCTTGAGGAGAGGGATTTGATGATGATATCACATATAGAGCTCAGTGAGTGTTCCCACCTCATTTTTTTCTTACCACTCTGTTCAAACAGTGTCTCTTCTGACTCCTTACTTTAACAGCACCTATTTCTCTCTCTTTGTTACTGGCATGTTATAATTCTCAGAGAGGCTACTTTTACTTACAAGTTTATTTATATGACTTTTTAGCATTGTTAAAATTATAATGTTCAATTGATTTTAAATATTTTAATGAAAACTGGAATTTAGTTTTAAGTAGTCATATTTGTCTTTTATAAAGTCATGTATGTTGCATCCTGTATCTTGATGCCTTTTCTTTTCTGAACTTGGTTGTTACTAGTAACCACTCTGGCCTCTAATTCCCCTCCCTAATGATGACTGAGCTCTGGGAGCTGAATTCTCAGAACCACCTATTTTAAATAACTTGTATTTATAAATCCTTTCTCTGCTTCCTTGTGATGTAAATCTTTCTAATAGCCCTTGGTCAGTATTACAACTCAGAAACATTCCTTTCAAGAAACTGCTGACTATATCTTTAAAATGTAATCATGAAAGAAGATAAAGTCCTATTTCCCAGCTTGGGTGAAAGGGTAAGAACTTAAGATCTGCTAAAACTTTATCTCACATTGTAAAATTACCAATAAAAAGTTTACTTTTCCACTGAGCGGGGTGATTAGTAAACACCTGGGACACTGGTTTTTCTCTAGCCCAGCAGTTCAGGATTTCCCTAAGACTTTGCCTGGGCTTCTACTGCCCAGCATGATAATAGTCAGAGTATAACAGATTTCTGTCTGCCCTTCTTCTATCAAATTTTTTTCCCAACTACTTTGCTTGTTGTCCGCTGTTTTAAAATCCTAAAACTATAGACTAAAACATTGTTCCTTATGTGAACTTATATTTGTGTTAATCATGCAACTGCGTAAACTTTTTGTTCTTATTATGTACATATATTTGTATTTTATTGTTCAGTGACTCATAATTCAGTCATTAATTGAACAACGTTATCTATAGGGCCTTGCCATCTGAATATACTTGGATCTCATAGCCTTGGATTTCACATTCATAGATTGAAACAACTGTAGTTCGAAATGCCCACATAAATGCAAACAGGTAGACTTTGATTTGGTCATTAATTTTTAATATCTATATTCCAATAGCTTTATGTAGTAAGTATATGTTTCAGTTCTCATAAGTAGCCTAGAAAGAATTTAATTTGTTTTTGAGGATGTTGTGTTATATGGAAGCACTATAATATGCATGGGACTTGAATGGATCTTGAAATCCATAAGGAATCCTGAAACCAGTGTACTGAAGATATCCCAGGAAAGCTCTACTTGAAAGACTGAAACCACAATCAAACAATGCAGCAGATTGCTGCAGTAGACACAAAGCTCTATTTGCAAATACATTATGCTGGATTCAGTGAATTGAAGAACATTTTAACACTAAGAATATACTTAAGTGTTGTCTTAGAATCAAGATGCTGAGACACTGCAGATTACACTACAACATAATTCTGAAATAAAACATTTAAAATGTTAACTTGGCCTCCTAAGCACCTCCTTATCCTGACTTTTAGATTCTTCACAAAGAACTGGGACCAAATGGACTTAATCTTTTGCACATATGCTTTTATTTTTTAAATTTTTCTGTTT
Source organism: Rhynchomys soricoides (assembly GCA_019843965.1). NCBI lineage: Eukaryota > Metazoa > Chordata > Mammalia > Rodentia > Muridae > Rhynchomys > Rhynchomys soricoides. Next base: position 6,627,190 of record JADRCH010000046.1, read on the forward strand.
AGATAGTGTATTTGAACATATTGTAAATTTAATTCTCTGTGGCATTGTTATTTAGTAATATTATGCCCGGCAATTAAGAGAAAATTAATTAAGTCTTGCTTGGTTTCACAGTGTATACTGTGATTTTAAAATGAATTTTAAAGCTTATTTATTTTATGTGCATAAGCATTTTGTTTGCATTTATATCTGTGTACCATGTGTGTGTTTGGTACCTTGAAAGGCCATAAGAGGATATAGGATCACACGCAACAGGAGTTATGGAATGTTTTAAATTGTCATGTAAGTCTAAGAAATTGAACAAGAATCCTCTAGAAAAGCAGCATATGCTCTTAACCACTGAGCCATCTTTCTAGCCCCCATCAGTAGTTTTAAGTCTTAAATTAACAATGACATTAAAAGAGTGAAAAAACAATGTTGATGGTGATTTCCCCAAATCATCACTAATCCACATTTTCCCATTCATTATATAATGTAAAGCTACTTATTTGTTTGTTTATTGTTATTTTTAATTTCTCCAAAACCACATTTAATTCTTTTTTCAAGATTAAACACTAACTTCTTATTCAATAATTACAATTTTAGAACAAATATGTGCTCATCATTTCTAAAGGTCAGGCTCACTGTATAAACTAGCCAAAGCTGTATGCAGAGTTAAATGTTGGTGGTCCGTGGTTGGTCCCTGGGTGAATAGTTCTATTTTCCTTCCAAGCATACAAGAAACTTGACTCTGATCTATTTTCCCGTCTCTAGTGTTATGTGCACATCTCTACTCTCACATAATTATCCTATCTTCTTCTTTTAACTATGTTTTTTATTCATTTTACATCCAAATACACGTCTTTTCTTTCAGTCTCCCTGTCTCACAGTCCCTCCCCCTTTCCTTCTTCCCCTTCTCCTCTAAGAGTATGGATATTGTATCTGAGAGTATTATAGCCCCATCCCTGGCATATGAAGTCTCATTCTGCAGGGCTAGGCACTTCTCCCACTGAGGCCAGAAAGGACAGCAGTTAGAGGAATGGATTCCATACAAAAGCCACAGCTTTAGGGGTAGTCCTCCACCCAGTTATTTGCGAACTGCATGAAGACTGAGCTGCTACATATGAGAACTGGGGCCTAGGTACAGCCCAGGTATGCTTTTTGGTTGGTGGTTCAGTCTCTTAGAGTGCTTAGGGATCCAGGTTAGTTGACTGTGAATTTCTTCCTGTGGAGTTCCTATCTTTTTCGGGGACCTAAATCTTACTCTTCCCACATTTAATTCTTAAGGAAAGAAGTATTTTACAAAACCGAAAGCCATATCAATAATCAAACTTGAGCAATGAAGAGAACAGCTCAAGACAACACAGTTGGCTGATAATTATATTCTCTACAATTTCTGGCACATTGAGCCTCAGGAGACAATCACTGAGTATTGGCATTATCAAAGTTTAATGGAAAAAATTATTGGTTCAATTACAGTGTCATGAACAAATGAATCATAGTATATTTCGCCTGAGACTCACTTGTAGTGCAAAAACAAGGATGAGTAAGATCTCATTGAAAGATATAGCTTATCTGCCTGTCCTCTGTCTGTCGGTCTCTCTCTTTCTCTCTCTGCCTCTACATGTCTGTCTATTTTTGTCTATCTGTCCCTTTCTGTTTCTGTCACTGTGTCTCAGTGTCTCTGTCTCTTTCTCTCTCTATGTATGTGTGGATGTGGATGTGTTGGAGATTGAATCCAGATACTTAAATATATCAAATTTCTCACAATTTTTCTGACTTTGTCTATTAATTCTAACATTTTTTTCTTTTGGTGGAATAGGTATGATTTTGTATCTATAAAGCAATGCCATCTGCAAATACAAATAAGCTGACACGTTACTTTCCAATTTTATTCTTTCTCTTTTCTAATTGTTTCTGTTTGTGTCAAATATGATATTAGATACATGTGCAAATGGGCATCCTTGCCTTGATCTAGGTTTTAAAGGAAACACATACAGGATTTCCTTCTTAGGAATAATATTGAACATGGAAATTTCAGGATGTCATTTTGAAGAATGTTCTTTCCATGAATGAAATTCTTTTTTTATTAGTTATTTTATTTATTTACATTTTCAATGTTATTCTCTTTCCAGGTTTCCCCTCCACAAACACCTATCCCCTGCCCCCTCCCACTTGCTTCTATGAAGGTGGTCCCTCACCCAACCACCTACTCCTACCTCACCATCCTAGCATCTGTCTAAGCTGGGGCATCAAGTCTCCACATGACCTAGAGCCTCCCCTCTCATTGATGCCATATAAGGCAATCATCTGCTGCATATGCAGCTGGATCCATGGGTCTCTCCATATGTACTCTTTGGTTGGTGGTTTAGTTCCTGGGAGCTCTGGAGGGGTCTGGATAGTTGATACTGTTGTTCTTCCCATGGGGTTGCAATCCCCTTCAGCTCATTCAGTCCTTCCTCTAACTCTTCCATTGGGGTTCCCTAGCTCAGTCTGGTGTTTGGCTGCAATCATCCGGCATCTGTATTGATCAGGTTGTGGCAGAGCCTCTTAGGGGACAACTATATCAGGCTCCTATCAGCAAGCGCTTCTTGGCATCATCAATAGTGTCTCTGTTTGGTGTATGCAGATAGCATGGGTCCCTAGGTGGGGCAGTCATTGGATGACCTTTCCTTCTGCCTCTGCTCCACATTTTTTTTTCCTGCATTTCCTTTAGACAGGAACAATTCTGGGTTAAAATTTTTGAGATGGGTGGGTGGCCTCATCCCTCAATAATTTTTAATTCTAAAGACATGTTGAATTGGATCTGATTGTCAAGATTATAATTTTGAATTTTTTATATTTTATATGAGTAATTATAATATGAACCATTCTTGTTCCCAAAGGATGAGTTCTACTTTATCATAATTATGTTTATATTTCTAAATGAGGTGTGCTTAGAATGTCTGAGTCTATTTTTATTAGTATGGTGGGATTAATTTGCATTTTTATTATATGTCTTTGTTGGGTCTTGGTAATGCTGGCCTTATAATTATTGGCAGAATTTCTTCTTTCAAGTGTATTGGTGTAGGAGAAATTTATTTATGAGAATTAGGATTAGTTCAAGTACTTTTGGAGGATTCAGTTTTGAAATCAACAACTCACTGACTTTTAAAAATTATAGTATAAGATTAAAAACAGCAAAACATTTTAATTTTAAATATTTGCTCGATTCTATCTTAGAATATTGTATATTTCCAGAAACTTATCTAAATTTTCATATGTTCCTATTTAGAGTATAATAGTTAATGATAATTTAATGTGATCTTTGTTTTCCTGTAAATACCAATTGTAGTTTTTTTCACTCTGTTTTTCTGTGTTATCACTTCAAAAATCACACAACAGTAAATATTTTCTGCCAAACAAAACAAAACAAACTAATAATACCTTCTTCTCAATACCTCATGGAATTTTCTCCCAAATTGATCACATACTTAGACATAAAACAAGTCTCAATATATGTAAGAAAACTGAAGTAACACCCCAAATTCTATCTGGCCACTACCAATTTAAACTTGATATCAATAAACACAGGAACAGGAGGGAAAGTCTGCAAACTCATGATCACTGAACAACTAACTACTTAATAAAAAATATATCAAGGCATAAATTTAAAAATTAAAGACTTTCTACAGTTGAATGAAAATGGATACACAACATAATAAAATTTATGAGACGCAATGAAGTTGATTCTAAAAGGCAATTTCATGTTCATAGCAGAAGTGCCTGCCTTGAAAGAGAGAGAAGGGAGAGAAAGAGTGATTGATACCATGCTACTAACATAATAGCACACATAAAAAACTATAGAACAAAAAATGGAAATCACATGCAGAAGGAGTAGACACAAAAAAAATCATCAAACACAGGACCAACATCAGTATATTAAAAACAAATGAAAAAAACAAATGAGTAGTGAAACAGGGTTGGCTCGTTGGAGAAACTAATAAAAGTGACAAAACTTTATCTCAATTAACTAAAAGATAGACAAACTATCTAAAGTTAACAAAATTATAGAGGAATAAGGATTCCCAATAATAGATGCTGAGCAAATCTAGAGTAACTTATGGACTTTCTTTAAGAATTTGTACTTGAATGATTTGGAAAATATAAAAGAAATGGATAATTTCCTCAATGCTTACCACATATCAAAGTTGTATTGTGGCTGTCCAGCAGCTGAGGATGAACTGGGTACCTGAAAGGGGAGTTGGAAATGTAAAAGGACAGGTGCAAGAGAAGGGTGAAGCCAAGACAAACGTTTCTGATCAAGGCTCAAAGTTTAATATTCAGTTCTTCGGTTATATAGCAAGAGCCCACAGACCCCATCCTTTGTTTCAGCTGGATTACGTTCAAAAAATTATTATTATTTTTAAATATAAGCTCTTCTGGATTACAAAGAACATTGTCATTTGGGCAAAGTGACAGTCTACAGAATGGGAAAAGACTTTTACCAACTATACATCCAGTAGAGAGCTAATATTAAAAGTATATAAAGAATTGAAAAAAAAAATAGACCTAGGTATCAAAAACAAATATCTCGATTTTTAAAAGGGGGTATAGATGTATACAAAGATTTTTTTCAAAAAAGAAACATCAAATGGCTGAGAAACACTTTAAAAATGGTTAGTATCCTTAGCCAAAATTGAAATGCAAAATCAAAACTCCTTAGAAATTTCATAGTATACTAGTTAGAGTAGCCAAATTTAATAAATAATAGTAATTAAACAAACAAACAAACAAAATACCAAAGGCAGCTCATGCTGATGAGGATGTGGAGCAAGGGCAGTACATGCCCAATGCTGGTAGAAAAGAATATCTGTACCTCCATTATGGCAATCAGAGTAGAGGTACTCTAGAATGACAGGAATTAATCTACCTCAAGATACAACCATACCATTCTTGAATATACACCCAAAGGATGCTTCATCCTACTGCAAGACATTTGTTCAGCCATGTTTATTGGTGCTCTACTATAATAATATCCAGAAGTTGGGAACAACCTAAATGTTCCTCAACAGAAGAATGAATGAAGAAAACGTGCCATATTTTCACAGTGGAATATTAGTAGAAGAGTAAAAAAAAATGAAATCATAAAATTGACAGTAAATAAGTACCACTAAAATTTTTTTTAAAAAAATAATAATTTTGAGTGGATAACTCAGTTCTAGAAAGACAAATATGGTGTGTATTCATTTGTATGTATATTAGATGCCAAGTTAAAAATAACCAAGGTACAATCTGAACAATCACAGAGGTTTAGTTGTAGAGTATGTGACTAGGAGTCAGGCTTTTAGCTTTGCTAAGAAAGGTAAATTGAATAAATATTTATGGATGGATTGGGCTGTGACTAGACTGGGTGAATAAAATGGGATATGGGAGAGAGGAGACAGATTACAGAACATATACTGGGAGGCACTGAAAAATGAAGTGCCCAATACAGTGGAAGCTTCAGTAAATATCTACATATATTGTTGTAGGTAGTCTGGTGCTGGGTATACAAATGCTAAATTCTTGAGGGAAGCCACCAACCCTACGTTGCCTCCAGATGACAGAATTCTTATATACACTGGCCTTTGTTGTGTTAATCTTGATCCACAATTAAGTTAATTGGCTAAGAAAAGGCTAAAACCTGTGATTGAGCAGTAGAAAGAGAAAGGCAGGATTTGAAGATTGAATGAGTGAGTCTCTGGAGAAAAAGGAGAAAAGAGACAGAGAAAGGAGGAGACCATCATGAGGATGTGGCCAGGAGAAGTACATCCTAAAGACAGACTGATGGAGCCAAAAGCCTAGACAGGCAAGACTCAGACATCAAGTAACAAGGGGTGTACATTTGGGATATAAGTTAGAATGGCTCAATGAGCTAGAAAAACTGTGGGTATGTCTATTTGTGTGTGTGTGTGTGTGTGTGTGTCTGTGCATGGGTGCCTTTTCTTAGGCTCTTCTCTTTCTGTTTGTTTCATCTTATTCCAATGTGTTAATTTTTGTTTTGTTTTACTACATTATATTTTATTTTACCATTATCTTTTAGAAGCCTGCTTATTTTCTAATGAGAGAGAAAAAGGGTGTAGATCTTGATGGGAGGAGACGGGGGAAGAAACTGGGACAAGTTGAAGGCAGGGATTGACAGTCAGGACATATTATGTGAAAAAGAAAATGTTATTTTCAATTAAAAAAAAACAAAAAATGTTTCTAAAATCCTTTAACATCAATTAATTAATAAGATGTTATGAATTTGAAAGAGACCAAAGACGGATAAATTTTTAAAAGAGGAAAGAGACATAGAAACGGCTTACTTATATTTTAGTCTCAAAAACTAAGGGAAGTAAATAAAACTCCTTTTTAGTTTTTAGTTTAGATGCTAACTCAAGTATGTGGAAAAGTTTTTGGAGATTTTATTCATGTTGTGATTCCTTTTAATTGAACTATTAATACTGTATTTTCAATACTCTGCACAATTTAATAAGCAATACTTTGCTTTCATATGTTTCTAATAAATTTAATATGTCTTTTAATATATTCAATTCTAGGCTGATCATGCTGAAGCATCTTGCTTATGAACTTATGGGTTTTTTTTTCTTGATTTCTGCCTTAAATCTTTTGTTTTCTGAGATGTTTGTTATTATATGAATTCTTTAAAATTTACTCAGTGTTTATCTACATCTAGTATATTTTTTATTCAGATGAGAGCTCCATGCAGTAATGAAAAAACTATATTTTACAGCTGCTGAATGAAATATTCTGTAATTGCCCTTTACATTCACTACATCTGTGTAGATTTGCAGCTTAGATATATTTCCACTGATTCAAGTGAGCGGTTGAAGTTCAATTATTTTATTGGACTCACACTCATGGATAGATTCAATAATATTTGCTTTACAAATTTGCTTACTCTAATTTTAGAGACATATTTATTACAATTTTACCTATCTCCATGAATTTCTCTGTTTCCCTCTGTCTATATTAACACCAATTTCCCTCACTTCAATGTTTTATGTAGTCTCCTTTTTGTGTTGTGACTTCTGCTCGAATATTTTTTCCCAATGACTTAGAGCATCTTTTTAAGCCTTTTATTTTTATTTCTTTCATATTTCAAAATGTTTTTTAATAAGGTAAGTAATTCTTGTTTGTACTAGTTTATTGTGATATGGCAGTATTGAGTTGTTAAAGATTCAGATGTAGCTAACTTGTCTTGAGTGTACCAGGAAGGTTTGCCATCGAAGTGAAACAAAAAGCAATGTCCAAAAATCTTAGTTGGGACTAAGAAATAAAAGATAAAAGCAAATAATGAAGAAAATCATGTTTTATTCTGTAGTATTTGGCATCATCTAAATGATAGATGATACGCTGTGGTACTTACTCATATGAACTGAATTTGTGGTTACAAAAGTAGTCCAGACTTCAACTGTTCCATAGGAACTCTTATTATATTGATGACTCATCTAATGGTATAGGAAAATTCATTGTCCTGATGTTCATCAATTTACTAATACATCTTTTTCCTCAGCCCAATAGTCAGATGCATCTATTATGGTTAATTCAACAGCTTATAAAATATATCTCTAATTGTGCCACGTTAAAAATGGGAATCATATATTACCTTCGTTTTACTGTTTTCTGATACAAGTTGATAAATTTAATATGCTTATATGTTATATGTATAAGTTGATATGTTTAGTATGCTTAGAAGAATTTTTCAGCAAAATTAATCATAGTAATTAAAATTTTATAAGGTTGTCTCCAAAAACATGCACAATCAACTTCAGTTTCAATATTTTTAAAACATAATTTTTAGGTGACAATACTAATTTCAACACTTACTAAATTTCATATTTACTGTCCTTATTTAATAATTTTTGTCCATCTAGTTTATTCTATTAGAAGATTGATTATTATACTTCAGTGACTTAAGAGCAATTTTGACAACTACTTCACTGTGAAAGTTCAGAAAGCATAAATTGCATATCCTCTCAGTTAAAAGTGCTCTAAAATGAAAGTAAAGTGATTATAGGCAGTGCTTACTGTAAACAACAGAAGATGCACTGAGAGAGCCTAAGTGTTAGGTGAAAGAAACATTCTGAGACTAAACTGTGATTACGGTTGAATTCCATTTTCAGAGATATGGCCTGAAGAAAATATTTATGGTTCAAATGATTACAACAGGAAATTTCGTTAGGGGTACTTTGAATTTAAGTCCAATCTCAGGCCAAAGATTAGAGAAAGCCATGGAAAACTGTTGGTTGGTTGACTGAATGCTTTTTGGTGGTGGTTTCTGAAATAGGAGACTGTGTAGTAACTACTTGAACATGCAGTATAGGAAGATACTCCTTGAATGTCTAGGCCAGAATATGAGAGGATTTACCTCCAAATCCTAGGCAGAATATCAAGTTAAAAAAAAATAGTAAAGAAGAAAAAAAACATTAGTATTCATAGATAACATCAAAGTAAATATAAACATTGAATGGTGTTACGGAAAATATTAAAAAAGAACCAGCAATCTTCCCACGCTACTGACTGCCACTTCCTGCCCCTGCCCCGGCACATTCCTGCTGAACTCCTCTGTGGCCATCAACTCTCCACTGGTCCGGAGCACCCGGGTTGATTCGCTGCCACACCAGCCCCACACAATGACCATCCACCCCGTGGTCAGCCGCCATAATACCTATTTATCCAGTAGAATCAAAACTCTTAATGCTTTTAGTTTGACCAATCAGATTTATATATCAATAAATTCTCAATACACAAGATGCCGATACAATAATTTTAGAACCAATTGATAATGATAAAAGCTGCCCACCTAGATTAGACAAATTATCCTAATATTCTAAACTGTATGATATCATAACTACCTGTGACTGGTTAAAGCCACACTGGTTCCCATCTGCCTCCATTTTGGCCTTTCTCCTTCTCCTCAGATGCTTTCCCAGTCTCTGTGAACCCTAGCTCCGCCTCCATTTTCCATGTCTAAACACAAGCCACCTGTTGTATTAACTAATGTGATTGGACATGGAGAATCCTGTCACAGAATGGAAAAATATGGCTTAGAAATGGAAAGGCCATTAATATTACTTAGATAACGATTGCATTAGATACTTGCAATAAGGAATCATCAAAGCTTTGTTAAAATAAACGATTTCTTTTGTCTTAGAAATGAGTAATTAAGAAATATGACATTAGGTATAGTGAAAATGAACACTGTATGTAGAAACACATATTTTTATTTAACAAGATTCTATTCACTCAATCCCAAATAAACACTGGAAATTTTTCAGGATGATTGTCCTCAAGCTTTCATAGTATGTAGAAAAACTTGTATAGAAAAGCAAAGGTTGATAAAGACTTGCAGAAAACAGTAATTTCCAAAAATTAAAAAATAAAACTTCCATCTGGTAATAGGGCTTATTATAGGGCTGTATTACTCAAGCAATATAACATTGGCAGAGGAATATATTAATGAATCAATAAAATATTGTCCAGAAACTGTAGATAATAAAATGGTTTGGGCAATTTAGTGACTCAAAGTCAGGTAATTGCAAATGTTGGTACTAGTTATATGTAGAGAATAAAATAACACATCATCCCACGGACAAACTTTGCATTTTGAATAAATAATATAATGATGTAAAAAATATTTTATTTTAATCCCCTGCTCCTAGCTTGGGCTTGCATGCTGGACTATCTGAGCCAATGGCGATTTCTTTGTGGTGAGTAAATTTTGAGGCTGGGCTGATGTTAAACATGAACGTGTTCAATTGAAATTAGGAGCAAAGGCAGAACACAAGAGTCACACAGCTGAAACTTCAGAACTGAAGAGGCAGAAGGATATTAACTTAAAGAACAGCACTATCAGCAAAGCCTATGTACATGCTGATTTGCAAGTGTTTCTAGATTTCTTTTTCTTCTCATGAGTATGTTGTCTTGTTGATAATATTTAATAAATTTGAAATAAAATATTTTAATTTCATAGTTTTCATTCAAACTACTTCTGAAATTTAAGTAGAGATATCACAAAGTCATTGTCATGATAATTCATTATTTTATTAACAATAAAAATACATAAATACATATAAACATGTGTTTTAAATATATATATACAAAATGAGTTTTTGAATTGAAGATGTAACTTTGATTTTCATTTACCTTCTATTCTCAGTGTTTCATTGGATAAGTATTTCATCTATAATTTTAAACTTATGTTAATGATTCATTATTAAATCAAAGTAAAGTCTAAATTTAAGGAATTCATCAAACTAATATGTGACTTATAGTGTACTAAAATTTAGCTAAAGGAATACACTGAAAGTGGAGTGCAAGAGTAAAGAAAAACAAATTATTAAAATAAAATGCTAGTTACGGTAAAATATTGACTAAATTTGTGGGAACAAATAGGAAAGTGTCAATATAGTATCACTTAAATATTTGTTTAGAACTACAAAATTAAATGTGCACAATTTAATTTTGCTACTTCCATAATTTTGGTTTAGCTATGAATTATTTTTTCACAGAAACAATAATGAATTTTATTTTTTACTTGGAAATAGCCTTGATTAATATAGTCCAATAACTGTATATGTAGCATTCTGCTGGACCATGAAGAAAATGAGTTGCATATAGTAAAAAAGAAAGAAGAAACTTATATTTGGAATAACAGTCAGAAGACAGCTTAGTAGACAGGAGAAAATGAAGTTATTTTCCAAATCTGAAGAGTGAACTATTTATACCATTAGGAAATCTTCAATGCTTAAGACAGATTCAAAGACTCTAAGTAGAAGATAAGCAGGCCTAACTTAGGATGAAAAGTAGTGGCCAGATCACAACCCTGCGTACTTGAGATGCTACACCATACTTTGTATTCATTAATTAAAGACATTATTGTGGAGAAACATTGGACAAGGAGAGAGAGAAGAAACAAAGGGAAGGAGGGAGAGAGATGAGATAAAGGGGGAAGGAAGAAAAGGAAGTTGCTGAAGCAGTAGGAAAGGAGGTTGTAAGAGAAAAAGTAGGAAGGAGCCAGGGGACTACTGCTCTTTTGAAACTGACTTGTTTCTAAGTGTTTTAGTCCTCATCACCACATGTTCACACATGATCATCATCATGTGTGCCCATGATCATTATTATGTGTGCGGACATAATGATGTGTGTACAATGATGATCATTATGTGTGTACCCTACCATTACTATTTGTATATAAATGATCATTCTTATATAGGTACACAATTATTTCCGTGTGTGTATACATGCACGTGCACATGCATGCTATTGTGCACAAGGGGAGGTCAGAGGACAGCTTTTGGAAGTTGTTTCTCTCCTTCCAGGATGGCACCAGGGATTGAATTAAGGCAGCCAAGCTCACACAAGTACTCTGATCTGTGATGTCCTGGGTCCTTTCTAGATGTTATTCTAATGAAGATAATCAGCATTAAAAACACAACCCTAGGGCTGGAGAGATGGCTCAGCTGTTAAAAGCATTGACTGCTCTTCCAGAGGTCCTGAGTTCAATTCCCAGCAACCAAATCATGGCTCGCAACCATCTGTAGTGTGGCCTGATGCTGTCTTCTGGTGTGTCTGAAGACAGCCACAGTATACTCACATAAATAAAAATAGATAAATCTTTAAAAAAAACCCATAACCTTAAATGAGTAATGCTTAATATTTTCCTCCAGAAAAAGCCATAGACAAATGGAAAAAAAAAAAACAAAACCAAAAACCAAAAACCAAAAACCTTTGCCTGATATAGAGAGTTGAAATATTAGCAGCAATCTCATTGTTTCATTGGAAATCACAGTAATGTTAGATTATCATGAGGTTATAGACAGTGCATTATAATTAATTACAATACTCATGTTTCCTCGCATTGGTCAGATTAGTGCAGGTTTCATTTGCTTCTCTCTTAATAATATGTGTTCCTTTTGTAAATTTATTTCAACCATTCAGAGAGTCAATTCATTATGATTAATGTGAATTATCACTTCAATAATGGGGTGTAATCGTTTTTAAAAAGTATCAACTAATTTGAAAAGCTACAATTATGGTCCTTGTTTAATTCAAGCAGGCACTACAATATATGCACAAGTATTCTGAACATCCTCATGTACTCTGAGTACCAGATTCACACTTGAGGAATTCGGGGTCTTTTCTATGTTGTTTGTACCTGCCATATCCCTGAAGCTTGGCTTTCACACTCATCTCAGGGCTCATGGATCAGATCAATTAGCCAATGCCACCTTATGGGCCACACTTACTATGTTTTAGTCTTCCACATTATGATAGTACCACCACTGTATTACTTTTGTGAATGTGAGCAATATAATATCTATTAAATTATTGGAATGAATGTTGCATATATTAGTCCAAGCATTTTAGAAGTATGCTATGCTTCATAATATAAACAGTTCCTTTTCTTTCTTTTTCTTATTACTCTCAATAACAGGATTACAAATTACACAACTGGGGAAGGCACCAAAATATTAGTATAGCAGAATATCATTGGGAATCGTTTCTTGATTTCTTTTTGTGTCAGTTGGTTTTGGTTCTACTGTGGATTGTGGCCATCCAGTTAGTATAAGGCATGTAGTTTCCTGACTTGGGTCTCATGTTAAACCAAATATGGGTTGGTCACTCCCACATGTTCTATGGCACCATTGCCCCAGCACATCTTTCAGGAAGGAAAGGTTGTAGGTAGAGATTTTTGTGTTTGTTTCAGTGTTTAGGTTTCTCATTCCATAGCCTGCAGAGTACCTTCTTGTACTAAATTGACTAGAATATATACATGAAGGCTCCATGCCAACACCAGCTTGACCTCTATATGTTCAATGAGTTAAGTGGAAATTGTTCTCAGCAGTGGGTTTCCTTTGCCAGTTTTCAAAGGGCAAGCAACCCACTGTCTTTGGATCAGCCTGGGTTGTTCAGGATCTCCACAGGATGTCCTTCATCAACAACTCAATCAAATGTAATTGAGTCCCACCTCTAGAAGCCTTGCCTGATGACAAAACATGACCAATTCAGACCCTGCATTCTCTATTACTAAGGGTCATCCTCATAGATTCCAGAATATTTCCACTGTACTAGGTTTCCACAGGGTCCATTAATTCTTCTCCAATTCCAGCTTTCTCTCCCTATATTCTCTTTCTCCATACTACTTGCTGCTGTCTGCGCTTGTCCCCTCCTGTCTTTAGTCTACCCATAAAAACTGTTCTATTTATTTCTCCTTCCCAGAGATCCATGCTTCCTCCCATAGCCCCCTTCTTTACCTCAAATCTCTGGGACTGAAAGATTGTAGCTTGATTAGCATTTACTTAATAAGTCTTCAACTCCTATGGCCTCTTGATTATTTATATTTTTATGATTCATTCATGTATTTTTATGTATAGATTATCAACATTAGGAATGTTAAAGATTTCTCAAACTTGAATTTCAAAACTCAAATAATGATGGTTTATTAAAATTCATTTTGGAGGCTTATGCCTGTTATCCTTTCCCTGGATAGGATGAGGCAGAATAGTCTACAATGGCAGTGTACATGGCAAAAACCATCACAAAACCAAGCAACAAACCAGCCAAACAAATGAGCAACCAAAAACTAACCCTCCAAATAAAGACAAACAAACAACAACAATGATAACAAGGAAAAATAAAAACTCCAAGGAAGCAACATAAAAATTTTAAATAAAAAAATATAGTACACACACAGAGAGAGAGAGAGAGAGAGAGAGAGAGAGAGAGAGAGAGAGAGAGAATATATAAGAAACCAGAAAACTTTCAATATTAGTTTTGAGACTCTTTGTTTCTCATCACCATTTTATATAGGAGGGATTTGTCCTGGTTGTCCGACTCATCTGATTCCTGGAATTTAACTGCTTTGAACTGTTTCAGACAGAGTAGTGATCAATGGTTCTGTAGGAAGTTCTCACTGTCTACACTTATGTGTAGTTAAGGAAAAGCCAATATCTGAAGGATTCACGCAATGTTTCAATAATGATATCTTTAAAATGACAAACTGAAGCTGATGAGAAAATTGATCAGTGACAGATATATGTGGTATCTCTACAGCAGATGATAAAGGGATAAAGGTTGTGTGTATGAGAAGATTCACAACTGCAAACCTTTTTATATAATGCAGATTTATATTTAGGCTATATGTTATCCTAACACCAATGATGTGTTTTAACTTTTTATTTTACTCTATTTATTGGTGGGTATTCAGAAAGAGTCAGAAGATGTACAATGCTCATGGACAAGGAGGGAAAATTTAATGTAAAATAGAAATATGAAAATGTAATAATAACATCATGTGTTAAAAATTTAACTGAAGAAGAAGGCCTCAGGTTTTCAAAATGTACCTCAATTAACTGTCATTATTGCTTTCTCTTGTTTGATTTATGAAGGGCTACTGTTAGACGTTTTAAATCTTAATGTCAGAACCCTGCATTATTATCAGTTTTATTGAGGAAAATGTCTATAAATGAGACACATTTGCTGCATATATTTAGCTTTGGGTAAAGAGCCCTGGTCATATGTAAAACATAAAATGTTCATCTAAGGAATATCTTTCCATACTTAAATATAATGTCATAAGATTAGCTCTACTTAGTATAAGTGCTGATATATCCAAAAGCATAATAACTGCTCTATATTTCATGAACTCTGCTTGAGCCTTTCTAATACAAATGATAATGGTATCGTCCACCTAAAACTTATTAAAGCATATCTTGTGTTATTCCTTCTTCCCCAAGAATGTCAGCACACATACATTATTCACAGGAAGCACAGTGAACTTTAAGTAGGGCGATTAGAGTAGAGGAAAATACGAAAGCCTCATTCTCCATTCTAACCCATGCTGCTATTAAAGGCTACTGAGGGCACTCTATTTACTCTCTCTTTAAAGTTTTTTTTTCCCCTTTTATTCATTCTATCTTATTCCTTTTCATTTCCAAAAATATTCATTGAATTCTACTTGTTTTCTATAGGATGTGAAGACACTGGCTGAGTTACTGTAAATGATTTGCCATCTTCATATTGTGAGCAGGACCTTTAAATAACTTATGATGGAAAAGCCATTGTTCGCCAGATCATTTCCTACTCCTCTTTGTCTAGAATATCACTGGGGTGAATTTAACTCGGTAAATAAGACTGCATTTGGTTGAAAAACTCAAACCTAAAGTAGCAAGCCAACGTAAATTGGGACATTAAATAATGTCAATTGTACTGAAAAGCTTAGAAGACTTGAAAAGTCAATCACAAATTCTGCCATGACCCTAGGAATGGCACATGCATTTGTCAGCAGCATGTTTCTATGACTGTACATCTACAAGAGAAGACTGTCTCATTAATGGGAGATTTAAAAATTGTTCTTATTTAAATATCAATTATGACTCGTGAGGAAAAAAATGGAAATGAAATTTTAAAATTGCAATATTGTAGGGAAATTGCTGCTTTAAATTTGGCTGATAAACATAAAATGTGTCAGTGTAATCAGGAATTATTATGAATTATTAACATAAAATAAACAATGGGTCTTATCAATCATTTCTACATTTATTTGTCCTTGACCATCTTTAGAAATTTTTTTCATAGCTGGACACAGTAGAAAAATAAGGAAAAGAGTTTGCAAAGTCAATTGTTGCTGTGTTTTTCTTGAAACTCTACGTTGCAGAAGGTAGTGTGTGTTAGTCGATGGAATAAAGGTTATTATATATAGTCTTCTCCCGACCGTTTGCGTTAACTGAGCAGATTGTCAACCCCAAAGTTCAGCTTCATTCTGATATAACAAAAGATTAACAATCTGTCTTCTCCTCCTCCAAGGGAATAATAGTGGGAATGTAAAATCTTACCCCTGAATCTTAAACTTTCCTGGGAAATTGTCTCAACACAACTACTGATGTTCTTCATGGTCCAAACACCATACTCACATATTTTAATTTTGAGTGTACTAATGATGGCCCACTGTGTAATTTACAAAATTCTTTCACTTAAAATTCTCTTAGGGGAAAATTATTTACTTGACCTGTTCAAATTTGAAGCTCTTTTGACAAACATCTGGGTAAAGAGGAGGGTTTTTGCCTTGCCTATAATAGCATTATATTGCTTTTCTGGATATTTCTGAAGTGTTTAACAGATTTATAATTGCATACAGTTTGGCACATGTACATTTATATCAATAATTGTCAATAATTAAGACAGAAGTATATCATGTAGCCTTAGCGATTCAGTTATTTATCAAAAGCACACATGCCGTGGACACATGGAAAAGTATAAAGAGCCTGAATATGAAAAGTAATTATGCTATCTTACAGGAGGTAAAGAACTACCATTCTTCCCTGCCAGAGCAGTGCAAAGTAAGACTTCCTTGCAAAGGTGCTGTATGTGGAGAAGAGCATTTGGCATTCCTGCTGAGTTTGTGCCCTTCATTCTGTGTGATGTAAGAGCCTGCTCCTCAGTAATATCTCTGAAACACATACCTCTAGTCTAACTATGAAGAAAATATAAGCAAATAAGGCCTCTATAAAAGTATCCAATAAACTACCAAGGTTACCAAGGAAGGACAGCCTTCAAATCTTCCCAATCCAGAAGATCTTGTGAGACATGATGACTAATCACAACTTAATATCTTAGTAGATTTTGGGAAAGAGAAAAGAGGTATCACCGAATCACAAGCTCTGCTCCTTACATAGTTCATATTGCTATGAAAATCAAATCTCATAAAATATTAAATCCAAGTACAATGTTTTTATCCTGTAATTCCTTTGAGCTTGTATTTTATTGCTGATTTTGTCATCAGCATTTTGAACTCTTTGAATCTTCATTGCTTATTGATTTGTGTCCATACTGTATTTGTGAGGAACATTTGGCATTTATTTGACTTATTGACCTGGGATATTGTCCTTTGTCAGTATAACTAGACTGCTATTTAATGTATTTGAAGTTTTTTTTTCAGTAATTGCTTGGCATTTTCACCAGCTACTTGCAGGAAGAGTATTTTAAAATACTAGTCATGTGATCATGAATTAAACTCATCTAAAATTTTAATAGTTATTCCATTTATTAAACATGTAAAACTCCTTGGGAGGTTACATATGGCACATTAATTCCCAGCCTGCTTACTTCTCTACTTGGCTTTATTGCTGCATTTATATTCTCTGAATATATGAAGATCAGGAACCCATTAGAACTATATTTACCTGATTTAAATAGTGATCTTAATCAAATGCCTGTACATAGAGGAAGGAGAGAAAGAGATTTGAAAGCAAGGTTTGGGGCCAAGTTGTAATATAGACTGGAAAATTGTAGTGTTCAGACTTCTCCTGAGGCACTTGTGGATAAACAACTGCTCAGTCCAGAAAAGAAATCAGTGACAGACAAAAAAATAGTATTTCTATACCTTCTTAGAAAATACCTACCCTACCATGGGTGGTTTTAAAGATTCTTGAACTTTCTGATCCTCATAAGCTAGCTGGTTTCCTGAGACTCATATTCCCCTGGCATTTCTATAATACACAAGCTTCAAGTCCAAGGAATGTATTATTCAAAATGTGAAAACAATAAATATATTCCTATCACTGATTTTTCTCCAGAAGTTATAGAATATGTAGAAGTCTAATTACTTATGATTCTGATGGTTGCAAACAAGACAAAAATGACAAGATTGAATAGCTAATTTAGGTCAAGGAGAAGGAATAAGTCTATTGATGACGTATGTAATATAGCTGAATATAAAGAATTTTAAATGAGAAAATATTATAAACACTGTACTAATTTTTTTCTGGTGCCCTGAAACACATCAGATAGAAGGAAGAGTCATTTTGGTTTGTAGTTACAGAGAAAGTATTCATATGCTGGACAGTCATGGCTTCGGTTAGCCAGAAAATATCAGAGATCACATCCTGAACCAAACACAAAGCAGATACAATGAACAAGAAGTGGGCTGAGGATGGGAACTCTCAAAGTCTAGGTGACTAACTTCCTCTATAAAGGCTACCTTATCCTTCCAAACAGTCACTAATGGGAGACCATGTTTTCAAATAACTGAGTCTATTGAGACCATTGCTTAACTCAAACTACCACAAATGTGAACACATTAGCCATAAATTTTGGCTTAGAGGATATAAAACTCTTGCATACTATCTACCATTAATTCAGAAATAAAAACCAAATTATAAATGCTTTTAAAATTCTGTTTCTTTACTTATAGTGTGGTAAAGTTATATACTATAAATAACCATATGATCCCTGTTATTAAATTTGTGTGAAATTTCTTTTGGCACATTTTAAAAGTTGGATTGCTTGTCATTTATTGTCATTATTAAAATAGAAAGCCAAGTGTTTTCACCCTGTGTTCTCAATTTAATTATGAATGCTTTGCAAAGTGATGGTCAGATATATAAGAATGACCTTATTGATTACAATGAAGATTATATTCCACATTTTGTACCATATGTCTGAGTTTTACAGCCAATTATGGAGAACATGTGTTTGCTTGTATTTGTTGTAAAAGTTTGCAAAGAAATTAGTATTCTTCCTTTTGGAACTTTTTTCCAACCTAATTTATTTCTAAAGTTTTGAACATCCTCTGGAATAATTTTGTCATTATGTCACATTAGCACTAAATGAGCAAACTCAGATTTAGAGCCCTGTTGTTCTAAATGGAACATATTTTAAGTTCCAAGAAACACAGACTGTCATTGCTCCTTGTGTTAAATTAAATTGCTTATAACTTGTATTGCTATGTCTAAAAGTAACTGGAATTTATAACTAAAACTTTTCTGAAACTTTTAAGAGTAATCACGATTATAAACAAAATATTAAGTGCCTGATGCATTAGAAAGTGCTCTTGAGAACAGAAGAAAATACTAGTGTAATCATGATCCTTCCAGTTTAAGTGTACTTTAGACTTAAATTCTGAGACTATCAAATTGAGAGATACCTGAATAGCTGAAATATAACTGCAGCAACCTCTAAAGAAACAAATCCCTGAGACTGTAAAGATGGTTGTGCAGTTAAGAGTGGCATTTCTTCTGAAGAAGATACATATGAATTATCAGCATCTATGTTGGGTGGCTTTTAACCATATATAACTTCAGCTTCAGAGAACACTGTGCCCAATGGAAAGTACATTAGGGTGCTCACGTGCAAATTCACTCACAAGCACATTCACATAGTAAAAATAACCTTGTTAACATTATTTTTTAAATTGAGATAATTTCTCACTGTGTAATCCCAGCTGGTCTCTCTAGATAGACCAAATTGGCCTCCAGATGGCAGATATCTGCCTGCCTCTACCCCTTAAGTGTTGGAATTAAAGGCATGTACCACCACACAGGCAAAAGAGTTTTTTTATTTTTTAAAAAAAGAAGATAGAATCCGCGGTGTATATATCACTTGCTAAAGTGTTCTTTAATCTGATGTTTTTTAACACTTAAGTAAACTGTTTTAGAAAAATGGAGGTATTCCTGAAGGAAACATTAGAGATTTTAACTGTAACGATGCTGTATTTATAAAGTAGACTGCCTCAAAGATAGTGATTTAGGGTTGTGGGCACGTTTACATGTCACTTACTATCACAAAATGTTTACTCTTAAAGCTAACTAGATACAATCAAGAACCAGTAATTACAAGAGATATTACGGATGAAGTAATAATGTTTGTGAATTTAAAGACCTTTGGATTCAACTAATATATGATGAAAATGATGTTTTCAGAAAACTATGCTTACTGTCTATTTTTGTTGTTGTTGTTGTTGCTATCCAGGCACAGATTGTTATCAACAGGTCAATGATGTACTGTACTTATGGCCAAACAAACACTGAATTTTAATTAGTCATGGCTTATAACATGTATGTTTCCAGAACTGTTATATGCAGCAGTAATTACTGGGATTTAGCTTACCCTTATGTTAAAAGCATAGGAAGACTAAAATACCTTTGCTTAAAATTGTTATTAAATTCAATAATTTTCTACATCTCAACACTGATCACTTTATTTATCTAGTTTTGAGAGCATTTACATAACAGATTTATTTCCCAGAAAACAAAATAGCATTAAATTGTATTAGATTTGAAAGAATTAGCATTTTTGTAGCATTATAATAAGACCATTGTTGATAATATTAAAAAGTCAGCATCATTTGAAGTTTACTTAAAATTATAATCCACAGAGCTCCATGGACTTGATATATTTTATATTCTTCTAAGGTTTTCTTAAATTGCAAGCATACATGTCATTATTTTAGGAAAATATGCAAATTATTTTCTGAGAATTAAAAATATTTTGTTAAAATAAGCAAGTAATTTACAATTTTAATTACACAGTGTTGAGTTTTTCAGTTATTCTATCTAACCAATGGATAATAAAATTTCTGAGAGGGAAGAGCATGCAAAAGAAAACAAAACAAAACCCACAAAAACACCAGAATTTAGTAAATTGGGACAGTTATTATTGATACTCAAAAAATAAGAAATGGAACTGTTGGGTTTGAGTTAAACTTTTGTGAAGATACAATGAATTTGTGACTTGGGCATGAAAATATTTGATGTTAATACTTCTCAAGAAATGAATTTGAAATGTGAACAAATGTGAGGGAGTAAAACAACCAAGAATGTCTGTGACCTTCCTTAATTTCTAAGAATATTTAAAGTAAATGATGTTTCATTCCCTAGATGGCTTTCTGAAGACAAATAAAACTGTTGTACTTTATATAACCTTGAACATGCTGTCCATAAACAGGCTTTCTGTTGAATTGTAAACGTGTAGTGTGTCATTAATGGAGATGTAATAATGAAACTAGTCTTGTTCAAAATGCATTCAAGTGCATGTCTACACCTCAAGTACCCTGGTTTCCTGCTTTAGTTCTTCTGGCATTAATTAGGAACGGCTACTTAGCCAACCCCTCACAGAATTAATGGGAAGTCTAGTAATTCCACTATTTATGTACATATGGATAGGAAATTGGTGTGTCAAAAGAGTAAGCTCACCCATCTACAAAACTTTTGACCCAAAATTTCTCCTGTCTAAAAGAAATGTAGGAACAAAAATGGAGCAGAGACTGAATGAATTGCCGACCACTGACGGGCCATAATTGGGATCAATCCCATGGGTATGCACCAATCCCTGACACTATTATTATGTTGTACTTATGGACAGGAGCCTAGCATAGCTATCTTTTGATAGGCTCTTTTAGCAGCTGACTAAGACAGGTGCAGACATTCATAGCCAGCCATTGAACCGATGTCGAGGATCCCTATGGAAGAGTGTGGGGAAGGATTGAAGGAACTGAAGTTGATGACAACCCCATAGGAAGACCAACAGTGTCAACTAACCTGGACATCTGGGAGCTCCCATAGCCTGAGCCACCAATGAAAGAACATTCAGGGACTGATTGGAGTTCCTGGGCTCATAAGTAGCAGAGGGTTGCCTTGTTTGGCCTCAGTGGGAAAGGATGCTCTTAATCTTATAGGAACTTGATGCCTCAGGGTGGGTGAATAGGGAGGGATAAAAAGGAGGGGGAGAAGAACTCTCCAAGAGGGGACTGGTAGGAGGGCAACATTTGGCATGTACATAAATAAAATAATAGAAGATGTAATCTGTACTTACTTTTATTTCACACTAATTATTTGGTCTAAATGGGCACATATATAAAAAACATGATTGCATACACGTCTGTGTGTGTGTGTGTGTGTGTGTTTGCATGCACGCGTGTGTATAAAATACAGTTATCTCTGGTAGTATGGATGAGTTTGGAATTTATTGTGCTAAGTGAAATAAACCACAGGTAAAAAGCCAGACACTGCAGTATCTCAGGATGCTAAAATATAAGAAAGTTGATGTTTTGCTGTTGGAAGTAGAATACTATTAAAGAGAGCTAAAAAGTTAAATATGATTAGTGTTCCTGTTCTGAGAAGGAACAATATTGTTGTTAACAATAACACATTTTCTGACCAGTTCAAAGATACAATCTTATGTGAGCCAAAAAAAAAAGAAAAGTTCAGGGTAAGGATCTGATTGATCATTGTCTGGCAAATCAAAAATTTCACACCCCATTCAATAAGTTTCCTTATGCTCTATCTTCACATTTTATTTTATGACATTCTTTTCCTATTCTTGCAACCACACATTCAATTTAATAGCCATTTCTGTTTTCCAGAATTTTACTTTGCTATTTACTAAACTATGTTCAGGGTTCTTAATCTTGTCCTGTCTCAGGTAATTTTTCATTTTGTTTCATTTTCCCCTCAGGTGCTGAGAGTTCAACCTAGGTCTCACCCATAGGAGGTAAGTGGTCCATCACTGAATTACAAGTTAGACTGTACCATTCTGTTCTTCAAAATCATTTTGCTTTCTAGAAACTGAGCCACAGTTTAAATCATATTATTTTAACAAAGGAAATACTTGCCATCATCATCTGCTGCTCTGTCTCCTTACAAGCCTCTCTGCTTTTGTCAAGTGCCTCAGCGTGGCTCTGTTGCCCCGTGGGTGCCAGAGGTCACTCCAGTCTTAAATCAACTCTCCTCATTTTAATTGCTTGTAGTTCTGTAATAACTCAATGAAATACAAGAATTCATTGTGTAGAGAATATATTTACAGAAAATTAGTTCTTAGAAGAGTAATCCAAAGTCAGGCAGTATTGGTACATTCCTTTAACACCAGTACTTGGAGGCAGAGGCAGGTGTATCTGAGTTGGAGGCCAACCTTGTCTACAGAGTGAGGTCCCAGACAGCCAGGGCTCCATAGAGAAACTCTGTATCAAAAACAAACAAACAAAAATCACAACAAGAAGTAATCCAAATTGTTCTAATCATTGAAAGTACATCTAAAAAATTATTAAATCTTAAAGTTACAGATCCTTCATAATGCATTATAAAATCTGACAGTATGCCTCTCTGAAACAATTACAAAAATGTGCGTTTCGTGGAAAGATGCTTTTAAATATTGCCTTACAGACAGTAAGAGGAAGTCAGGAGGACAGATAGAAACACACAGGAAGTAGGAGATGGAACATTCAAATGGAGTGGTGTTTAGACCAAGGAGAAAGAGAACTTACTTTGGAATGTAGGCTGAAGAGGAAGGTAAGATGCGTGCTTTCTCTGCCTTTCTGAGCAAGCAGACTTTCACCCCAGCATCTGACTCCCAAGTCCTTATTAGTAAAAGCAGTTTGAGATTTTATTTAAAACAACAACAAAAACAATAACAACAGATTCCATGTTCTATTCATAGTCCATACTATACCTGGAAATCACGTGAAAGTCCATGATCAAAACAAAACAAAGCAAAGAAAAAAGAAAACAAATAGACAAAAGAGACAGGAAGAAAGGAAGGAAGAAGAAAAAGAAACAGTCCAGACAGGAGTCTATTAGAGAGTCCTTAAGATTTGTGACTGAGATACTGAGGTGGGGGTCACCCAGATTGATGGCTTCTGAAAACGGAGTGGGTGGGAAGAGATGCAGTTGTTTTTAGGGGTTTGATCACTTGGAGTTTGGCCGTGCTCCAGTAAGTGTATGGGGAAAACAAATTAAATATGGTGTATTTTTCTTTTCTTTTTAGCAGAAGGACACAAGAGTTGGAGGTGGACCTAAAAGAAATGGGAAGTACCTGCAATCATGATGTATGGTATGAAATTCCAAATAATTAATAAAATTATGTTGTGGAAAAATAAATAAAAACGAATACTTAAATTTCATCAATTTTAACATAATGATTACCCATGAAATCCCAAATTAAATAAATAATTAAGATTTTTCATTTCTATCCACATTTCCTGTGCCTCTTAATCACCCTCCTTTCTCCCATCCCAGGTTTCCAATGATTTTTCTTCCTATATTTAGTCTAAATTAAAAATATTCTCATATATATGGATGTGTTTTTATTAGTATTGGAGTTATTTATTTGTATATATTAATGAATACACACAAACACGTATTTATAATTACATTGTTTTCTTTGTTTCTCTATTTCACTCTTTAAAAAATGCTTAGAGTTTCATCATTTAGTTTCTGCTGTTCTTGAACATCATGTGATAACATTGCCTTAGCAACCCAAGTACTGGGAATACAGCTGTGTACTGGGAATACAGCTGTGTACTGCCATGCTTAGCTTACAGAGTACATTAACCATCTTCTTTTTAAAAATCTCTTCTGATTAGCTTAAGATTGCAATTTATTTTGTCATTTATTAGGATCACAGTGTTTGCTTGCTTCTTTGTCAGATTTGATCTGAGTGTTTCTTTCCCATCTTTTCAGCTTAAAGTGTTTCCTAACTTCAAAGCGCAGATGAGTTTCAAGTATTTATCAGATTTTGTGTTTTAATACATTCAGTTATCATATGTCTCTTGAGTGGAGTATTAGAGGCCATTAATATTTAAAGATGCTGTTGGGAGGTGTATGCTGATTGCAATCATTATTATTGGCTTTGTTGTTTATGTTGTCAGTCATATTTTGTTTTTTGGTAATTACAGCTTCATTTGTTCTCTTTCTATAGTTTCTTGGCTAGGCTAATTCCTCTCTTCTATCTAATGTATTGCATTCTGCATTTTGTTTAGTGTTGGTATGCTGTAGATGAGATCTTTTAATATTTTTGAATTATGGGACGTTTTCTTTCTTCTTCAATTCTGTCAGATTATTTTGAAGGGCATAGTAGTTTAGGTTGGTAGTCACTGGATTTTAAAGTTCCTTTCTCTAGGCTTTTCTGAAGGTCTATGTTTTTACTGAGAAAACATTTATTCTTACAAGTTTGGTTTAATGTCTGATTTGTGTGTTTTCTGACTTGTGAAACTTGATACACTTTGTTATGTGTATTAAATATTATGACTATGATATGGCGGTGTGGCTTTCTTTTCTGTCTCCAGACTTTCTAGACCTGCCAGCTTAGGCCATATGGCTTAGGCTTGCTCCCAACTATCGCATATAACTTAATAACCCATTTATACTAATCCATATTTGCCACATGACCTGTTACCTCTCAGTCAGTCTCCATATATTTGACTTCCTCCATGTAGGCTGACAGGGAGGAATCGTGGTGTCTGATTCTTTCTCAGAGTTCCTATCTCTGCTGGAAAGTCTTGCCATTCCTCTCCAATCATCCTATAGCCTGTCAGCTCTTTATGAAACCAATCAGAGGATGATGGAGAAGAATGTTTACAAATTACTCACGCAGGTGATGATCCAATTAAAATAATAATGCCAAGGTTGGACCTGTACTATAATCTGTGCTAATACATAAGTCAGTGTTTGAATAATACAAAGATTTCCTTTACACACAGAACAAAAAGATGATCCCAAGATTTTCCCAGACTTTTCTTTTGGTATTTGTGGTTTTTCTCCATCTGTATCAGTATGTCTTCTCATGGTTTGGAGAAGTTTATCTTAATGATCTTATTGCAAATCCTGTATCTTCCATTTATCTTCTTCTAGTTCAATGTTCAATTCAGTCTGAGTTCTTGTTAATATTTCTAAATCTTTATTGAACATTTAGAAATGTGTGACTTACCTACTTCAATAACTCAAAACAACTGAAATAAATAACTCTCAGACTTTTTTCTTCAACTCCATTCAGTCAAATTTCAAAAAAAAAAAAAAAGTTGTAAAACAATGTGATTATCATAACTCAGTTTCAATCATTTAAAGGAGAAAAGGAGAAGAACTGGAAACAAGAAGGAAATTCTTGTTTAATCTTAATATTTAAACCTAACCACACTGTGGGGTAAAGGAACAAGGAGTTCAACGTTGTTTATTTTATTTATTTGTAAAATAAAGGGAAGGAAATTCCAAGACATCTATTTTGTAATCTCCTCAGACAATATTAACTACACTAAATCCATTTTATAAACTTCTGGATGTGATATATAGAGTTTTCCTGGGGATTTCATGGTAATGTTTGGTAATGTTTCTAGAACATCATCTTATTCCACCAAAATCATTTATTCACTTGACATATTTTCCTCTCAAACATTTATTATATCACTCAGAGATCTTTAGAGTGATAAAACTTATGGAATGAATCTCTCTTTGTATATTTATATTTCTATAAAATATATTTTATGTAAATATATTATATAGTTCCATATATTCTAATTTCTAAATATTTCTATATATTTTAATAAATACCATATATGTAGTTTATTATATATCATATATATGATATAATATATATATATTGAATATATATATATATATATCAATGACTGTCTATGAACAGAAGGTCCATGAATCCAGTATTGTTTACTCCTTGTAACTGAAGGTCTCAACTAGTCTTCAATATACAGTAGAATGCCAAAGAAGTAAACTCTAATGCTAGATAAGGAATGGATTGCTTTTGAAGCAAGAAGGCAAAGAGATAGTCTTCCTACTTCCACGCTTGTAGAAGGTGTGGCCAAGATTAGAGTTGTGCCTTTGCACCTTAAAAATCTAGATTAGATGCAAATCCCCACTTTTACTGATTTAATTAAGCAAATAATCCCTCATGGGATGTTCTACCTATTTTGGGGATTTAGTTATTTACAGATGTAGCCAAGTTGATAACAAAATTATCCATAACATTGGTCTTTTGAAAGCAAGTATTATCTTTTAGAAGTATGTAACAGAAAATCTTTCATATAAAACAATTATGGGATATTTTAATGAGTTGAATTTTTGTACATCATATTCACCATTCTGAAATGTCCTTACTATGGTATTATAAATTTCAAAACATTTATATTTTTTGTTCTTTGTCTTTATAAAAATCTTTTTGAAAAATTGAATTATTTAAATGTTGCCCTATTTTTCTTTCATCTAGCCCCCTTGAATTTTTAGAAGGCATGCTACTAGACTTTCTTCCAAGAACTATTTTCAAGTGTGCCATTTATAGAGGCTGAATTTTCCAAAATTTCTGGTAAATGGCTACAGAGTCTTCACAGGACCAGTCCTGAAAGCAACCTCTCCAGGCTTGTAAGCAAGAATATTTTGTTGGTGTGTTGTATCTTTGTATCTTAAGGACAGAATAAAGCAGACTTTGAATCTCAAAAAACTATATTTCAATTGTGAAATAAAGTAGCTAATAGATTAGATACTTTATTGATCCAAACAAACCTAAATGAAACTTAAACATACTAGATTTGTAGAATGTCTGGTGACTATGATAATATTTTCTTTGATAATTTTGTTGCACTAATTACAGTCAGTCAGGTTTGTGGACCATTTCCATTTCATCTAAGCTTAGGTAATTCATGTAATTTTTTTTTTATGTTTCTTTAAACACATCCAAGATGCAGTGAGTGTTTGTTTGTGGGATGATTACTAGACTAAAATATGATATAATTAGCAACTATGTTATTTTCCATTGTGAAAATTTTTGTTAAATAAGTGGCATAAAATACATGTTTTATAAATATCTTAATTAGGGAGAGTATTCAGAATGTATGAAACCAAACTTTTACCCTCACTTAAAGTAAAAGTTAGATAAAAAGTAATTCTTGTTGGCCTTGAGACATTTAAAATGTTCTATACATTAACTCATTTTAAATTTAAAATAATGTAAAATTATTTTAATGTTTGATTGAAATATTTCACTTTATCTATGGTTGCTTTTAGTCCTTATAAGTTATGTTGATAAGGCAGGCTAATTTTAGTGAGATTGCTTCAAGTTTCTCTCCATTTAGTTTGATGTTGACCATTGATTTACTGTATCTTTCTTTATTATGTTTCGGTATGGGCCTTGAATTCCTGATCTTTCCAAGATTTTTAACATGAAAGGGTGTCAAATGCTTTTTTAGCATCTGGCATCAAGGGGAGGGGAGGCCCTTGGTCTTGTGGAGGCTTGATGCCCCAGCATACAGGAATGCTAGGGCATTGAGGCAGGAGTGGGTAGGTGGATGGGGAGCACCCTCCTAGAAGAATGGGGAGGAGGATGGGATAGGGAGTTTGTGGAGGGAAAAACAAGAAGCAGGATAACATTTGTATAATAATAAGAAAACAAAATTAAAAAATAGTTACTTGTGATAGCAAAGAAATAAATATTTCTTGTGATATTCTTTCCTAAAACAGATATTAGATCAGCTTCTTCTGAGTTTGCAGTAATGTTTTTCCCTTCCAAGTGTAAATCAGAAAAATCTTCTAGTGTTTGCAGAATTAACGTCTAGTAAACGTCACCAAGGCTGTTTATGATTTAAGGATTGGGCTCTCAGCATGCTAATGATTCCTCTAAGAAATGCAAAGCAATTTAAATATAATAAAGAGAATGCTTATCATAGAAGCAGTAGTGAAAACCCACAGTTTAATCCTTCTCCGATTTTATGTTTATGTTATAGTTTTTTAAGAGACTTGATTGGATTCAAGTGGAGAAAGTCTTACTGAAATGATGATAACGACTCATGTGGAATAATTTGCTTTCCTCCGAATAAGCCAGAGTAATTGAAAATTGTGGCTTTAGGGGTTAGGTTTAACTGCCTTTAAAATTATCCTTTCATTGTTGACTAACTATTTAAATGAGTTCTAACTTAAAGCAGTCACCCTTTACAAAGGCTTTTGACCGATGTCACCAGATGCCAGGTGTTCTCATCTCTGTTTGTGCCCAGTATCTGGCTGACTGAATGACATGAACCCCTTATGAGTGGATCAGGAAGTTATTATCAAATCCCTTTGATTCAGACTTACACATGTAATGTCCCTGAACTTTGAAAAAAAGTCACTCTTCCAAATATCAGAAACAAATCCGGCACCATCAACTTTTTTTCACTAAACAACATACATATATTCAATATTAAAGAATCTAATGAAGACTAAAGAATGAGTTTCAAAATTATGGTTAGTTTCTGTGAACCAGTTATGCCAGGAAGCATTCATGAAACCCAGAAGACAACCAAGGAGCAGATTCTGATGCAATCACATGAGGGCGGAGCTTGTGCCACACTGCTATCTCTGACAGCTGAATGAGAGGGTACAACCCAGAGCTCATAGGCCGACAAGGATTTATAAAAATGGTGAGCCAGTGAGGTGAATTTAGCCTGGCAAGTATCTAATTGAATAACTATTGTGCGCCCACATATGGGTGCTCTGAAGTAAGACCTTATACAATCATAAAAGATCTGAAAGTACATCTGAAATAATCACACTAATCTTTGATTAACTGTTGCTAGGAAGTAACTGGGTGGTAACTCTGGCTAGGGACAAGCCCTGGAGTCCTTTCTGGTACTTGAGTAAAGCTTGGGTTCCACTGCACGTCAAGTTCTCTCTCTCTTTTTTATTTCTTTTAAGATAGAGGTTGTTTCGATGATGGACTAGGTTTGGCCTCAAACCTAGAGAAGACCTACACTGCTGAAAGTCTGTGTTCCTTTCAGGAAGGTGCTTTTCTGAGAAAGAGCTCCCAGTCACCTCCATGCTGCTTTATGACAAAGTTGCCCAAGAGGAATCAATGTTCCTGGGGAGTTTGGCAACTGGAGAACTGATTAAATGTCACTCACTCAAATCTCACAGAAGCCAGTCCAGTATATTTGGTGTATAGTTCTCAAATAAGATGCAGTGTCCAGTGATGCTCATCTTGCGCTATGAAGTTACAAAGGCGCTGCTGTTGTTTTCCTGGTAAGGTGTTCTAATGTTGGCCTTTATGGGTGGGGCACATTTATTATTCATTACTCACCTCTAGAGAATGTATAAGGGGAATTGAAACATATATGTCCTTTATGCAGAGTTGTCTATGAGACTTCCAAAACAGGCAGCCTATTGCTATTGCCCTCAGAGTAAGTTCCTGTTGCTAAAGACACCGTGTACCTCAAAAACACAATTCAGAGACTCCTGAACTAGAATCAATGCTGTCTTAGTCAGGGTTTGCATTCCTGCACAAAACATCATGGCCAAGACATAAGTGGAGGAGGAAAGGGTTTATTTAACTTACACTTCCGCATTGCTCACCAAAGGAAGACAGGGCAGGAACTCACACAGGGCAGGAACTTGGAGGCAGAAGCTGATGAAGGGGCCATGTAAGGGTGCTGCTTAATGGCTTGCTTCCCCTGGCTTGATCAGCTTGTTTTCTTATAAAACCCAGGACTACCAGCCCAGGGATGGCACCACCTACAATGGGCTGGGATCTTCCACCCTTGATGACTAATTGAGAAAATGCCTTACATCTGGATCTCATGGAAGCCTTTTCTCAAGGGAGGCTCCTTTCTCTGTGATAACTCCAGCTTGTGTCACTTTGGCACACAAAACCAGCCAGTACACATACAAAACATCAAATAGATTAGACCATAAAAGAAAGCTCTCTTCCACATAATAATCAAAACACTAAATATAGAGAACAAATAAATAATATTAAAAGCTGCAATGGAAGAAGGCCAAGTTACATATAAAGATATATTAAAATTATACCTAACTTCTCAGTGGAAACTCTAGAAGCCAAATGTCCTGGAAAGATGTCCTGCAGACTCTAAGAGACCACAAATGCCAGCCAGATTACTAAATACTACAAATCTTTCAATTACTAAAGATGGAGAAAACAACATATCCTATGATAATATCAAATTTAAATAATATCTATCTACAAATCCAGCCATACAGAAGGTGGTAGAAAGAAAACTCCAATCCAAGGAAGTTAACTATACCCATAAAAATATAGAAAATAAATAATTTCACTCCAGAAAGCTAAAAAGGGAAACACACACACACACACACACACACACACACACACACACACAGAGTGAGAGAGAGAGAGAGAGAGAGAGAGAGAGAGAGAGAGAACAAAGAAAGAGTGAAACCATACCAACACCAACAAAGTAATAGGAATCAACAGTTATTGGTCATTGATATCAATCAAACTCAATGTAATGAAGTCCATACTAAAAGGACACAGACTAAAGAATGGATGCAAAAACAGGAGCCATCCTTATGATACATACATGAACCAAACTTCAACATCAAAGATAGACATCTTCTTCGAGTAAAAGATTGGAAAAAGATTTTCCAAGCAAATTGCCATAAGTAGCAAGCCGGTTTAGCCATTCTAATGTCCAACTAAATCTACTTCAACCTAAAATTAATCAAGGAAATGACACTTTATTTTTGTTGAAGAAAAAGTCAACCAAGAAGAGTTTTCAGTTTTTAAAAGTATGCCTCAATTATAAGACCACCCAGATTTGTAAAGAAAAGGATATGAAAGCTTAAACTGCCAGTGGACACTCCCACATTGGAAGTGGTAGATTTCAATACCCTACTCTCGCCAACAGCTAAGTTATTCAAACAACAACTAAACAGAGAAATATGGATAGAAATACTGGAGCTAACAGAAACAACATAGTAAGTGGACATAACATTTAACCCAAACACAAAAAAACCATCCTTCCTTCTCAGCACCTCACGGAATGCTTTCCAAAGTTGACCACATACTCAAAATCTATACAAAGCAACTCTGAACAGATTCAGGAAAACAGAAATACCCTGTGCACCCTTTCAGATCAGCACAGATTAAAGCTAGAGTCCAACAAAGCTCAGCAATCTTACACAGTCAAGGAAGGTGGATAACTCTCCATTGAATGATAAATGGGCCGAGACAGAAAGAGTCAAGAAAGAAAGTAAAGATTTCTATAATTGGACGAGGAATACACAATATACCAAAACTTATGAGGCACAATGAAAGTGGTACGAAGAGGAAATTTCATAGCACTGAGTACCCACATTTAAAAAAAAAAAAAGGAAAAGCCTCTTAACAAATTAACAGCACACCTTACAGCTTTAGAACAAAAAGGGCAAGCAGATCCAAGAGGAGGAGAGAACAGGTAATAATCAAAGTGAGTGCTGAAATGAATAAGGAGAACGAAACAAAAATTAGTGAAATCAGTTTTTTGGGGGGTTTTGTTTTTGGAAAATCAACTGACAGAGAAACTTAACTGTGCCTAAGTAAAAGACATGGAAAGAATATCCAATTTAAGAAAATCAGATACAGAACAGGGACATAATAATAGACAACAAAGAAAGCCAAATATCATAAGGTCATACTTTAAGAAACTATACTCCACAAAAAAAAAAAAAAAAAAAACTAAAATGAAGATGTTTTGGGCTTTTTCTAACCAAACAAGTGAAATTCTTGAATGACAGAAACTTCAAGTTTGTAATGAAAGACATTTAAGATATTGGAAGCTGGAACAATCTCACATGCTCATGGTTCAGTAGGATTAACATGGTAAATATGGCTGTCTTATCAAATACAATCACAGATTCAATGTAATACTCATGAACATTTCAATTCAATTCTTTACAGACATTGAAAAGGCAATATTCAGCTTCAAATGGACCAGCTCAAAACTCAGGATAGCTCAAACAAACTGAATAATACAAGAACTTCCAGAGGTCTTACCATCCCTGATTTCAAGCTGTACTACAGAGCTATAGTAATAAAAGTCTGCATGACACTATAATAAAACAGACGGGTTGATCAAAAGAATAAAAAAAAATATTGAGACATCAATCTATATACTTATAGACAGCTGATTTTACAAAATAGATAAAAGAATTCATCTCCCTAGTGGTGCTGGGTCTAACCGTATGTCTGCATATAGAAGAATGCAAATAGATCCATATCAGTCACCCTGCTCAAAATACAAGGTCAAGTGGATTAAAGATATCAAAATAAAATTAGACATACTGAACATGTTAGGAGAGAAAGTGGAATATTCCTGAACACATTGGCATATGAGAAATGTGCCTGAACAGAACATTGATAGCCCACACACTAAGATCAGCAATAAATGAGATCAGAGAAACCGAAATGTTTCTCTAAACAAAGGACACTAAGACAAAATGGCAGCTTACAGAATGGGAACAGATATTTATCCACTCTACATCTGAAAGAGAAATAATATCCAAAATATTCAAAACTCGAGGAACTGGATACCATAAACCAAATAATATAATTGTAAACTGGGATATAGTTTGCTACAGAGTAATCTCAAATGACTGAGAAACACTTAAAGATCCTTAACAATCAGAGAACTGCAAATCATAATGACTGTGGGATTTCATCTTACACCTGTCAAAATGGCTAAGACCAAACCTGTGACAGCTGATGGTGGCAGGGATATGGAGCAAGGGAAACACTCCTTCTTCCATGGCTGGTGAAAATGCAAATTGGTACAGATACTGTGGAAACCAATATGATACTTCTCCCAAAAACTTGGGAATGAATCTACCTCATGACCCAGCTATAGCATTCCTGGGCAAATACCCAAAGAATGCTCCCTCCTACTGTACGAACACTTGCTCAGCTATGTCCACAATGGCTTTATTCATAACAGCCACAAAATTTAAACAACCTTGACATTAATCAACAGAAAAATGGATAAAGAAAATGTGGTACATTTTCACAATGGAGTATTACTCAGTCTTTTAATAAAAGTATCAGCATGAAATTTGCAGGCAAGAACTAGAAAAAATATTTTTGAGTAAAGTAAGCCAAATCCAGAAAGACAAGCAATAGTGGAGATGAAAATTCCTGTGAATATTCACTCCTAAATGAAGAGCTAAAATTATGATTTCTGAGCAAGGGAGTATCTGTCTTCCCATGGGTGAGCCTCCTGGTTTCTTAACAATTAACATATAGACAGAAGCTGAGCCACACTAAATGGATATATATATATATATCCATTATATATGAGTATGTAACAATAATAATTTTTGAAATGATACTATACATTCTGTACATTTGAGAGGAATCTGGATGGAAGGAGGTATCAAAGAGAGGAGAGAGGGGATAAATTATATAAATGCAGCAAATATATATGAAAATTAATAAAAATCTTTAGAAAAACCAGGAAATAAATTATCTTGTTTTTTCAAAGTAGTTACATATCTTAAGTTTATATTTGAAAAAAATATTATATGTAATTATTTATAATGTACATACTAACTTACACCAAAATACACACTATTGTATGTTCTAATGCAATAATAATAATAATAATAATAATAATAATAATAATAATACAGGTTCTCAAATACAGGGTATTCAAAAATACATGTGAAGGGTAGAGAATAAAATGGGATATTTTTGAAGCACTCAAATTTTGGAAATAATGGGGGAAAAGGTCTGCCCCATTAGCCCAATTGAAAGGAAATGTAAACAAAATATATTTTCTCATGGACAAATCCTTATGAATAAGAGAGTCAGATCTTCAGGCCAGGGATACAGCTCAGTGACAGAGGACATGGTTAATATGGGTAGAATAATGGATGAATTTCATACCCAGTACATTCATAAGCACACACACATACACACATACACACATACTCACACACACACACACAATGGTTGCACTCTAAGACCAATATTGACAAAAGTTTTGCCAGAAACTTACATTTTACTCTTTCCATTATCAGTACATATGATCTAATATCACTTATATTTTATTAGAGGCAATATTTGTTTTAATTAAATAAACTGATTATTGATATTTTTATTAATTAAACTGTGTTCATATTTCCATTTTATCTACTTTTAAAAAACATTCCTAATTTTTTAAATTATCTTTAATCTTTTTTAACAGTCCAATTGTTAGCCCCGTCCCAATCTGCCTCTGACAGATCATCATCCCATTCCACTTCACCTGTTTCCAAAAGGATGTCTCTCCCCATCCCATACCCTGTCAGATCTCCCCACTCCCTGGGGCTTCAAAGTCAGGTGTGTCTTCTCTCACTGAGGCCAGACCAGGCAGTCCTCTGATACCTACCTACCTATCTTTCTTTCTTTCTTTCTATCTATCTATCTATCTATCTATCTATCTATCTATCTATCTATCTATCTATCATCTATCATCTACCTACCTACCTACCTACCTACCTACCTACCTACCTACCTAATCTCTGGGGCCTCAAATCAGCTAGTATATGCTGCCTGGTTGGTGCCTCAGTATCTGAGAGATCCTCGGGGTCCAGGTTTGTTGAGACTGCTCGTCTCCCTGTGGGGTTGCCCTTCTCCTCAACTTCTTCCAGCCTTTACCTAATTCAAACACAAGGGTCTCCAACTTCAGTCCATTGGTTGGGTGTAAGTATGTTCTTCTGTCTCAATCAGGTGCTTGTTGGGCCTCTCAAAGGACGGCCATCCTAGGCAACTGTCTGTAAGCACACCATAGCATCAGTAATAGTGTCAGGCCTTGGAGCCACCCTTTGAGCTGGCTCCCAATTTGGGCCTGTCACTGGACCTCGTTTCCCCCAGTCTCTTCTCCTTTTTTGTCCCTGCAGTTCTTTCAGACAGGAACAATTATTCATCAGAGCTTTTTGACTGTGGGATGGCAACCCCATCCCTCCACTTGATGTCTGTCTTTCTACTGGAGGTGGACTCTACAAGTTCCCTCTCCCCACTGTTGGGTACTTTATCTAAGGTTCCTCTCTTTGAGTCCTGAGAG
Source organism: Rhynchomys soricoides (assembly GCA_019843965.1). Taxonomy (NCBI): domain Eukaryota; kingdom Metazoa; phylum Chordata; class Mammalia; order Rodentia; family Muridae; genus Rhynchomys; species Rhynchomys soricoides. The sequence continues at coordinate 6,662,549 of JADRCH010000046.1, forward strand.
TCTCTCACCTCCCAGGTCTCTGGTGCATTCTAAAGTGTTTCTCTCACCCCATCCCCACCCCCAGGTTACATATTTCCACTCATTCTGCTGGCCCTCAGGGCTTCTCTCCTGTTTCCCACAACCAATAACTGATATGTTCCCCTTTTGTTCTCCCTCTCTTCTCTCCCACCCACGTCCCTCCTTCCCTCTATCCCCAGCCCCTGTTATTGCTTTCTTCTCCCTCCTAGCATCCTTACGTGGGCCCTTTGGCTTGTTAACCTTGAGTTCTTTGCATTGTATCTTGGGTATTTTGTACTATTTTGGCCAGTATCCTCTTATTAGTAAGTACATACCATGTATTTTCAGGCAAATGGATGAAACTGGAAAATATCCTGAGTGAGGTAAACCTTCCTATTTTTGATCCTCTGCAGCACACAGTGATTTTCTCATCTCTCCTCCTTTGACAGCTCCTGTTTATAACAGGTTCTAAGATGTTGATAGTTTTAGGAAATTTAAGAAATAATGAATGGGCAAGTATTTTTTTTAGAGAAATGTTCATTTTTTCCAAGTTAAATGAAGGCCATGGAATTTTGGAAGTGGAACAGGGACATGAGGATTTTTACCTTATCATTGCAAAAGTCTCCACAATCACCATGATTCTTCAACTGTGAATACACACTGGTCAACTGGCTGTGTAATTTCTTATCAGGTTTTCTTATTCAAAAAATTACTCTTTTGACCTTTCCTTTTCATTCTTTGGGCTTTTGGGAAAATCCTAGTACATGAGAAATCACAAGAAGTAGGAAGTCATGTTTCCCTCTTGCCAAGGTCAAATTAAAGAAATAACTTTCAGTTGTTCTGAAATACAGGAATGTCTCCCATTGACTTATCTAATCAGTCAGCTCCATAATTTACTTTCTCAGACATTAATTTTGATTTTAAATATTTCTCTACTCTGTTTGAATCTATTCGTTCTCTACTTATCTCATCTCCTTTCTCCTATATTTAATTAGGAGCAACTAAAATTAACTACTAGGCACTTTGATAATCTGCCCAGTGACCTGAGAACTCAAGTCTACATGTTTATTCAGTACACTTACTTGTGTTATCGCATAGGAGTTTTTCTGCCAATACGAACTCCCATCCTCCTTTTCTCTGGTCTCTGGTAAGTTCATTGCTGCTTCCCAGCTTTCACTAGTGCTCCATTTTTAAAACCTTTTCACCATCCTACTCTCCCTGACATCAAAGGGCTATTTCCTATGGAAGTCTGCTGGGTTTGGTGGCAATTTCAAATTTGCTAACTAATCATTTCTAACAAATTACAACAAAACTTGTTGTGTTTATCAAAATGATCTTTCTGTGTTTCTCTGGAGTTTCTGGTCTTCACTGTGCTTACCACTGGTTCCTTTACATGTTTTACTCATGGTTATGCAAATAGATGTATTTAGGTGGGAAACTGTCCATAACCTTGGTTCAGTTGGGACTGGAAGGCTACTACATCGCTTGCTTTTTCTTCAAGTGGTTTTGATGTTACCACCATCTCCATTTTCTACTCAGAAAATCTGTCAGGGTAGCTTGCCTTCCTGGCATGTAGGCAATGTATTGACACAAAAATGTCATACATAAAATATGATATATGCATAGGTTTCATGGAAAGAAGACAGAGGTATTTGAGGGTGTGTATTTTATTAAGGGTAACAACTGTGGTAGACTTTCATGGTGCCATCAGAGCAACCAACGGTAAATTCTAGAATAGACTTATAATGATATCTGAAAACAATCAAATTTTTCTTTTTCATTTAGATTGTGATAGTATTTGGGAGACATGTAGTAATTATCTACTACAAATTTCACATGGGTTAAAATGTTGTTGCCGCACATCACAAAACTCTTTGCTAAAGCATTTTAAATAATAAGACTTGCTGAATTTACCTCTACAAATCACTTGTAAGATTTGGCAGTTACTTTCACAGCACAACTACATTAGATGACAAACAATAATTTAGTGTTGATTTTTGTTGTTCATGTATTGCTCTAATCTGAACAGTTGTGAACTAAAATAAAGAGAAGAAAATAAGTTAAAATTGTTTAGTAAGTATAAATGAGATAATTCACTGAGTAAATCCACAAGAAATAATCAAGTCATGAATTTGATCCTGAAGATGTCAGTGGAAAGAAATGAAATCAAAACAGTTCATGAACACTTTAAATAAACACATTAGTGGCTTGCCTTAGAGTCAACAGAAGCAGGCAAAATGAATGGTACTGCCTGATTATGCAGTTAAAATAGAACCATCCCATAGTGTTGTTTAAAACAGTGAATTATTCCCATTTTCACAATGTTTTCAAAGGACTCACACTGAGTATACAATAATTTCATAATTTTCTACCTTGATTGCACGCTGTGACTTAAACATGTAGGATAATGGAAATAAGGGGGGGGGACTCACCATCAAAAACAAAATACATGAAGTTCTTAGTTATAGTTTCTTGTTTAATGTAACAAAGGATCATTTTGCGTCTGAATGGGTTGTCAGACACACATCTTTGTATGTGTTTTATTCAGCTCTTTTTCAGATAATCTTAATTAAAATACCCAGATATATTTACTCCAAAAGACATGGAATGATTTTCATACAGCCATTTTAGCATTTACCTATGCTATATGTCCTAAAATGAATTTAATTATAGTGAATATCATGACAAGTAATAAACTAATACCTATTTGAGTAATGGAAATTTGACATAAAAGACCATAATACTTAAAGTTAAATCTTTACTCCTTTTGAAAGGAAGGATTTTTTTTTTCATTTATGTTTTAAGGTAAAAATAAAACATTCCTAATATATCTGTTTAATAAGAAATATCTGAAAGTTATAAAATATGCATTTCTGATTAGCGGGAGACAGGAAATTCTAAGGACTGAATTGGGCTGTTTTAGAATCATATCTAGTTACAACATTGTCACCATACACATAAAGCTAAAAGCATAAAAATAAAATTAGGTGATAATAGTTTAAACATATCCACGATTAATGGCTTTTACCCCAGGTACCTCGTGTATCTCCTGAGCAGGGTTAAGTACTCCTCACTCTTTGAAATTTCTGTAATTTCATACACAATAAATAAATTTGGCTTAATCATCCTAACTCTTTTCCTTAATGTCAGATACCATCATCTCACTACGTTTCTCATCATTCTGACTTGATGGGAATACATCTGCTTCTATGTAATCACACTAAACTCACAAAATTGATAACTGGAAGAACCTAATACTTGAAGCTTCAGGATGAAATATATTATACTGAAGTGTATCCTCTACTTTTCTAGTGAGTAATACTGAGCCATTTCTAGTAGGTTCATTTTTCTTCAGAAAATCACTTCATTAACTTTGGGTCCAGAAACAAAGTGTTGTAAATTACTATATTTTACATGTAATTTGACACACATTAAATTCATTAATTCTTTTGTGAAAAGATAATGTTTTTACATGCCAATGTCAGGATGACATCCAAGCAAGAGGAAAGGATTTGTTCTGTGATTGTCCACTTAAATCTTCCAGGGATGTCAAAATGGTGCCTTGTGCTGAAGATAGTCATCCTAGAATGAAGTGGATATATAAAGAGAAAATAAAATTTGGGAAAGCTGATTAAGTAATCGGTATTCCAGCCCATATGGGTATAACATGAATGATCATGTATCAATAAATATAAAGACATAAACATGGCATCAAATAACATGAGTATTACTGTTTACAAGATGGGAATAAAGGACAACATCATAGATCATCCAAAAGAGACTGGCAGTGATTGACCAAAAGGAATGCTAGGTGGAACAGGAGCAAGGTTCTCTAGTCCTCAATGTTAATATTACCACTTTAGATCTAGAGGTTGACATTAATCAAAAATTATGTGGTATACGCAAAAGGTAAGAACAAGAGATGGTTGTGAGAAAGGGCAGCATTCACCAAAACTAGAGAGATGGATATTATAATAATATTCACAAGAAATTATGAAATAAATGTTATCTAAGTTATCATACAAAGTATACGTTCTTGGTGGAACAAGTTGGCTCAGGGGGGTAAAAGTGCTTGTGGTGCAAGCCAGGTGATCAGAATTTGATCCCCGAAACTCACAGTGAAAACAATCAACTTCAGCAGTTGTTTTCTGAACGTCACACTCACACTGTGGCACTAGTGTATACGCACATATATATATCATAAACAATAATACTTAAACTACACACACACACACACACACACACACACACATCATTTGTACATAGTTAAATACTGCCTGGCTCATCTTAGCTTTCTGCAATTTATGTAAAGTTTTAAATGAACTTGTCAATAGCCTCTGAATAGTACTTTTAAATTAGATTATTATTTATATATTTAGATGAATCTGAGAAAAATATTTTGTCTTACATTTTGTTAAGGTTTTATTGACATTTTAGTAAACTTTCAGACAAGATTCTGTATGTTAGCCAGACTTCAGGAAGCCTATCTCAGCTTCCTGTGTTCTGGGATGAGAGACATGGACCACCATACTAAGATTTAATGCTTTAATACAGGTTAGTTTAAGACATTCTCAGGTAGCCCTAAATGGCCTCAAATTTATCATGTAATCAAAGGTGACACTAAACATTTCATGATTTTGCCTTTCCTTCTCAAATGCCAGGACAACAGGTATGCACCTCCATACTTGGCCTCTTATATTATCTTTAATTCTTTCTTTTTGTTTGGTGTTCTAAAATTTTACGGCATTTTATTTATTTATGTGTGCAAGTGGATACCCATAAACACATATCATAAACACTAATGATGTTGAATGGATGTTGAAGATAATATCTTTTAGTCAAATCTCACCTTCTATCCTATGGGTCCCAGAGACCAAATACGTTTAGATTATCAAGCTTGGGGGCAAGCACAATTATATACTGACTTCAGCTTATATCTTTGTGTGCGAATGTTGTTTGTCTCGTATACAATGATTTTGTCTCATATACATTGTTGTCTATTATGTAAACCCACTTTTTTTGACTGATAAATTAGAAAATACTACTGTACAAAATAGGCTCCTTAAAATATCCCAATTTTTGGAGTTTTCTTACTTTTTACACATTTCACAAACCAAATGTAAATTGAATCAGAATCTTTAAAGTAAAAAAAATGTAGTCAAGGCTCATAAAGTATGACTATTTCAGATGGTTTTATTAAGTCACTTGAGGGAAAAATCAAATAGAATTAAAATCTGCATCCAATAATTTGCTGTTACAGTTCAAATACTTTATTGGAATTTGATATTGTTAGTGAACAGCTGTTTGTGCTGACATTTTATTACATTTTCATATGACTGTGAAACTAAACATGACAGGAATTTCTTTTCAGTTTGTTTTTCACATTCAAGGTCAGACAAAGAATACAGAAATAATGTCTTTATGATACAGACACATATTATTAAATAAAATCTTGTAACTATCTGTTTTATTAAATAATAATACTGACTATAATTTTATCATATTCAATACTTACACTATATGAATGATAGATTATACTTTTAAGGTAAATATGCTCATAGGAAATATGTGTTATAATAAGACTATAGATTATGTATTAATAAATGTTGAGATAAATCACATTATGGAATCTATTTATGCATTGGTATACATATTAATAGGCACTCACTTTAAGTAAACCTACAACTCTAATATTTAATTTGGCAAAAAAGACAGCATACAGTTTTTCTAGAAGATAAGGGTAATTAGACATCATACAATTATCCTGAAAAATATATGAAAATTATTGATGGTTCAAAATTACAGTTTTTACTAATATTCATATTTACATTCTGGTTTCATTGAAATAACCTTGTTTAATGCCAGGGAGGTGGAGTGGTAACACTATGTGCAAAGTATGACAACAAAAGACAGTTAAAGTGTGTGAAAAATAAACATTCAAAATATATAATTGATCTAATTTTCTTTCTATTGCTGAAATAAAACAATGATGAAGATGGAACAGTTTATTTGGTTTATGATTTTATCATATTCATGACAGGATATACTGACCCATTTCTATAATATCTTTCTCATACTATTCAGGGGCCAGATGCTCAGGGATGCTACTGCATGCCATGGGCTGGAGTTTCCTACATTACAAAACAAGAAAATGTCCTAGACAAGCCAATTTGTTAGCTTCACTTAGGGTTTGGTCTTCCCCAGATGACTTTAGTTCATACCAAGTTGGCAAGACTGACCGGCAAGTCTCAGAAATTTATTCAGTATCATCAGCTGAAAGTAAATCTCCAGATATATTTATCCTACCAAGATAAGCTGCTTTCCTACCTAGGAACATAAGGCAACCAAAAGTGTTCAGGAAGATATGATAAAGGAGTGAGTGGCACGGAGACGGTTCCTAGACTATTTACATGTGTCCACCTGATTTTCACATTCTTCTGTCTTTATATTACTTGTGTAAAGATTGATGAATAAAGGCATTTTCAGGAAAATTCAGTCTTACCTTTGTTAACATAAAAAATCTTTTCATGAACTCATTTAAATATTTCGTACTCTCTCACTATATTTCTCTCTCTCCTTTCTTTCTTTCTTTCTTTCTTTCTTTTTTTTTTGGTATTGCATTGTTTCTTTTTATGTGATATCTGTCAATGTTTAACCTTAAAGCACACAGCTTTTCTAAGTTCTGCCTTTTATGTAAAGCCCTTATCATTTTTTCTGTTTGTTCCTCAAGTGACTGACTCCAAAGAAGACAATGATAGTAAAGCTGGTTTCAAGGTCAGTAATTCTTTCATATTGGAAATAGCAAACTGCATCATGATGGCCACTGATAATTTATCAGAGATTAACTCGATACTGATAGCATCTGACAGGTTACTAGAACTTTTTATTCATTTTATCCATAAGGGTATAGGATACTCACATGAAGGGTAGGGCCTCCTCCTCCATTTTCTATGATCTCTATTGGCTTTTGGCATGTGAAATCTGGGGCAATTGTCAAGGTTTCAGTAGTGAGAACAGCAAAAGAGGAGAGTTAGTTTGCCACCCTTCATTGCAGATGTGTGGTAACACCTTCCAGCCACAACAGCAAAGGGCAGCTATAGCATCTTGACTTAGCTTTGCTGTATTGTCTCCCCTGAGGTGGTTGTGGGTTGTTTGAATGACAGTGGGCCTTATAGACATATATTTGCATGCTTGATCCTCAGATGCTGGAACTGTTTGGGAAAGATTAGGAGTTATGGCTTTGATTCTGGGGTTGGCTTCGAGATTCCAAAAATCTATACCATTCCCAGGTAGGGCTTTCTCCGTCTCTCTCTCTCTCTCTCTCTTTCTCTCTCTCTCTCTCTCTCTCTCTCTCTCTCTCTCTCTCTCCCTCCCCCTCTCCCTCTTGCCTGTTAGAAGTGGATCAAATGTAAGCTCTCAGATACTACTACTCCAGCACCAAGCCTTCCTATCTGCTGCCATGCTCTCTACCATGACAGTCATGGGCTCTACTATGCTCTGCACCCTATCTCCCAATTAAATGCTTTATTTTGTAAGTTTTCTTGGTGATAGTGCTTTGTCACAGTAGTAGAAAAGTAACTAAGACTCTCTTACTCATCATTCAGTCTATTACAGTCCATCAAATAGGAAGAATTGTGTAACAGTGTAATTCCTCATTGACAGGTTTCCTAGAAAAAAGAAATTGTAGCTTGAACAAACCCATTGGAAGAAATGTGGGTGGGGTGTGTGCCTGAGAAATATGAAGAGCTTGCCCTGAGATGAGTTTGTGTTTTTCCCAGAGCACTGTACTTCCTCTAACCTGGTAAGCTTGCTATCACAAAGTCAGATATAACTCGTTTGATTCACATTTATTGCTATTCCCATTATCTCCATTTTAACATTGACTGTATCCTTGTCTTTTGCTTTCCAGGAACAGTGTTGTACACTTATGGTTTATACACATATCCTTGGGGGTTCATGTTTGCACTAATATTCTTTTTTGTTGAGGACTTGCCAATTTGTTATTTGGCATAATTTCCCATATGATTTAGTTATATGATTATCACAATGAAGTACTTATATACTTCCCACAATTAGAAAAGTCACTACTGAGTTCTATTTTCATATGCATTAGGAAGTCAAAAAACAGTGATAGAGTGTAAATACCGTGACCTTATAAAATAATGTTAACTTCCATTTTATTTGAAAAATCACAATAATACAAGCAAGGTTTAGGGCATCTTTAGGCCAGCATGCACAGAGATATAGAAGGAAGATCCTAGTAGAAATTATGATTTTTCTTCCAATTTATTTATTTAATTAATTTGTGCTTAATTTTTCTTCCAATATGAATTCTATATTTTGAATTGCATACTTTCTTTCAATTTTGTTTTAGGAAAGTTTTAGATTTACACAAAATTAGATAAAGGGTATACCAATTTCCCATCTATTTCCTGCCTTCCTTAAATCCTTCCCAATTATCAACATGCCAACCTCAGATAGACACTCATTACAGTTAATAAAGCTACTTTACCATACCACTATCACTCAATGTTCATAGTTGCCCTTGGGGTGTACTCTTGGTACTGGACATCCTATAAGCTTGAACAAATCCACGGTGGCAAACACTTGTCATTCTAGCTGCACACTCAATTGTTTCACTGTCCTCAAATCTAGTGAGCATTTATTTGCCTTTCTGTTCTCTACCTTTTGGCAATATAAAATATTTCTTCTCTGTTCATAGTTTCTCCTTTTCCAGAATGTCACCCGTTCAAACCACACAGCATAAAGCTTATTCTGATTTTCCACATTCACTTTATGATGCACATTTTTTCTTTCTTCTTTTCTTAGAGCTTGTCAACCATTACTAATACATAGTTGTTCCACTCATCAGTAGCTTTCTTTTGCATGGATTCTGTTACTAATGAAGACTAGATACCAAAAACATTACAATAGAGCTTATAAAATTTAAAAACAAATCTATATTTTAAATTACTTAATTTTTAAAATTATGTGTGTGGCATGATTGTAGATGCTCACAAATTCCAGAAGGAGGCATTAGATCCAGGAAATCTGGGGCTCCAGGTGGTTGTGACCTGCTCAAGAATCAAACTCAGGTACTGTATGATACCAGTAAGTGCTCTTAAAAACTCAGCCCCTACTGCAATTTTTAAAAAGTTTTTCATCAGTTACTTCTGTTAATTTTATTTCTGACTTCTGTTATGCCTTGTGTTTTATCCTTTTTCTGAACTTCAAAAACAGCACAGGCCCTATAGGGACACTATGGGAAGGGGAGGGAAGGGAAGACATGCACATTCTAGTGACTGTTAGCAAGGATTCCTCTGTATTGTGAGTGCCACAAGTGTTTCTGCATTTTTTAGCTTTGGGGGAGACAAGCTAGATATAGAGGATTGGAGTGGGTTGTATCCTTCTCTAGGTCAGGTGAGCTGTAATAATACCTGGTATGTTTCACCTGCAGGAGAGCTTTACAGAGAAGATCTGAATCATTGGTCATATTTAAGAATGCCCATTTCTTTGCATGCCAGGCAATGCTTGAAGGAATTCTTTATTGGTATTTCCTATGAAATACTTCTTGAATGTCTACAGAGGAAATTTGGAACAAAGTCTGTGCCTTCCCAGTTGGAGTTCTGGTTTCTGAGCCCTCTGTGTTGGAGTTCCTACTTCTCAGACACATCCACATAGAACCTGCAAGACATTAGAATTCTCTACCTAGTCTTCAGTTTACAGAAGACTTCTCTTCATAGATTTCTGCAAGATTAAGTTATTATTCTCTATATTCATCTATCTCTTCCAGTTTGGAAGTAGCAGCTTGCTGTGTGACTTTGTTTCTTACATGGATATCAGAATAGTTTATTTCAGTTCAGATTTTAAATTTTGGTAATCATGAAGCTCTTTAATTTGTTACAGCTACAACATCAAATTGTATGTGTATGTTCTATTTGTATAAACATCTAATATGTTATAAAATTCTAAAGAATACTATATAACACACACAAACATGAATATAAGCATGTAAGTAAGCATGCACAAAACATGCACACACACATGTTCAGATAAACATATATGCACATGATTACACACATGTATACATACATACACACACACGCACACATTATTTTTTTGCTTGAAATTTGAGTTATACCCAAGGAGGTCAAGTGTATTTACTTTTCCATAAAATTCTAGCTAAAGATCTGGATGGTTTAGAGTAACCAATAAATTCACTAACCTTATAAGGTTCTATATAACAAGTTATAGTGCCGACACAATCTGCAATTTTAAATTACCCCCTGTACAACAGGAAAAATAAGAAAATATATTGCTTACTGTTTCCTGATTATATATACTGAACCTGACAAACCTATATGTATAAAAGACCTATATCTATTTAAGCCTTAACCTTCATACCTTCATTCACTATCTACCAACTTTCAAACTATTTCATAGGTATTTTAAATTATAATGAAAAATCTAATTGTACAAAGTTAAGTTGATTAAAAAATATGAGTGTTTAGCACAAAAGGATTCAAAGGAGAATTATATATTTGTTATTTCATTTTTATTTTTCAAATATTGAATACAAATTTTACTTCTGAATATCAAATCAATCATCATTATGTGATGTAGTGTAAGGTCTTTCTGATTGCAAAGACTGTCTTTTCTGTGATACAATATACTTCTGAAAATAACAAGTGGTCAGAAGTTCCACTGCTAACTATCTCCAACAGAAACTCTTTAGAGCAGAATACCATCTGCCAGGGAGGTTTCATTTTCTGTTAAAAGTGATTGGATAAAGCAGATAATAAGATGAATTTGACTTTGAATAGTATAGGAACATTAAAAATAATTATCTGAACTATTTTATATATTCTAACGAATATATAAAAATTCGTTATATACCTCTCCTCTGGCTAAGACAGAAATTCGTTTGTACCTCTCCTCTGGCTAAGACAACTTAAAGTCAATGACTTTAGAGTTTGTACCTTCTCACTGACAACCATTGTAAGTAGTCTCCAGACAGGTCTCTTTAGAAAAAGTTGACCTGCAGTAGGAATCTTTCCATCTAATTCTATACACTATGAGCATTTCTAAATGATATTTAAACCTCCTCATTCATCTGATGAATCATCAGCTTAGTTTGGAAATATATCATTATGTAGAAAATAAATAAAAGCAAACTGCATAATTTATTAGAACTTTAGAAATGATGAGTGTTTTACACAACTGTTGGGTTAATTTGGTGGGAGAGTCTCACATCCGCCCCCTAGGACTCAGGCCTCTGGGAGTGGCAGGATTCAGGAAATTTGACCGTGCTCACCCCACAGTACTGCCAGGTGGGTGTCAGGCTGTGAGAAGTCGGGGGATACCACCCAGGGTTGGGGGAGTGCGGCCTGGGGGTCCTGGGAACTGTACTGAGCCGGCTCCATCTGGTTCTCAGACTCTTGAGCATCCCAGGCACTGCTGGATGGTGCGGAAGAGCTGAGAACAGAGTAGGGACCCGTGGGTCAGATCTGGCCCAGGCTAAGGGGGAAAAAGCAGGGAAGAGCCTGGCTGAGCCACAGGGATCAAGTCTTTGGCTTGTTGCTGGCTAGCTGGGTTGGTTTGGTATCGGCAGTGTTTGGGAGCACTGAGAGGCCTTTTGTGGGAGACTGGAAGCAGCTTTTTAGACAAAAACCTGTTCCATCATTCCCTGCAGCAGATCCTGATAAAGAGAGACAGTCCATGGTTTTAGGGCATTTATTGTCATGGTAGAGTGGCATGAGTAAATCCGTACCCCACAAGCTCAGGGCAGACCTGAGATTGAAATACCTTTTGCAGGGAGTAGTGGCTAGGAAGGGGAAGGGGAATTTATTGGCTAAGCTTCTAGGTGCCTCATTACAATGGTAGTGTCTTGAGGCTATGTGACCACACCTCTACATGTGGAGGGGTTTGGGGCATTGCCCTTACGTGACTGATAGTCACAGACCTATGGAGGAGAGTTGCAGCCGCTCGTCAGGAGCCTGGGGCCCAGGAGGAGGGTTATCCCTACCGAGTCCCAGGGTTTTAAACCTTAGCTCAACCAGAAACCTGGCTGCCTTTCACAGTCTCACAGACAACTACAATTTTATCCACCATCATTTCAAAATTCCATAGAGAATTCAAATGCAAGTATTGTTTTGCATAAACACTGAGTCTTTAAGAGGATACTAGAATACAGAACTTTTCATTGCAGAAAATAAAAGTATCTTGTCAACTCAATATCTGCATTTTTGTCACAAACCATGATGAGGGAGAAGAAATCATATACTACATTCCAACCAGTTTTCCCTCCCTCTTCCCTACCCAGGACCTCCTCTTGCCTCTCCCACACCATCTACTGCTCTTCCTTTCTTTTCAGAAAAGGGCAAGTCTCCCAAGGATATCAACTAGACATGACATACAGAGTTGCAATAAGACTAGGAACTTCCCCTAATATAAAGGTTGGACAAGATAACCAAGTAGGAGGAAAAGTGTCTTTAAAGCAGAAAAAAAAAAAAAAAAAAAAAAAAAAAAAGGCAGAGACAATCAGTCCTGTGCTAGGTCTCCTTATTGGGAATCCCACAAGAAGATCATGCTCCCTACACAACCATAACATAGAGTGCCTAAGTCAGACCTATGCAGGCTCCCTGAATATCTGTTCAGTTTCTGTAAGTCTCTATGATCTCTGGTTAGTTGTTTCTGAGAATTTTCTCCTATTGTCTTTGACCCCTCTGTCTCATAAAATACTTCCTCCCCCTTTTCCTTTGGACTCTGCAAGATCTGCCTACTATTTATCTCTAAATCCTCCCTGAGGTCAATTGGACTAAATGCCAATCTATGTGTGTAGCATAATATCATTAGGATCCTCTAAGCTATCCACCTTCTCCTTCCTAGCCCTATAGACTTTGTCAGTGGTAGGTTTCCCCTCCTGGCATGGTTCTCAAGATAAACTAGTCATTGGGTGGACACTCCCACAATTTCTGCATCATCTTTACTAAAGCATGTCTCAAAGGCAGGGCAAATTATAAGTTGAAGGATTTGTGGCTGGGGTGGTACCCCAATCCCTCTGCAGGAACTCTTGCCTGGTTACAAGAATTTTAGTCCAGCAACATGACTACTCTGGCAATTGATCACATCCAAATAACTTTGCATTTCCCTGGTGACTAAGGACATTAAACATTTCTTTAAGTTCTTCTCAGCCACTTAAGGTTTCTCTATGGAGAGTTCTTTGTTTAGATTTGTATCACACTTTTTAATTAGATTATTTGGTATATTGATGTGCAGTTTCTTGAGTTCTTTAGAGATATTGGAAATTAGCCCCCTGTCAAACGTGGAGTTAGTGAAAAATCCTTCCTATTGTGTAGGCTGCAGTTTTGTCCTATTTATGGTGCCTTTTGCTTTATAGACACTTTTCCATTTCATAAGACCCCATACATTAATTTTCTATCTTAGTGACTCCAATATCAGTGTTCAGTTAGGGAAGCTGTCTTCTGTGCCAATGTGTTCAAGGCTATTCCCCACTTACTCTTCTATCAGGTTCAGTATATCTGGTTTTATGTTGAGGTCTTTGATGAACTTGGACTTCAGTTTTATGCAGGGTGATAGATATAGATCTATCTTTTACATATCAATCTTCCTGCAATCTTCTGCATACCCAACATCCATTTTGACCAGTAGCATTTGTTGAAGATGCTGTCTTTTCTTCCATTCAATAATTTGGTCTTTGTTCTCAAAATTCAGATGACATAAGCAGTGTAGATTTACTTCTGGGTCTTCAATTGGATTCCTTTGATCAACCTGTCTGTTTTTATGCCAATACCATGCAGTTTTTATTACTATAATTCTGTAGTATAGCTTGAAATCAGGGGTAGCAATATATCTGGAAATTCTTTTATTATAAAAAATTGTTTTAGATGTTCTGGATTTTGTTGTTGTTATTGTTTTGTTTTTCCATATGAAGTTGAGTATTATTCTCCCAAGATCTTTAAAGTATTGTTGTGGAAATGATGGGGATTGCACTGAATCTGTAGATTGCTTTTGGTAAGATGTCCATTTTCTCTATGTTAATCCTATCGATCCATGAGCATGGGAGATCTTTCCATCTTCTAATATTTTCTCCAATTTCTTATTTCAAATCTTGAAGTTCTTGTCATAAAAGTATTTCTATTGCTTGGTTAGAGTTAATTCAGGATCTTTTATATTATTTTAGTCTATTGGAAGAGTTGTTGCTTCACTGTTTTGTTTTTTTACTTTTCTTTCTTTAATGGATTTATTGATTTTCTCCCATTGTTTGTGTTTTTTTTTTTTAATGGATTTAAGGAATTTATTAACTTCTTCCTCATGAGTCTCTCACATCTTCGTAAAATTGGCTTTAAGGTTATTTTTTGTGCTTCAGCAGTGTTGAAATATCCAAAATGTACTGTAGTACTTTAGTGTGACAATATGGTAGTACCATATTGCCTTGACTTTTGTTGCTTGTCTTCTCATGCTGGCCTCTAGACCTCTGGGTTTCATGTAATTATAGGTTTAATTGCTGATTTCTGAGTTTGTTTTGGTTTGATGGATGGTTTTTCCTCTGGTTTCTGTTTTCTTTCTGGTCTCTTGGCCTTAGGTGCTGTGATTCTGCTAATCAGAAAGTACTCATGTCCAGTAGAGTCTCTCTGCTGATTTTTGATGACCTGTGTGAACTCTGAGGCTTTGAATGCAGCATAGCTTCTGGAGTTCTGGGTTTCTGTCAGGTGTCATGAACTCTTGGGTTCTGGGAATAGTAATGGCCTCTGATACAACTAGAAGTTTCTGGAGTTCTGAGAATTGGCATGGCCTATGGGGTTCCAGGTACTGGCCTGAATTCTAGTCTGTTGGGGGCTTCTTAAGCTCAGGATATCAGCATGGTCTTTTGGCAATCACTGGGCTTCTATAGGAGTTGGGGGCTAGGATATAGAGATGAAGAGAGGGAGTACTGGTGGGGAAACTGGGCAGGCTCTAAGGAATGTTAGTGGGCTGTGGAAACCTAGGTTTCTAAATACTGGCCTGCCTTCTGGCAGAACAATGGGGTTTAGCTTGAGTTTGGGACCAATATATGGAGATTGAATGTCTATAATTTTTGAATCAACTTAGTTTTGTTTCTAAATGGCAGATGACTGATATTTCACACACCAAGAAGCTACCAATTACACAAGAGTAATCCTTCAAGGGAGTTCAGAGACAAAGACTTCTAAGGCATTCTTTGTATATAATCATTTCTTTTCCTGACCATATTTTAAAAAAAAGGGAGTTCAGCTCTTCAGCCTTACTTTCTATATCTTTAAGTACACATTTTATTTTCAGACATTTGTCTACTTAAATATTCACATGTGTGCATAAGAGATCTAATATTACCTTCAGAGGTTTTTTTTGTTTGTTTTTTTTTTGTTTTTGTAGTAAAGATTACTTTCCTGATCTTGTACACATTAAAGACAGTATTGAGTACATGAGAGAAGAATGGATTTTTATGTACATGAATGCACTAAACTGTATAGAATTAGATGAAATATGACTTAGGAAAAATCAGTGTTGCCTCATTGCAACACTGCAATGATTTTCCACTTACTGCTGCATTAGCTGTTATTATATACCACATTAGATACACAATCCATCATACATGAATGTCTTGATAAATATTTTTTAATAAAAAACCAAATACAATTGTTAATCTTGTTTTCTAATAGTAAATAAAATAAAACTGTGGATAAGTTCACACAAACACAAGCTTAAAGCTTCAGTCATCTTTTAGGACTTTTTTTTTTTCAGAAACTGAAGTGTAAAGGGGGAAAAAAACCACCAGAGAGTATTGTATCCTGCCAGGAAGTACCCTAAGGACTGGAACCCTGACCTTGAATGACTACTATGAAGGCAGCCTTTCAGAAACTGTTAGGATTTGCTCCTCCAGAGGTAGATATGATACAGCAATCCCTGAGCATGGTGAAGCCATGTGAACTACAGTGAGTAGTCATATATAGTGCTCAATTAGTTTGACTTCATAGAAACACCCTAGGAAAGAATCAAGTCTTTTCTTTCCATGTCACTTTCTCTTAGACCCTTCATGTTTGCTGCTTGCTGCTTGCTGCTTGTTTACTGCTTCCTTCTTCAGAAACTTGATTGGTAGTCACCTGGCAATAGACAAATGTATTTTGCAGGATGTGTAGAGACAAAGGCTTCTAAGACATCCTTGTATTTCTTTTCCTGACCACAGCTTCAAAAGAGAGCTCAGCTTTCTACTAGGACCCATTTTAGTATAAATGTAAGATCTGGACTTCATTTAATATATGTTTAACTAAAAACCCAGGATACTGAGCAGGCATTTTTCTGATCTATCATGCAGTTGACATTCGAAGAACATGCTATACAAAGTTACTGATTCACAGTTGGTAGTTTGGCTTAAGTAAAATTGACAGGTACAGTTTATGGGATGTCCTTGCCATTAATAAGAAAATGTTTCTTTTAATTCTAAAATAAGAATTTGTAGATGGAAAACTCTGGCTACTAGCAAGAGTGGAAGATTGCACAGTACTAAGGGTGGGATCTCTGTATTCTGTCTATAAACACTATTACTGACTCTTGGTCTTACATTGGTCTTACAATGGGCTTGAAAGATTACATTAAACTAAAAATTTTTAATATTTTTAACTTGCAGATTATAAAAACACAGTTTCTTTCTAATTTTCTTACTCTAAAACCTCCTACCCCTATTGCTTTCTTTCAAATTTATATATATTCTTAAATATAACATGCTTTGTATAATGTTACTTGTATAGATGTGTTTCATGGCTGACCATGTCATATTGAACAACCAACCAGTATGCTCTTCTTTGGAGAAAAGTATTTCTCCCACTTCCAGCTATCTTCAATTGCCTGCAGCTCTTAACATGGGGCTGATGTTTTTCTCTCTCCACTTTGGGATATTTATTGTTCATTGTCCTTGTTCAGCTCATATTTGATTAGTCATGTTCGTCAGAATTTATGGGTGTAGGAGACACAATCTCACAAAGAACTCCCTGATTCTCTGGCTTGTAAATCCTTTCTGCTCCCTGTTTCACAATGTACATCAATCCTTAGATGTGGAAATACTTTGTAGATGTATCCACTGGGACTAGGCTTCACAATTCTGCATTTGATTGGTTGTGGTTTTCTATAATGATTTCTGAGAAGTTTCCTCAATGAAAGTTGAAGACTACTCTTATTAGTAGGTATAAGGACATATTTAGGTTGCTGCTAGAGATTATGCTGATTTAGTAAAGTAATGGTTAGAAGTTCTCTTACAAGAACCATGACTTCAGTAAACCTGGGTAGTGGGCTAGGATTCCAGAACCAAGTATGATTTTTCTCTAGTGAAGTGAGTCTTAAGTCCAATTAGAGAAATTTTGTTTCCTGCCAAGGTATGTATGTTACTACTGTACCTGTGGGGTTATTGTGCCATGCCCTTTGCTGTTATGATTCAAAGGCATCGTGACTGGGTAGAAATGTTGGTTCCCTCTCTCCTTTGGAAAGTCATGGTACTTTCTGGTTTCATTAAAGGTAATAATAATAATAAAAGGATATTTACATCTGTACTGGCTTGAGTTATCACAGAGAAAGGAGCCACGCTTGAGGAAATACCTCCATAAGATCTAGCTGTAAGGCATTTTCACAATTAGTGATCAAGGGTGAGAGGGCCCATTGTGGGTAGTGCCATCCCTGTGCTTGTCTTCCTGGGTTCTATAAGAAAGCAAGCTGAGCAAACCAGGGGAAGAAAGCCAGTAGGCAATATCCCTCCAGGACGTCTACATCAGCTCCTGCCTCTGAGTTGTGGCCCTGTGTGAATTCCTGTCTTGACTTCCTTTAGTGATAATAGCAATGTGGATGTATAAGCTGAAAAAGCCCTTAACTCCCCTACTTGCTTCTTGGTCATGATGTTTTGTGCAGGAATACAAACACTGACTAAGACACACTGGTACTGTGACAGCCTGACTGTATTTTTGGGAGGACTGTGGAAGGACTTTGGAACTTTGGGCTAGAAGAGCATTGAGTGTTAAGAGCTCTGTAGGATGTTCTGTAGGAGCTTGGAAATTAATGTTGAAAACAGTGCAAACAATGGAGGCCTGGCTTGTGAAATTTCAGAGGGAAGATTAAAGAATTATCAGGGCTGTTGATGTTTTGATTGTGAAGATTCTATGGTTTTGGTCAGCTGGGGCTGAAGAATCAGCTGTGATTAGCAAGATACCAGAACTACTAAAGGAAAACCTTTGCATTTCCGGGAGTATTGATGCTGGTTAGCTGGAGCTAAGAAATTAGCAGTGATTAAGAAGAGACCAGCATTTCACTAAGGTGAAATCTTCTGGGAAGTGTTTCCTGAGAGCACATAGAAGCTGTGTTCCAGAGGCAACCACATTTGTACCTTGTGTTGGCAGCCAGACTTGGTAATATATTAAGAGTCACTCAGGTGGTACTGGTTTTGAAACATGAAGGAGTAACAGCTGAAGCTTGGCAGCGTGAGAAGCCAGGAAAGGCCATTGGTGAAGGTGCAGCCTCAGTGGCATTTGAAGGCCCAGGCCTGAAGGGCTCATGCAGAGAAGTTGAGGCTTAGCACCATGAAAAGAGCCTATGAGAGGCTATTGGTGAAAGTACAGTACAGATGCAGCAGAAGACATCAGTGTTTTGGAGATGCCAGGACCAGGAAATGACCACCAAGAACAGCAGCAGCAGTGGAGTAGAGGCAGCTGGAGCCTAGAAGACAAGCTGTGTGCTACAAAGGGCATAGCTGCAGAAGTGACCCAAGCCCTTGGAGGATCCCAGAAAATGGTGAGTGAGTCCCAGACATTAGACAGTTGGAATTCGATTTTGCTTTTAACTGTGACTGTATCCACCATTTCTATTCTGTTGGAGATGCTTGTCTCTGTATTTTCTGTTAGCTTATCTAGGCTTTTCTTTTAGAGAATTCCATGTTTGTATTTTCTTTATTGCTTTTTTTTTTCATTATCATGTCTTAGACAGTTTTATTCATTTCCTTCAACTGTTTCTATTTTTTGAAGCTTTCTTTAAGGTATTTATTCACTTTCTCTTTAAGGGCTGCTATCATCTTCATAAACTTCGTTTTAAGGTTTATTTCTTGTATTTCAGCTGTGTTGTAATAATCAGTGCATGCTATAGTAGGATAATTGGGCTGCGTTAGTGGCAAATTAACCTGCCTTTTTGTAATGAAACATTTATACACCTGTTGTAGTTGTCATCTCTGAGGCTTACTGCCTTAGTCTGCTAACCAAGGCTTAGTCCTAGAAGCTTCTAGCCTCAATACAATCTAATCTATGCCTAGAATATATTCAACCTCTGAGACTTGCTGCTGTATAAGCTCACACTTTCATGTTTTTTATGATCTCTGGGTGGCTGATTCAATTCAGCTATTTTGGCTGGAACTCTTTTCCAAGCTGAATTATTCAATCTATCCTCTCTGAGTATCTTACTTACTGAATTGCTATGCTTGGCCTAAACCTAAATCTGGCATTCTGTTCTCATCATTTGGCTCCTTTTCATTCTCTGGCTCATTCTGTCTTTACTTGTAAACAAATAACTTATTCTCTCTTCAACCACTCTCTGTAAAACTCTCCCAATAGAATTTTATCTTACTTTGTTCTGTGCTTCTATGTTTTAGGTAGCTTACCTATCTTCTTGTGAGATCTGGGCATATACTGTAAAATCTTTCTCTGACTTGTTACTTTTTCTGCCACTCAGACATCACTTTTAATGTGGGTGCTTCCTTCTCGAAAATAAATTAACCCCCATTCCTTAGAATTAAAGGGGTGTACTAAAGATGTGTCTGTATTCAAAGCAGAAGGATTGAGTATGTACTAAGGACTGAGCTACAACACAACACAATCTTAGGGTTCACAGTGTGATCAAAATGCCTGAAATAAAAAGTATGGGCCATCCATGTTATTTAACTTCTTTGAGTCTCTGGTTTGTAGCATACTTATCCTGTGCTTTATGACTAATATCCACTTAGAGGTGGGTATGTACCGTGCTTTTCTTTCCAGGCCTTGGTTACCCTATGTAGGATTATCTTTTCTATTTCAGTTAATTTGCCTGTAAATTTCATGATGTCATTGTTTTATGGCCGAGTAATACTGCATTGTGTAAATGTATACCATTTTATTTATCTATTCTTCATTGAAGGACATCTAAATTGTTTCCAGTTTCTGACTATTACAAATAAACAAGTGTCATTCTGGAATATTGGAGCATCTTTATGGTATATGCCCAGGAATGTTAAAGCTGGATTCCATGGTAGATTTATTCTCACTTTTTTGAGAAACCATCATATTGATTTTAAATGGATCTACAAGTTTGCCCTCCCACCAACAACAAAGGAGTATTCCCCTTGCTCTACATTCTCAGCAGTATGAGCTATCATTTGATTTTTTGATTTTAGCACTTCTGACAGGCAAAAGATGGAATCTCATAGTCGTTTTGATTTGCATTTCCCTTATGATTAAGAATGTTGAACATTCCTTTAAGTGTTTATTGGCCATTATAGATTCCACTGTTGATAATTTTCTGTTTAGCTCTGTACTCCATTTTTAATTGTGTTATTTGACTTGCTGATGTCTAGTTTCCGGAGTTTGTTTTATATTTTGCATGTCAGCCCTCTGTCAGATGTGGAGTTGGTGATAATCTTGTCCCATTCTGTATGTTGCCATTTTGTTCTTTGATATAGTGCCCTTTGACTTACAGAAACTTCTCGGTTTTGTGAGGTCCCATTTATCAGTTGTTAACTTAGAACCAGAGACATTGTGTTCTGTTCATGAAGTTGTATCCTGTGAAAATGTGTTCAAGGTTTTTTCCACTTTCTCTTCTATCAGTTTTAGTGGATGAAGTTTTATGGTGAGGTCTTTGATTCACTTGCATTTCAGTGTGATTGATATGGATCATTTTACATTGCTCTACATTATACTTCTAGTTAGACCAGCACCATTCATTGAAGATGCTTTCATTTTATCCATTGGGTATTTCTTGCTTTTTTGTTTTAAATCAGAAGCCAGGATCCATAGGTGTATGGATTTACGTTCTTCAATTCTATACTATTGATCAACCTATTGATGCCAGCCTCTTGTCGTTTTTATAACTGTTGTTCAGTAGTACAGCTTGAAATCAGGGATTATGATACCTCCAGAAGTTCTTTTATTCTGAAGCATTGTTTTAGTAATACTGAGGTTTTTTTTTTCATTTTTTATTGGTTATTTTATTTATTTATATTTCAAATGTTATCCCCATTCCAGTTTCCTCTCTACAAGCTCTCTATCCCCTCCTGCCTCCCCCTGCCTCTATAGGGGTGCTCCTGCACCCAACCACCCACTCCTGCCTTAGCGTCCTAGCTTTCCCCTATCCTGGGTCATCAGGCCTCCACAGGACCAAGGGGCTCCCCTGCCTATGATGCCAGATAAGGGCATTCTCTGCTACATATGGAGCTGGAGCCATGGGTCCTTCCATGTGTATTCTTTGGTTGATGATTTAGTCCCTGGGAGCTCTGGGGGGCCTGATTGGTTGATATAGTCCTATGGGGTTGCAAACCCCTTCAGTTCCTTCAGTACTTTCCCTGATTCCTCCATTTGGGTCCACATGATCAGTCAGATGGTTGGCTTTGAGCATTCTCATCTGTACTGGTTAAGCTCTGGCAAAGCCTCTCAGAGGGCAGCCATATCAGTCTCCTGTCAGCAAGTGCTTCATGGCATCAGCAATAGTGTCTGGGTTTGGTGTCAGCAGATGGGATGACTCCCTAGGTAGGGTAGTCTCTGGATGGCCTTCCCTTCAGTTTCTGCACCACTCTTTGTCCCTGCACTTCCTCTTGACAGGAGGAATTCTGGAATAATCATTTTGACAGGGGTGGGTTGTTCTTTCATTGTTTGTAAAGAATTGTTCTGGCATTTTGATGTGAATTGTGTTGAATCCACAGATTGCTTTCAGTAGGAGGGCCATTTTTAGTATATTAATCCTACTGATTCATGGGCATGGGAGAGCCTTCCATTTTCTGATATCGTTTTCAATTTCTTTCTCCAAAAATTTGAAATCCTTGCCATACAGATCTTTCACAAGCTTGGTTAGAGTTAAACGAAGACAGTTTGTATTGTTTTGGGCTGTTGTAAAGAATTTTTTTTTTTACCCCTAATATACTTTACAATCCATTTATCATTTGTTTGAAGGAGGGCTACTGGTTTTTTTTTGAGTTATTTTTCTATCCAGCCACTTTGCTGAGGTATTCTTTGCTGTAAGAAATCTCAGGTAGAAATTTTGGGATCACTTATATATACAATAATATCATTTGTAAATAGCAGCACTTTCAATTCTTTGTTTCCAATCTGTAGTCCCTTGATTTCCTTTAGTCATCTTATTGCTCTGGCTAGAACTTCAAATACTATATTAAGTAGATAAGAAGACAGGGTAGGCTTGTCTTTCTCTATTTTAGTGGGATTGCTTCATGTTTCTTTCCATTTAATTTGATTTTGTCTATTGGCTTACTGTATATTGCTTTTATTATGTTTAGGTATGTTGATCCCTTCAAGACTTTTAACATGAAAGGGTATTGGATTTTGTCAAAGGTGTTTTCAACATCTAGTGAGGTGATCATGTGATTTTTGAATTTAGGTTTGTTGGTTTAGTGGATTACATTGATATATTTTCATACATTGAACCGTTCCTGCCTCTCTGGAGTGAAGCATTTGATTGTGGTGAATGATGTTTTTGGTTTTGGTTTTCAAGAACTGTATTGAGTATTTTTGCATCTCTGTAAGAAGTGAAAATGGCCTGAAGTTCTCTCTCTCTCTGTCTCTCGCTCTTTCTCTTACTATTTGTGTACATTATGTATCACAGTAACTTTGGCCTTATAGAATAATTTTGGCAGTGTTCCTTCTGATCCTATTTTGTGGAATAGTTTGAGGAATTAGTATTAGTTTGTCTTTGAATATCCGGTAGAATTCTACACTAAAGCCATATGTCCCTGGGCTTTTATAGGTTGGGAGATATTTAATGAATGCTTCTTTCTTTAGAGGTTATGGGACTATTTACCTAGTTTTCCTGATCTTGATTTAACTTTGGTATGTGATATCTGTCTAGAAATTCACTCATTCCATTTTGAATTGTCAGGTTTGTGGAGAACAGGTTTTTAAAGTAAAACCTTATGAGTTTTTGAATTTCCTCAGTCTCCCTTTTCATTTCTGATTTTGTTGATTCTTTGTATTGTTCTCTTTGTTTCTGATTGATTGATTTCAGCCCTGAGTTTGACTGTTTCATGCCAACTATTTCTCTTTGGGTATCTTTGCTTTTTTTTTGTTCTACAGATTTTAGGTATGCTGTTAAGTTGCTAGTACGAGATCTCTTCAATTTTTTATGAAGGCACTCAGTACTATGAATTTTCCTCTTAGCACTGTTTTCATTATGTCTCATATATTTGGGTATGTTGTGACTTAATTTTCATTTGGTTCTAGAAAATCTTTAATATTTTTCTTCATTTCTTCCCTGACCAAGATATCATTGAGTAGAATGGTTCAATTTCCACGAGTATGTGGGCTTTCTGTTGTTTCTTTTGTTATTAAAGCCCAGCCTTAGTACATAGTGATCTATAGGATGCAAGGGATTATTTCAATCTTCTCGTATCTGTTGAGGTTTGCTTTGTTTGTAATTTTTAATAATTTCAAGAAGCCTAACACTCTTTGAATGTCATATGTTTTACTTTTTTGTCAAATGACTAACCCATGAATATAGGGTATACTTTCAACTTTTGATGTAATTTGAAGGCACCATTATTTGCCTAAATTGACTATTTATTATGTGCATTCTTGACTCATAAATAATGTATCAAAAATAAAGGATATTGGACACTTTGCATATTAATACAGAATAGGGTTCATATTGCAAAAATGAAAAGCATACCCTTTAGGACCAATTATGATAAAGGTTTGTGAGCAATGTGTTCTTCTAATTACTACATAGATCTGGAACTCTGATGTATAACATTTGTGTATGTTTGTATGTGCATGTACACATTTGCTAATGTATAAACCTTCACAAATTTAATTTTTAAGCATGTTTTCTTAATTTCATATTTCATTCTTTGGAAAGATTTGTTACAAATGTGTGAAGTATCTTGCTTTTGTCAACACACTATAATTAGCCACTTATTTTTAGAGCTGAATCTTAATGAGTCATTTCATGTTCTTAATTAAAAGTGTCTGAGAATGACTCTGAGCTGTAGAACAAATAGACAAATTAAGTCCATTTTGCAAGATAGTTCATTAGCCCTTTAAATACATATTTTAAACATTGAAATTAAGCCCCAAGATTAATACTATAAAAAAAGAGAATCAAACATACTACTCACGAGATTTTTTTATGACAAAGAAATACTTTAATATTTTTAGTCTAAGAACTAAAAATTTTGGGACAATCTATCTCAATTATTATTCTCTTTACTGTATTTACTTTTAAATCAACCATACATTAAGCTGTTTATAACTCTCATCCTTCTTCATGCCCCTTGCCACATTACTTTATTCATTTGTTGCAATTATCTGCTTTCCTATATTTTATTACACAATTAGTCTTTTGTATATATCCACTTATTTATCAGTACAATTGCATTATATATTTATTACTGTGTTTTCTACCTTTTAAGTACTTTGTTACACTTTAAAAGTCAATATACAGTGGTGTCTATTGAAAAGTATTCAGAAAAAATTTAGACAGTCAATAGTAGTGCCAGCTGCTTCAGTCTTAGTGAATTCATATGAGCTTTGCTTATATGTTTTAGAGGGCCTAGTTCTCTTGGTGTCTTCTGCCCTATTTGACTCATCTACTTCTGCTTTCCTGAGAGATTTTTATTGAATAAAGAATTATTTTGATGGGGTACATTATATGATAGTATAAACAATTATCTTTATGTAGTCATCTGTCATTTTGCATGTGCTTCAATTTATAATAGAGATGTATCCCCATTATATATGTCTGTTGGCACTCATAAAATTCTGTTCCAATATCAGTTTTTCTTGAATGAATATTTCTTTTTCATTTGTTTTTTCATTTGTTTTTCCATTCATTAGTACTATCTCTTATTTTTTTTCTCCCTTTCCTCACCATGACAAGAGTCTCAGAAATGCTGTCTGTTCCTCACTGAGGAAAGCACATTTCATGCTGCTTTCACACAAAGGACCGACAGACAGATAAAACTTACAGCTGTTCTGCTCATATCATAGGTGTTTTCAGGTATCTCATTGCAGGGGAGAAAATGTTACAAAAAGCTTTCTAGTGAGACTATCTCTAAGTGGAATAAGTTGGTATTGTAGGATCCAATTAAAAGACCAGGACTGGGGACCTCACAAAACTTTTATGATTATATCAGGTTGGTTCTGAGTTAGTCAGTGAACTCACCTATTGATGATTTCATAATATATGCATCTTGACTGCAGTTTACCCTCCCTCCTCTCATCTCAATCCCAGTATATTCTTATTCACTCACCTCCCCTACTCCTGTTTTTTTCTTCAGAGAAGGTCAAGTTTCCTATAGATGTGAAACACCCATGGCATACCAAGTTGCATTTAGACTATGTACTTTCTCTCCAATTAAGGCTAGACTATGAACTGAGTAGGAGAAAAGGGTCCTAAGGGTAGGCAACAGAGACAGGTCTTGCTCCCATGGTTAGGAGTCCTACAAAAACACCAAGCTACACAACTGTAACATATGTGCAGAGAACCTAGGTCAGGCACATGGAGGCTTCCTGCTTGGCAGTTTAGTCTCTGTGAGCACCTATAAACCCATGTTAGTTGATTCTATTTGTGTGTGTGTGTGTGTGTGTGTGTGTATGTGTGTGTGTGTGTGTGTGTGTGTGTGTATGTACGTCCAACCTTGATCATTCTGGCTCCTACAATCTTATCTCCCCCTCTCCCTAAGTGCTACCCAATATTTGACTGTGGGTCTCTGCATTTCTGTTTCCATTAATTGCTGGGTAAAATCTCTTAAGACAATTGGGCTAGGACCCAATCTAGCACTACAGCATAATACCATTAGGCACCATTTCCTTAACCTTTTTCCCCTTTCCAGTCATATTTGGTTCTATCCTAAGTCTGTGGGTTTTATATCCTCTTTTTTTTCCTGGGGTGGGCTCCTTCTCATGACATGGGTCTCAAGCTGGACCAACCATTAGTTAACCACTCCCACAATTTCTGTCCCACATTTACTCCAGTACATCTTGTATGTTTTGTGGATGGGTTGGTGTCTCAATCCCTGTATTGGAAAGCTTACCTGGTTACAGGAGATGACCAGTTTTGCCTTTGTATCCCCCATTGCTAGGATTCTTAGCTAAGGTCACCCCACAGGGTCCCAATAGTTTCCACTGTACTAGCTTCCTAGCTTGTCCCACAGATACCTCTGTTTTCAGTTGCCTCTCCAAGTACTGTCTCCCTCTATCCTTCCCAACCTGATCTCTGCTGTTCCCAAACCCACTCCAATCCTCTCCCCATCTACTCCTGATGTAGAGTCTATGTTTCTTTCACAGTGTGATTCATCTATCTCCCCTTGAGCCCTCCTTGTTACTTAGCTTCTATGGGGTTGTGGATTGTTGCATGATTGGGAATCAAAATATATAAAGAAGCTAAAAGGCTAACTATCAACCAAATAATACAGTTAAAAACTGGGGTACAAATCTGAACTGAATTCTCAAAATAAGAATACCAAATGGCCAAGGAGAACTTAAAAATTGACCAACATCTTTAGCTATCATGGAAATGCAAATCAAAATGACCCTGAGATTTCATCTTATACTTGTCAGAATGGATCAAAAATACATCTGACAGCTCATACTGAAAAATATGTGGAGCAAAGGGAATGCTCTTCCACTGTTGCCAGGAGTGTGAACTTTTGCAGCTATTTTAAAATCAATATAGTGGTTTCTCAGATATTTGGAAATAGATCTAGATCAAGAACCAGCTATTCCACTTCTGGGCATACACCCAAATGATACTCCACCATACAGCAAGGCTACTTGTTTGACTATGTTTACAGCAGCTTTATCCATAATATACAGAAACTGGAAACAACCTAGATGTTTCTTAACTGAAAAATGGCTAAAAAGAAAACAAGTGTAAAATTGTACAACATAGTATTAGTCAGCTGTTAAAAACAATGACATCATGACATTTCCATGGATGGAACTAGAAAAGATCATCCTAAGTGTGATAACCTTAGACCTTAAAAGACAAACATGGAATGTACTCTTAAGTGGATATGGCTATGTTTTTAATTTGATATATATTGAGGAAAAAGTAGAGGCTTTTATGTCAAGTAATGATTTAATCTGACTTTCATTTTTAGGATATAATTGGAAAAGATTGGCACTGAAGGCCAGGTCTCATGTTGGAGACCAGGATAACATCTTATGTTAGCTGTGTTGAGTACTTAAATGAGGTTACTATTAATGAAAGAGAATAAAACAAGTAAATTTGGGATATACATATACTTGTAGTTAGATTTGATTAAACTGTATATATGTATATATACATATATACACATATATAATTTGATATATACAATTATATATGAATGTATATTTGTGTATATATATATATATATATATATATATATATATATATATATATATGGAAAAAATGACCAATGACTGAAGTTTAAGTATTATGCATGTAACTGAATGATTGACAGAGGGCTTGGAACTAATGAGAATGCTGGGATTCCAACTGATTTGTTAAATTTGTCATATGTCTTAGTTCACCAAATAAAGAGAAGCAAGTAATAAGGCACTGAATGCTGCTACTCTATAAAATATGGGAATTGGTGAAAATAAGAAAACATTTAGCTCCATCCTCCTGTAGCCATTATTGATAGCTAGGACAATTTTATACACTCCATAGGTTTTAATCTATGAACAATTAATTTTAAAGTACCAAGAAATTAGGATATTGGGTTTTTTGGTTTATCTATAAAATATTTATCTCCATGAATATATACTAATTACTTAAGCATAAATATTTTACCACTAAGATAAATACACACATGAGTGTTTCTAATTTGCATATTGTTCCCTTTTGTCCTTGATGGTAGTTACTGCAGAGAATAAATCATTGACAGTAGCTACCCAACAATACAGGTTGGATCATATAGATAAATCAATCAGACCAAATAAGAGCTGTAATCATGCCTAACAGGCTTTTATCTTATCTTCTTCATGGCATAGGCTTTTTTGTGTTTGCATTGGTTTAGCATCACTACTTTGGACTGGACTTAAATCATTATTTAAGCCAAACAAGTCACGTGAGCACGATTCAAAAAGTTTTCATGAATTTTCATATTCATTCTAAAATTCATGTTCTTGCTGAAAAATTAGTTAATGTTGTTTTTATTTATTGGTTGTTTTTTGTTTGTTTGCTTTTAAAATGTGAGTCAAAACAGCAAATATTAGTTTTCAAGACCAAGATTAGGAAAATATACATTTTGGTGACTCCTTGCCGTGCGGGTGTGACTATTATAGAATGTTTAGAAATGTAAATGATAGCTGAAACTTAACTTCCTTTATATTACACATGCAATAGGTAAACACTCAAATCTGAAATAGGAGTTTATTAGAGTTTACATGTACACATGTACACAATACTAAAAATATTTAATGTATTATTTTAATTAACATATTACATTCTATTTTATTACTTTTGATTTTCTGATAAAGTACTTTTGATGAAGAAATGAAGGCAAGATTGAAAATAATGCTATATGTGCTCCGAAAAGATTTGTCAAACAAATTATAATGAATCCATTCTTCATGTTTCTGTAGTTAAACTTTTAAAACCACCAATGTATAGTCATGAATGGCCTTTGTTTGATGCAGTAGTGTCCTCTCTCTCTCTCTCTCTCTCTCTCTCTCTCTCTCTCTCTTTCTGTGTCTTTCTGTGTACATGTCTTCATGTGTGTGCTTTCTTTGTTTTTGGTGGTATGGAATCACATATTCCATGTGTTTTCTTCAATGTAGTTATCCTCCTGTTTTGGAGTTTTTCACCTAGTATTTTCTGTAAGGCCGACTTTTTGTATAAATATTTACTGAATTTGGATTTGCCTTGAAATATCTTCTTTTATCCATCTATGTTGAGAGTTATGCTATGTATAGTAGACTTGGTTGGTACGTGTGTGGTTTTTTTTTTTTTTTTTTTTTTTTTTTTGGTGGTTGTTAGCTATCTGTCCAGACCCTTCTAGCTTTTAGAGTGTCTGATGAGAAGTTGGGTGTAATTCTGATAGGTTGGCCTTTGTTTGATACCTGTCTCTTTTCCCTTGCAGTTTTAAATATTGTTTCCTTGTTCTGTAGATTTTGTGTTTTGATTATAATGTGCCAGGAGGATTTTATTTTCTGGTCAAGTTTAACTGGTAATCTATAAGCTACTTGTATGTTTGAAGGCATCTCTTTTGTTCGATCAGGAAACTTTTCTTCTATGATTTTGTTGAGTGTATTTTCTGGGCATTGGAGCTGGAACTCTTCAACTTCCATTCCTGTTTTTCTTAGGTTAAATCTTTTCATGGCACCCCAGATTTCCTGGACCTTTTTGTTTCAGGAAATTTTATAGATTTAACATTTTCTTTTATTAATGTTTTAATTTCTTCTACTGTGACTTCTATGCCTGAGATTCTGTTTCATCTCCTGTATTCTGTTGGCTTTTCATCTCCAAAGTACCCTCAGTTTGTGTTTTCTTTATTAATTCTGTTTCCACATTCGGGTTTTGCCTTCACTTGTTTATTTCCTTCACTTGTTTAATTGTATTTTCTGTATGACTTTAAGGGATTTATTGTTTTTCCTCTTTAAAGGTCTTTATCTGTTTGATTGTATTCTCCTGCCTTTATTCATTTCCTTTTTAAAGACCTCTATCATCTTAATAAGATTTGGATTTAAGGTCATTTTCTTGTGTTTTGGTTGTATTAGGATATCCAAGGCTTCCTGTAGTGGAGAAGCTGTGCTTTGGAGGTGTCATATAGCTGTGACTTTTATTGATTGTGTTCTCTCTAGGGCTTTAGATATTTAGATGGTTTTGATCACTGTATGTTCTTGTTATAGTAGGTATTGGGAGTGGGGTGAACCTTGATGGTTCTGGTGTGGCAGGCCTGTGATGGGTATCCTTTGGTTGGATGTTTCTGGACCTGGGGATTTGTATGGTTCAGGAGCCTCAGGTCTGATGAAGGTGGGCAGAGAGGTGGATGGAGAATGAAGGTCTCCTTGGGCTAGCGGCCTGCTCACCACACCTTGGCTTGGCCCAAGGGAATGAGTGGGGGAAGGGAAGCTAAGCTATATGGTTCAGGAGTCTGATGTGGGTGGGTAGGTGGAGAGGTGGCAGGAGAATGGAGGTCTCCCTAGGATAGTAGTCTGCTCAGGGCAGCTTCTAAGTGGCCTCTTTTACAGAGTTGACAAATTTACTGTAAAACTAATTTTAATTAAAAAGATCCAGATTTCCTTAAATTTCATGAAAAGTTTTCCACTTAATTGGTTGATTGATCATAAATGTAGACAAAAGGACAACTCAAGATACAATTTTATTTTTTTTTCTCAAATGCTACTGAAACCACTAATAAACAATGGGTGAAGTAAAGTTTAATTTCTATCTCACACAAAACCACTAAACAGCTAATGTCAGAACTGAAAATTTGAGTGTCAATTAAGTACAATAGACTATTTTCACTTCTATGCTATAGACTATTTTCTTGTGAAATTTGAAATTTTGAAGTATTTAATTATTTAATGGTATAATTTTGAAGCATCATACAACTTTCTTCAGTAAATAATGGGATTTTTGTCCATAAAGATTTAATAATAGGAAAGTGCAAATCCAAGCAGCGGTGTTGAAGAAAACAGTTACAATGCATGTCATTGAGGAATACAATGAAAGATAAGTGCAAAATGATCCTTTAGAAATCATCAAAATAAGACAAGGAAACCATTGAAATGGAAAAAAAAACATTTAAAAGAAACAGAAAAAAATTGTACAAAATGTTTTTAGGGTTAGGAAATATGCAATATCAGCTGTTGACCCTGACACAAAGTCTCAATTTAAAAACATAGAATTAGGTGGAAGAAAGATAATTAGTTTTTAAAAGAGAGCAAGTGAGCTGCTCTTGAATCAACAATATTGGTGTAATATCAAACAACAACTTTGGAAAATTATTTTAAAAACTAATGGTTATGATACAAGCCTACCAACTAATGATGCATCTTCAATCACAGAAAAAGTAAATGAAGGTATATATAGATTAGCAGATGTATACATAAGTGCTGTAATATTTGTGATAACACTAATGGGACACACTTTCATAATTTATCAAAAGAAGAGTAGATAAGCTCATTATAATAAGCACACATTCATATCATTAATTATAAACCTGACAAAAATAATGAGTACATGACACACAGCTGTGAGATATTTAAATGTCAAATATCATTACAGTTATAAAGATAAAGTCTAAAGGAGCCAAAAATTCTTTGCTACTTTTGTAATATTTACAAGCAAACAAATTTAACCCAGAGAGATAAAATGCAGACAGTTGTTACATATGGCAAGTTAACATAATTTTAAAGGGAATAAGGAAAAAAGTGTCATGTAAAGTTATTAAATAACAACTTCTCTGTATTTAAAATGTTTTGGTCCTGTACATGCCTATTCTCTTGATACATATGGGGATGAAATAAGGGAATTTCAAACACAAACCTGGTTTGTTCTTAAAAGCTGTATCCTGTCTCACAAACTTAAACAAGGCCCAACATAAACCAACAATTGCAATTTTTGACTGACTGCACTCATAATATGAATTATTTGTAATGATAAGTTTGGAATTATGATTCTTATGCTGTAGGAATTTAACTTCATGGAAGTAGTATTTCTTAGAAAGATATAATATTATAATTTAAAAGAAATATTAATATATGACATGGAGAAATGACTTGATGGTGATGAGAGTATATTGTTCTAGCAGAGAACCTAAATTCATCTTTCAGCACATACACTGGGCAACTCAAATGACCTGTAACTCCAGCTAAAGCAGACCGCTGAAACCTTTGGACCAGTGCAGGCAACATAAACATTCATATAACTGCCCCCTCACACATTACTGAGACATATTTCTTTTGACCTTATTATTTTGTGAATTATAGTTATTATCAAGATAAGAATGACTTACAAATCAATATTTAGTGTTGTGAAACTGTAGAATAATATATTTAAACAGGCATTGTCAAACAGTGCCATTTTTCAAAAAGAAATACCATTCCTATCTTACTTTTAAAAATATAATTAATTAATTTAGAATTCTATTCCAAGGTTATAATTATATTTAAAACAAATTTACATGGATAACATTTCTTTTAAATTTGAGATCACATGTTGTTCTTGAAAAATATATATATATTTACAAAGAAGAGTAATTTTAGTAGGGAAAATATTTTATAAAAAATATGTAGCATTTAAACAACATATTTTCTTATTCACTGTAAACTATATTAAAGTATAAAAAATGTAGAACTAAATATTTCAGGTAAAAATATATCATGGACTTCTGTTTAGTGTGAGCTATGTAGGATTCATTTCTTATGGTCTTTCTCCTTTTTCTAAAAAGAAAACGTCATTTCAAATTAAGATAGAGGGGAACAATTTTTGTGCCAGGCTTTCAGCACTGATAACCCTGCATTAGGAGATAAAAGGATGTTTTGTGAAGCTGTAAACATGCAAAGTCTTGATGTACATTGGAGATAAAAAGTCCCAGTTAAGGAAACTTTGAAAGCATTTGCCCTTAAATAAGCAAATGCATTTCCCAGATAGAGTTGTAAAATGCAGTCAGTCGTTCAGATTCTTTTCACATTTTTTCTTATACTCTCACATTTTAAGTTTGGCTTTCTTTTTAAGAAGAAGGCATGGTACCTTTTTGTAAGAATATGAATAATATTTAAGTTTAAGATATGTATACAACATAGTTTTTCCACTCCTACACCTTATCATCACCTTACAAATAACTCCAGAACCTCTCAGCTCATCTTCCTATAGAACTCATGACTCCTTTTCTTATTATAATTAAGATTAGTTCCCTTGAGTCCAATTAGAACTGTTCACAAGCACATCAATGTGGGGCTGTCAACTGGCATGCTACCTTTGGTAGTTAGTAGTAGATAGTATTTCACCTCTTCATGAAAAGTACAAACTTGCTTCCATAAATTAATTAAAATTAAAAATAATAAATTTTATCATAATAAAACTTTGTTTCTTTTGTTTTCATTCATTCATTCATTAATGTAGGTGGAGAAATGGGCATGTCATTTTGCATGTGTTGAAGGAAAGGAAAACTGAGAAGCTGCTTCTCTGCTTCCACTATGAGGGATCTTAGATAAAACTCAAATAATCAGGCTTGGCAACAAGCTCTCTTAACTGCCCAGTTATCTTACTGACCCAAGTCCTTAGAAACAAAACATGCTATCTAAATGTGTTGTTTCTGCATTGTTTTAGTGAAGGATATCACAGAAACTTGAAGCATTAACAATCTGCTGGCATAACGAAGAGTGTAGTCTCAGACCTCACCGTTAATAACTGCTGTTATTTCGTTGTACTGATATGCATTCATGAGTAGGCACTAATACCACTGCTGGCAAATATGTTATTTTATCTTCATGAGGGAGGAGAACTAATGTAAGGGACTACAGAAAACAATTGAAAGGGGTGTGTGTTTGTGTTTGTGTGTTTGTGTGTGTGTGTGTATGTTACAGGAAGGTTTTATAATTATCTTCAGTTCTTCTATCTAAACTAATTTTTCCTAAGTTAAATAGCCTGCTTGTATGGAACCAAAGTAGCATCATCTTATATCTTTAGTTAGTATCTTAGAGAACATATGGTGGATAAATCAGGAACACAATTTTCACAGAAAGAACCATCTTCAATGGATTAGTGACACATTTTTAGCTCTTCTTTACACAGATTAGAAAGAACATTGAATTTCTTTCTCTCTTACTGCCAATTTTTGTCCTGTATACACTTTGTTCAGAGTACACTCTGAACAAAACAAAATAAACAAAACAAAGAAAAGCAAAACTAAAATTATTGCATCAAAGTAAAACAAAGCATAACATAACACTCCATAACTGTACAGTGAAGTTACAATGAGAATGTTAACATTCTTAATTTTTCTATTATTAAATTTTCAATGACATACTTTATATTTTCTTAAATAAATTTTTCTTGGACAGATTGGTAAGTGCACAGAATGCACACTGATTACTCTTATTACTTATTTTTGCTTATGCCCTCTTCTGTATAAAACTCTTTCTCATATTCCTATTGATTTTGTTTTGTGACCTACTAAGTTTAGTTGGGGCCATCATTATGAGCATGGGTATGGAGCTATCCACTACAGCCTTGTGCAGTCAACAGCAGGTACACAACAGAGCACACCAGCTTACCCTTGCCCAGATTTTAATCTTCATATTGGTTATTAAGAGGGATATGGGAAGAACAATCATTATCTTATTTCATTTTAAAATGAATGTCCAGCTTAATTGTTATGAACAATAACAAATATGTTGAGTGCTGAGTAGTCATTGCTACTGAGTGTACATATATCAGAGTTCTAAGAACAAATGAGTTCATTTAGAAGTTGAAGACACACTGCAATATCAAGAATGCCTTGATTATTCTGTAGGGGGCAGCAAAATATAAACAAATATTGGCGGTCTACTGACAGCAACTACTTAGCAGCTTGTTTCTTCTACAAGCAAGGGGTGGAATATACCTGAATTGCTGTAAAATTATCATGGCAAATTAAAATTCTTTACGTTCACATCAGAGCTTGCTTGTATTCCCTTTTATCTAATCTCTTCTTTATATACACAACCACTGAAGCTGAACAAAACCAGTAAGATAAAATTAACACACAAATTGTTTTTACTCCCTTGGGCAGGAGAAATCCTGTTTACAAGGAAGATGATATTATACATAAATATTTATGAAAAACAACAAAGAGTCAAACAAA
This sequence comes from Rhynchomys soricoides, assembly GCA_019843965.1. Classification (NCBI taxonomy): domain Eukaryota; kingdom Metazoa; phylum Chordata; class Mammalia; order Rodentia; family Muridae; genus Rhynchomys; species Rhynchomys soricoides. The sequence goes on from JADRCH010000046.1 coordinate 6,697,587, forward strand.
ATCACTGAGATTTTGTGTAAACTAGCAACTACAGAATGAGATAGACTACTTTATACATGTATTAATGGTTCCATGGTGTCTTGAAATAAAACCATTGAAAACTCGAACAATTTGCTATCAATAATTAATTTTAAGTTGTGCCAAATGAGAGAAACTGAAAATTTAATATTGTAAAGTTACTAAAACTTACTATCAAGTATATATGTATTGTTAGATTATTTCTCCATCTTCTTCATATACAAAAATATTATTTTTAGGAAGGAATTACAGTAGAAGTTGATTTTATTGTCATAATTAGTGTTCCAGGGGGGACATTTCATCTAAGGGGAGGTGCAAACTGTGCAACTTTTAGTGAAGCATACCATCCTTCATTTACTGGGATATCTACATTAACTTTAAACTATTTTTAAGGACTGCAGAATTCATTATCTTTCTAAATTCATTTGCCAGTCTTAAGGAAGATAAAATACAATATTTAAACAGAAATCTTATGAATAATATCCTTGTCTCATTTTCTTTGGCTTTATATTTAAGTCACTGAATTTGTTGTAGTCATTGTAATTGTACCAAAAAAACCACAATTCTTTTGACAAGTAGTGGATGAATTTGAAATATATTCAAATAAAGTTAAAATGAAGCTAAGCATTGTGGCACATATCTGTTTTCTCAGACATGTGGAAGAATAATATAAGGTGGTCACTTGTACTTAAAAATATGAGTTCATCTGGAAAATGTAGTCATTTATACTCTCAAAACAGAAAAACAAAGTAAATGAAAAATGTTATCCTTATTAAATTTTTAAATACATTAACCAATGTTGTATTATGTAGCTCTTTAATCTACAGTGATTTGTAACTATTATTGTTTATAAAAATTTCTGAATCTTTACCCTAGTTAATTTTTTTTGTAGTAGTTACATGTTATAATATTACTCTGGACAGCATATGTAGGGTTTTATGTAGTATTTAGAGCATGGCTAATTTAAAAGTACTTACTGTCTTTCATTAATTTTCTAAGAACTGAACGATCAAAACATGGAGACTATCATTAAATTAAAGAAGATTGACTCATTGATAATTTTTGTATTAAGATACTATTTAGGTCAATTTTGTTATTATATTAATCAGTATATCAATTTATTAAGTTATTAATTATCCTTATTCATAAATAACAAATTAGATGTAAGACAAAGAAATGGAAGCAGATATTTTTTTTATTTGGAATATTATGCAACTTCTTTCAAACATATTCTCAGGTTCTTCCAGATTCTCCTTAACTCACTGCCTTCCAATTTATCAAACTTCCTCTTCCTCTTTTACAACAAGAAAACCAAGAAAACAAATGAAACCCAAAAAGAAAAATGCAAATCAAATGCTACTACATCAACACACAAACACACATGGGGGGGGGTCCATACATATAAAAATATGGAGTCCATTTTGTGTTAGTCAACTACTGCTGAGCATGGGACCTGCCATGGAGTGTGGTTGATTTACCAAACATCACAGCATTGGAAAAAATTAACTTCCTTCTCACATCAGGTAATAACTGCAAATAGTTTCTGAGTTTGTGATAGGATTTTATGCTCACCTCTCTGCCCTGGGATATTTCTCTTGATTGAATTTTTGCAGGTCTTGCATGTGCTGTCATGGTCTCAGTGAGTTCATATGTATATCAACTCTGTATTTCCTGGAAGACTGTTTCTGTGCAGTCACCATCTTTTTTTTGTTTGTTTGTTTTAACCTTTTTACTTCTTTTTCTGGACAGCTGTCTTAGCCTTGAAGGAGGGATTTGATGAAGACATTTCCTTTAGGATCGACTGCTCTAAAGTTTTTCACTGTGTTCCCATTTACCATTTTGACTATGTTAGTTATCTACTGAAAAAAGCCCTTTTGTTCTATAGGTATGGTAATATGTCATTAGGAGTCATTTTAATGCTGTGGTTATTTAGCAGAATAATAGTACTATGGAGAAGGAAAATATTGTATCATTAATAAAAGTAAAATTTTCTCAGATTATACTGAACTCCAGGATGCTGATATAAAATAATGAGTGTCCTGTATATTTAACTTAGGAATAAAGTTGAATTAAGAAGAGCTCTTTTAAACAGAAAGAAACAATAGACTTTGAAACTAGGTATAACTCTGTGTTTTTTCTTTTCTTTTCTTTGGTTATTTTATTTACATTTCAAATGTAGTCACTTTCCCAGAGGGGACTCTGCAACCCCCCCTTCCCACCCCCTCCCCTACCTCTATGAGGGTGCTCCCTTGTAAATTATTACATGACAAACTGGTTGTATGGTCTATTGGTATATTTAATTCAGCAACGTATTCAATATTTCCTTTAGTGTACAGGATTAGCAATGGTGAGCTCTTCACTGGTAGTTACATCTTAAGGAAATAGTTCCTGACCACTGCTTTTCTAACATGGAAATCAAACATATTGGAGTGCTGTGAAAGGCTTGTTTAGATCTAAAAACTTATTTCTCCTACATTTTAAACGTTATATGTATCCTTTTTATTTTTATTAAAGTATGAGTGCCCATGCATGTGTGTGTGTGTATGTGTGTGTGTGTGTTTCTGTGTGTTGGGTTTTAGAATTTCTACCAAAAAGTCTTCATATCTACTCTCTTCTTCAGTTTACTAAGAGCCTGTGTACCATGTGGTACCCACTCAACATCATGCTATCAGAAGAAGAAAAATGTAGAAACCACAGTGAGACTTAAGAGTTAAATCCCCATATTTCAGAATAGTGGTTTTTAATATAATGTCAATTCTATATTTTTGTATTTTCCTTTTAATTTTCCAGAGATTTTAAAATGATTTCTATGTGGCAGACTTGGTTATTTTACTTTTTTGGTTCCTTTTTTCTCACATAAAATTTACACTACCTTTCTTCCTGACTGATGTTGTTGCTACTATGAAACAGAGGTTGTATAAGACTCTTATAGTGACATGAAGCACACATCTATTCACTAGTGGTAGAAAAACCTATGACAGATCAAAGTAAATATTCTTCTGAAGTCCACCTTGGTTAACCAGTATGTCATTATTGGGTTAGTAGCAGGAGTGACAGTGAAAGGTTACTGACATGATCAGATCCACACAAATGCACCTGCCTACCCCAATGGACACAAGTCACAGGAGTTGGAACCTTCTGAAGAGGAGCCTGGTAGGTACAAGGAATTAGAGTTAGACCTATCTCCATGTAGTACTGCTGCCTGAAATGTCAGATGCTGTAAAATGCTTTCCTGAACAGGGCCCCTCTTTATGGCAATCATTTAGAAAGTTCCATAAGAAGTCATATGATGTGTAAACATCAGAGGTTAAAAAGCCACACACATGTCATATTTCTATTTCCAGTATTCCTCCTATCACTGGACGATCTTCCTTATTTTATTCTCTATTCCCCAGAGATATGTGAAACTCCATATGAATATAGTATTGTCAAAATCATTAAATGTGTCAAGAATTCAAATTCCTTGCTTCAATTTTAAACTTGGCTTGTTATTTTTTTTTTTAAAAAAAAAAATCTGAAGATTTCCAGGAACAGGGGTGGAAATGTCAAAAATCTCCCAGCTCTAAAATTTTAATATTAGATTAATTAATGCCAATCACTAACACAATCGGGTCATCTTTCTTCATTAAATGAAAATTAAAAAGAAAGATATATACTGCAAGGTGTGAATGATCACAAATATTTGCATGTGAGATAGGAAAAAGAGTCTACAGGAGGACAGAGAAGATATTTGGTACAAGACAGCTTTATAATAGCAACTTTAAAAATGCAATTTGGACAAAGGAGCATGCAATAATTTAGGTAAGAAACATTTCTACCATTTTATTTTTTGTAATGATTTAAAATGTAACAGGAAATTGAAACTTATATTCTTAGGCTTAGAAATCCCACTTATCTTTTAACCTCTCTACTCCTATTCTTCATCACTTCTTTAATTTTACCCAGTGACAAGTAGACAAACTTTCAACTTTATTAACTTTGTACCTAGTTTATGCTGGCTATGAAATTTGTGCTTAGAATGATGACATCGTGGCTTTGCTTTCTGATCTGCTATAGTTTAATGTTATACACTTCCTCTCTTTTCTTGTATCATATATCCTTTTAGCTTCTATGAGATAGTCTAAGTACTTCACTATGAATAAGGTTTGGTATTTTTAATAATTGTCTTTCTCCCTGCTCCCCCTTCGTGTGTGTGTGTGTGTGTGTGTGTGTGTATTTGTAGTATCAGCCAACATACAACAGCTTGCCACTCTAGCTCCAGATGATATGGCACTCTGTTTTGGCCTCTATAGGCATACCACAAAATAAGCCGGCTTAACCACAGAGCCTTCTCTTTAGCTCCTTAGGTTTGAAAATAATGCTGCTCAAACTGTTTTGGGGACCAGAACATATGTCTGTGAACTTTTGTTACCATTTCCTAAAAGAACTCCAATACACAGGAGCCCTTGGAAACTAATAAAGCTTATAAACTAGTAAAACAATTTTAAAATTATTAAATGTAATGGCATTTTGAAATTACTTTGATTAAATTGTCTATACATGCGCTTTCTATTTCTTTAGCATTTATTTTTCTTGTATTTTGTGTATCAGTCTGTATCACATCAGATGCTTTAAACATTTTGTTCTCATATGCATGGATCCATCTTACTCTCACACGAATCTCTTGGATGGTTTCTGAGCTAATGTTAACCCCAACAGAAACAACTTAAAGGAAAAAGATTGATTCTGATTCACAGTTCAAAGGTGTAATCCACCTTGGTGGAAAGTCAGAGCACCAGGCATGAAATAGAAACTACTTATGTACCCAGCTCACCTTCTTCTCTTTACCCAGGGAATGGTGTCACCCATTTTTATGGTTCACCTTCCCACCTCAGTTAACAGAACCAACACAATCCTTCACACCTCACAAGCATTCTCATAAGCCAGCTGCTGCTTCATTGCTTAGCCTGGGATTTGTCATGTAGGAGATCCACTCCTATCAATTTGACAATTAATATTAAACTTCATATGTGTTATAGAAAAAACCCATTGTATGTGCTAACACACATGCAATTTCAGTCGCAGCAAATGAACTTTTGTTTGCTTGGTTTAGCTTTACAGTATTAAAAAAAGATAGTCAAAAGTACACAGAAGCATAAGAATGACCTGGGTTAGATTGTGCGTTTTCCTAGACTAGGTCTATCTATTCTACTTCTTTCTCTTTCCTGGATGACTTTCTTTAGAAGTTCAAACACTCTAGTTTGACTTAGGACATTGTTGTACACCTAGATATCATCTTTACTTTTGCTTTCTATACTTGGTCAAATAGAGTGATAGAATGCAGATTTTGATATTTCTACAATTCTCTAGAATTGTGGAATTACTGCATCATAATATCAAATGACCACCAAAATGACTCTATATCAAAAGGTATAAAAGTCAAAACAAGACAGCAGCATGATTTTGGAAGCTTTTAATAGGAGTCTGGGGTCAATATGACAGATAGACATGGACTATAATAGGATATCCACGACAGCTTTAATTCTCACTAAATTACAGACTAAGCAGTACCAAATTCTCTGTGAACCTTTACTTTTGAGATGCCTAAGAAAGCAGAATTTACTCAACAGTTTGAGCTGTAGTTATCTTTTACAAGTAGTTTGGCTTCATAAAGGTTTCAATCTTCTCTTAATAGGTGCATAAGTGATCTATAAGAATATCCTAGATTGATTTTTCACAGCATAACCATGGAAGATTCCATGCTTTCTATTAAGTAATACATCATGTAATCTCATATTAATTTTATATATATTTCTTAAGTATTTAAATCATGTCATCTCCAAGGAAGTAGGTAGAATTACAAAATAAGCCAGATTTATACAGGTAAATATTTTATGACTTCCCAAATATGTAAAATGTAATTCATACATATAGACATGCCTATTTGAGTCATGATATATGGACTTATATGTAATACGAAAGTAGAAGTAGAGGGTTATAGGAGAGAAGAAATATACCAGTAAGAAAGGTAACCATAGATATATTATGGTACAGAGGTTTAATATGAGTAAAGTGTATATATATATATACTAGAAAACACAATGAATTAAGAACTATTCTAAAAATAAGAGCCCACAAATTGTTAAATTCCTAAATAGCTGGACTCTCTCATAATTGGTTTATAAGGAAAGAAATAATCTCATTTAACAAATAAAAATGTAAGAATCTTAAAATAATTGTAAAAGCTATTTATCACATAATTCTTAGGACTCAATGATTATCTGTTGGATTCTACTCAATATTTAAATAGATATGGACAGAATTTCTCAGGCAGCAAACAAAGAGGGTTGTATTAATTCAAAATAATTGAATGAATGCATTCTTAACTTAATAATGTAAATATACAAGGATATTCTAAATAATAAAGCAAGAAGCCTTTATGCCTGATAAATTCTCAACAATTCACTAGCAAGTGAAATACAACAGCCCAGTAAGATACTTATCCAATATAATCTTGTTGGATTAAACCAGGGATATAGACATTATATAAACAAGAGAGATAACATTAAGAAAATGGAAAAGGAAAAAATGCATGGTATTTTCAAGTGGTAAAGAAAAATATTTTTGAAACTTTAACATTCTTTGGTAAGAAGAAAAGAAACACTTCGAAAAATAAGTATATCCACACAATAAAGAACAAATATGAGAAACACATTTAATATAATGATTACAGGAGGAAGATGACTATGTTTTCTCTAAGATATGAATAAAGAAGATGAGCTCTGCAATCAAGTGTTCTATCTAACAGAATCTATTGTGTCCTTGCCAGAACAAAGAAGCAAAAACAAAACATCTAAATTAGAAATTAACAGGTTAAATTGTCCATGTTTGTAAAGGCATAGTTTTGTAAATAAAAGTGAGGGACAATACATTTTGGAACCAATAATCAATTTAACATAGATGCAGAGCATAAAATTATCATGTAAAACTTATCAATATACTTAATGTAATGTTAGCCTAATAAGAAGAAAAGGGTGCATATCACATTTCAATATCTACAAAGTGTAAAAGTTAATTTAGGTAAATTGATAGAATTTCATATCAAAAATATAAAAATAATGAAGGAATTCTAACATCAAATATATGCAAGTAAGAATCAATGTCATCAAAATGCCATAACATCCAAGGCAATCTTCAGATTTAATAAAAGTCTTAGCAAAGTATTGATTAAATTTTCTACAGAATTAAAAACAACAATTTTATAATTTGTCTGGAATCACCAAAACCAAGCAAAAGCAAAAGAATTTTGAAAACAAAAGATATCCAGTAGGCATATGTTACCTGACATCATATGTGTAATCCAAAGGCAATGATCAAACAAGGTACTGGTATGAAAGGAACATATGAAAAAATGAAACAGAACAGAAAACTAAGAAATAGACCTATATAACTTTAGCCAAGTAAATTTCAGTAAGATTAACCTTTCTTTTCAATATATTGTGTTGAAAAAGTGTATATCTACATATCAAATAGTGAAACTGCATCAAAGATGTTGGGAAAGTCTGTGAACAACTTGGTAGAAGCACAAGAAAAACACTGAAGACAAAGGCACAGGAAATAATTTCCAAATAAGACTACTGTACATGCAGAATAATACAAAAAACTAACAAATGATACAGATGCATTAAAAAGGCATCTGCAGTTTATGAAAACAATTAATCAAGTGGATAGACAGCTTATAGACTGGAAGAAAATCCTTCCTAGCTATATACCTGGCAGAGGAATAATATCTGAAATATTAAAAAAACTAGAAAACACCACCATCCACTCAGTCAATAAAAACACTAGCAAAAAGAATAACAACTTCTGAGAAACTGCTTATAAAAATATTCATCATGCTTAGGCATTAGAGAAATGTAAATCCAAACTATACTGAAATTTCATCTCAAACTAATTTAAAAAACTATCACTAAACCCAACAATAACCAAAACAAACAACAACAAAAACTCAAATAATCTAGTTAGATCATTCTATGGCTAAACTGCATGACAAGCAAGCAAGAGGATCAACATTCACTTCCCAGAACTCACATAATGCTGGAGGAACAATGATTTCCACTTGGTCTTTCAGATCCAGAAGGTTTAAAACAAGCTGAAGAGTGTGATTTACCATATTGGTGTACATTGGGTTTTATAGAAAGACCATTGTTCCATAAATAAGGTTGAAGAGCTATTAAATCTGATATTTGAAATTAACTTCGAGCTGACACACACAAAATTACATAGGAACACACACACACACACACACACACACACACACACACACACACGGAAAATAAACTGCTGGCAAAGATATAGATACCTTGTAACCTGTCTTACTTGTCTATTATGTGAAGAGACACCATGGCCAAGGTAATTTTATGAAAGAAAGCATTTTATTGGAGTCTTGGTTACAGTTTCAGAGTTTTGGTTTATTATCATTATAGCAGGAACTATGGAAGCATTCAGGTAGTCCCTGGAACAGAACTGAGAGCTACATGCTTATCTTAAGGGAGAGAGGGTCTTATGGGGAGGGAGGGAGAATCTGAGCTTAGCATAGACTTTTGAAAACTCAAAGACTACCCCTACTGACATACTTCCTTTAATAAGGCTACTCTTTCTAAGCCTTTTCAAATAGAGCTACTCTTTGACGGTTAAGCATTCAAATATAAGAACTGATGGAACCCATTTTGATTCAAACCACTACAGGCACTTTATGCATTAATGTTGGGAAAGTAAATATGTGTAGCCACTATATCAAACAGTTTATGGATTCTTCAAAACACTAAGCATAGATCTACCCTGTAAACTAGCTATACCACTCTTGAGAGTATACTTGAGGGACTGTAAGCCACATAAACAAACAAACAAACAAACAAAATACTTGTACATGCATGTTTATACATACACTATACACATGATGCAATTTAGGAAAGCTATCAAGGTGTTCATTAATACACAAATGAATTTTTAAAATGTGATGTGTACACACAACAGGCTTTTATCAGTATTTAATTCTAGCATTTGAGAATAAGATTTAAGCAGATTTCAGCAAGCCAGGCTACATAGTGAGATCCTGTTTAAAGAACAACAAAAACAACATCACAACATGTTAAATCATTCATCTAAAGAAAAGTGGATACAACTACAGATGATCATATTAACTGAAAGGTGTCAGATCCATAAAGAAAAATATTCATATTTTACCCCATTTGTGGACTTGTGAAATGAATGTGGATCTACAAAGCTAATATAAGAACTGAGAGGAGAGCAAGAAAGAAGGCTAGTATGAGGCAGTATAGGGAAGGAAGAGGAATGAAGGGATTTAAATGAAGAGTAAATAGTGTGGAATAGGTGATATATTTGAAATAAAAGGTCTTATGGAACTCTTCTTCATTATCTCAAGAAATGTGCCTTAAACTTCTGCTATTAAAAGGTTCTCTACTGTTTGTGTTCCTTTGTTTGTTTTTTCTTTGTATTGGCAGCCAGAAAATCTGTGGTCTGTTAGAACAGATTCCATAGATAAACTATTGTAAGTTTTATATGTTCCTCCTGTTATAGTCCAAGTAACATTGAATTTGAGGCCCAAATTTATACACAATGAGACCTCATCTCAAAAACAGCACAACAGTAATGGACATCACGCACCTATACACACACAGTGCTCTTGGTCTCATAGTTCTTACTGCTGAATGATAAATTATAATTCCATAGTGCCAAGTGTTCTGCAGACCCTTAATTTAAATTAGGAAACATTCTACTATCTTAAACACTGTCTTCAGGAGACAGCCAGTTATAATGTAGTATGTGAATTTCTTGTTGGCTATGGATAATCACTATTGAGATATAGGCATAGATGCCAAGAAAACTATAGCAAGCGTTCATTGCATATTATATTGAGGCAATTGATGTGCTTCACAGTTAATAGCAGAGTAGACCTTATAACAACCTTCTCTCATTAGTATTATTTATTCTGTACAAAGACAGTGGCACAGTGGAATGGTTTCCTAATAGTTCAGAAAAATAACAAGGTAGCTCTGAAGCAGACAGGTGTTTTAGGGTTTTTGTTTTCTGGTATTTTCTGTTACTAGGATCACAATTAATGTTTTAGTTTTAAAACATTTAATTATCTTCCTATATGCTAGTTGACACTACTTATTTGGAAAGTTCAAAAAATCGCCTTTGCAATTCTATTAAAATTATAGGAATATTAGAAAAGTTCCATGCTTTAAAAGATTTATATGTATATAAGTAGAAATTCAAGTGCAATACATTACATTATAAAATAAAACAATTGAATGTATCTGTGAAATGTATTTGTGAAGTAAAAATTACTTAAGTTACCAAGATAGTATCTGCCAACTGTCATGAGAAAAAAAAGCCTCTTAAGAATAAATGACCTGCAGAGTTCTACACTTTACATAATTTAAAAGAGAGAAAGGACGCACAATATTTAGATTATATTGTCTTTGCAATACTGCTTTAGAGGTCATGGTGTTTGCTGTAGAGATGGCAAATAACAATCATGCTTCAGATGTAGGACATGGAGATTTGCTTCAGTATTTTTTTTTTTTATTTTATATTTTGGAACATTGACAAGTATCATCACTCATGTTATATTTGACTTAATTTTCGCATGAGTTACCTTGGGAGTCTGCCCCTTAACAGACAATATTGTGTAATTCATGTATTAAAAATATACATAATCACACACTCACTATGCAACAAGGATCCTGAAGGCAGTCTACCAATGCAACCTTAGGAATGGACACTGCTTTTATATTTTAGGTTGTCTAGCTGTCTGAGTATGAATGAAGGTTTTGTTTCATATTGAAATGTATATTCCATGGGAATATATGAAGGCTATAATCAGCTACCACCTAAAATTTATACATTTTTTAAGACATCTATTTTATTTCATGAATTTGGGGGCTGCCCAGTTCTTGAAATCTAATGTTTTGGCTTACTCTGACTAACATTAGCAGCAGAAGGGAGTCAGTCAACTGTCATCTTGTAATGTGATAATGACAGTTCTGTCATTGTCCTACATGAATTTGCACTGTAGTGTGAATTAGTAGTTTTACCAGAAAATTGGTCTAAATATGTAAGAATGATTACAATAGTGATGTATACAGAGAACAAACTAACATAGGGTTAATTTCTCTGTCAAAATAAATAGTGGAAATAGATTGTTCTAATTTGCTTTCTATTGCTATGATAAAAACCATGACCAAAAGCACCTTGGAGAGAAGATATTTTATTATATCTTCCAGGTTAGAGCTGATCACAGAAAGAAGGCAGAGTAAGATCTCAGGGTGGGAACTTATAGTAAAACTGAAGAAGAGCTTCTGGTCTGCACGTCCATCTGCATCCATGGCAGATCTACATGCCTGCTTTCTGACCTCACATCTCTGTCTGTCTCCTCAGGATATCTGCCCTAACAAGGGAAACAGGTGAGACCTTGCCACAATACCTAGGCAAGGAACAACCCCAAATTGCCCGGCAGATATGGGATTTATCTGTCCCTCTCTGCCAAAGTGGAGCCCACTTGTCTGTCTGGTCTGCACCTCCACCTGCACCCATGTCAGATAGGCCTGCCTGCTTCTCCACCCAACTACCTTACCTGTCTCCCAGAAGGACTGCTCTAACAAGGGACACAGGAGGTCTGCTTTAATCAGGGACAAGTTGTCTGGCTAAAACCAGAGATAGCACTACCTGTCTCTCAGGAGGCCTGCTCTAATCCAGGGCATACAGACCCACCTGCCTGTGAGGAGGAGTGCTCCAATCAGAAACACCCAGGCCAGTTAAACCAAAGACAATCATAAGGAAAAAGGCAAGTGCAAGGACATAATCAAGAGAAGTCAATGTAATTGGTACCATCAAAACCCAACTCTCTTACAACACCAGTACTTGATACCCTAACACAACTGAAGAGCAAGATTTTGACCTTAAATCCCATCTCATGAAGATAATAGAGGCCTTTAAGGAGAATATAAATAATTCCCTGGAAGAAATACAGGAAGACATACTCAAACAGGTAGAGGCCCTTAAAGAGAAAATAAATAAATCTTTAAAAATACATAAAAATGTAATCAAACAGAAGACAATTAACAAAGTGGTCTAATACCTAACCTGGAAATAGAAACAAGAAATCATACATGGAGGCAACCTGGAGATGGAAAACAAAGAACAAAAGAACATAAACTACAGATACAAACATCACCAACAATACAAGAAATGGAAGAGAGAATCTCAGGCATAAAATATATGATAGAAGATACATTGGGCAAAGAAAATACAAATGCTTCATAAGTTTATAACCCAAAAGATCCAGGAAATTTAGGACAAAATGAAAAGACCCAAACTAAGAATAATAGGAATAGAAGAGGATAAAGTTTCCCAGTTCAAATGGACAGAAAACATCTTCAACAAAATCATTAAAGAAAAGTTCCCTAATTTAAGGAAGAGATGGCTATGAATATACAAGATGTCTGCATCACCAAAATATATTGGACCAGAAAAAAAAATCTGCCAGCTACATAATAATCAAAACATTAAATGTACAGAACAAAGAATGAATATTAAAAGCTATTAGGCAAAAGGGCATAGTAACATATAAATGCAGACCTGTCAGAATTACATCAGACTACTCAATAAAGACCCTAAAAGCCAAAAGACCCTGGACAGATATCTTATAGACCCTAAGAGACCAGAGATTCCAGCTCATACCACAATACTCAGCAAAACTCTCAATCACCATTGAAAAAGAAACCAAGATATTCCATGACAAAACCAAATTTATATAACACCTTTTTACTAATCCTGCCACACAGAAAACACTATAATGAAGATTCCAACAAATGGAAGTAACTACACCCAAGAAAACAAAAGTAATTAATCATCTTGAAATAAAACCAAAAGAAGAGAATCACACATAAATCATACCACCTCCAGCAACAAAATACCAATAACAAATAATCATTTGTAGTTAATATCTCTCAACATCAATGAACTCAATTCCACAATAAGAAGAAACAAAACAGCAGAAAACATACATAAACAGGACCCACCATTCTGCTGCATAAAAGAAATACACCTCAGTAACAAATACAGACACTACCTCAGAGGAAAGGGCTAGAAAAAGGTTTTCGAAGCAAATGGTTCAAAGAAACAAGTAAGAGTCACCATTATAATATTCACTAAAATAGATAATCAACCAAAAGCAATCAAAAGAGGTAAGGAAAGAGACTACATAATTATCAGAGGAGAAATCCTCCAACATAAAGTCTCAATTTTAAACATCTATGTCCCAAATGCAAAGTCAATCACATTCATAAAAGAAAATTTACTAAAGCTCAAAATACATGTGGAACCCCACAAAATAATTGTGAAAGATTTAAACACTCCACTCACATTAAAGGATAGGTCATAGAGACAGAAAATAAATAGACACAATGAAACTAACAGAGGTTATCAACTAAATGGTTTTGGCAAATATGTATAGAATATTTCACCTCTAAACAGAAGAATAAATACTCTTTTCCGTACCTCACAGAACCTTCTTCAAAACTGATCATGTAACCAGATACAAAACAAACCTCTACAGATACAAGAATATTGAAATAAGCCTTTATATTTTATCATATTACCACAGAATAAGGCTGGACTTCAACCACAATAAAAACAAAACACCACCATGCTCACACAAACTAAACAACTATGTACTCATTGAAGAAAGAAATAAAGAAATTAAAATCTTTCTAGAATTCAATGAAAAGAAGGCACAACATATCCAAAATTATGGGATACAACAAAATCAGTGTTAAGAGGAAAATTCATAGCACTAAACACCTTCATAAAGAAATTGAAGAGATCCTATATTAACAAGTTAAGAACATACCTAAAAGCTCTAGAACAGAATGAAGCAAACATACCAAAAAGTTTTAAAAAGCAGGAAACAGACAAACTTAGGGCTGAAATCAACCAATTTTAAAGAGAGAGAACACTATAAAGAATCAACCAAACCAAGTGCTGATTCTTTGAGAAAATCCACAAGACAGATAAACCCTTAGTGAAACTAACCAAAAGACACAGACACAGTTTCCAAATTAATAAAGTCAAAAATGAAAAGGGAGACAACAACAAAAACAGAAAGGATTGAAAAAAATTTCCTCAGACCTTAGTTCAAAGGTTTTAGACAAATACCACATACCAAAGTTAAGTCAAAATCAATTAAACTACCTAAACAGTCCCATAGCACCCCCAAAAATAGAAACAGTCATTAAAATCCTACCAATCAAAAAAATCCCAGGGCCAGATGGTTTTAGCACAGAATTCTATCAGATGTTCAAAGAAGAGCTAATACCAATATTACTCAAACTATTCTACAAAACTGAAATAGAAGGAACACTACATAATTCATTATATGAGGCCACAGTTACTCCAATAAGTGAACTACACAAAGGCCTAATAAAGAAAGATAACTTGAGACCAATTTCTCTTATGAACATCCATGCAAAAATAATCAATAATATTTGTTGGATCTAATGGTGCGGGATGAGGAGTGAAGACCTGCGTGTCTACTCTGGCTGCTCGTGTGGACACATGGGCAGTTTGACCATGAGTACCCCCACAGGCCACTGTGTGTTGGTCTGTGAGAAGCTCCCAATGGAGGAAGACCTCAGAAGATGGATCAATAAGATTAACATAGTGAAAATGGCCACCTTAACAACAACAATCTACAGATTCAACGCAATTTCCATCAAAATTCCAGTAAAATTCTTTACAAATATGGAAAAAGAATCCCAGGATAGGCAAAATAATTCTGAACAATAAAAGAATTTCTGGAGGAATCACCATCCCTGACTTCAAGGTGTACTACAAAGCAATAATGATACAAAATCAAAACCAGAACAAACCAACAAACAAAAAAACCATGGCATTGGTACAGGAACAAAGAAGTTGATCAATGGAGTAGAATCAAAGACCCACATATCAACAAACATACCTGAACACTTACTCTTTGATAAAAAAGCCTAAACTAGTGAATGGAAAAAAGAACATCTGCAAAACATGATGTTGGTCTAACTGTAGGTCTGCATGTAGAAAAATATGAATAGATCCATATTTAACACCCCACACAAACCCAAGTCCAAATGGATCAAAGACCTCAACATAAAGCCAGAAACACTGAATCTCATAGGAGAGAAAGTGGGAAATAACCTCAATCACATTGGCACAGTTGGGAGTTTCATGAAAAGAACACCAATGGCTCAGGGTTTAAGGTCAAAATTGGTAAGTCAGACCTCTTGAAATTGTAAAGGTTCTGCAAGACAAAGGACACTGTCAATAGGAAAAAATTGCAGCCTACCCCTACATCCAATGGAGGTAATATCCAAAATATACAAAGAGCTCAAGTTAGATTAAAAAAACCAAATAACTCAATTTTAAAAAGTGACACAGAGCCAAACAGAGATTTCTCAAAAGAGGAATCCTGAATGGCCATGAAGCAGTTAAAGAAATGTTCAAGATCCTTAGTCATCAGGGAAATGAAAATTAAAACTACCCAGAGATCCCACTGTCCAACAATCAGAATGGTTAAGTTCAAATAGCTCAGAGACAGCACATGCTGGTCAGGATGTTGTAAAAACTCTTCCATAGCAGGTAGGATTGCAAATTTGTAAAATCCACTCTGGAGATCAATCTGGCAGTTTCTCAGAAAATTGGAAATATTTCTACCTGAAGTCCCAGTTATACCACTCCTGGGCATATACCCAAAAGATGCTCCACAATGTCACAAGAGCATGTGCTCTACTATGTTCATTATAGCCTTATTTGTAATAGCCAGAAACTAGAAGCAAGCCAGATGTCTCTCACCTGAAGGATGGATATGGCAAATGTAGTTCATTTATATCAATTGAATACCAATCAGCTCTTCAAAGGATGGACATCATCAATTCTACAGACAAATGGACTCAATGAGAAAATGGTATCGTGAATGAGTTAACACATACTCAAAAGGACATCCATGGTATATACTCATGGATAAGTGGATATTAGATGAAGCATTCAGAAGAACTATGCTACACCCACAGACCATTAAAGTTTAACATGACAGAAGGCCCAAGTGAGGATGCTTGAATCCCTCTTAGAATAGAGAGCAAAATAATCATGGGAGACAGGGGGAGGGAAGGATCTTTGTGCAAGATGAGAAAGAGGATAGGATCAGGTATGGGGGGAGGCAGAGAAGTCCAGAGTGCTAGGAGAATGAATGGAAATATGCAGCTGGCAGGGATAGGATGAGGGGTGTGGGGGAACCGTTATAAAATACCATAGACCTTGGATGGAGGTGGCTCCCAGGACTCAATATGTGTGACCTTATCCAAAATGCCCTACAGTGAGGATATGGAATCTAAGAGTTGATCTCCAGTAGTCAGACAGGACCCTCAGTGGAGAGTGTGGGCACAATCATACCTTCAAAATTTTTGTCCCAATATTTATCCTGTGTAAAAGAAATGCAGGGACTAAACCAATTGCAGAACCATGACTGGACCAAATTGGAATCTATCCCATGAGGGTGCAGGCACCAAACCCTGCCACTATTACTGATGCTATGTTGTACTTGCAGACAGGAACATACCAGGGCTGTGTTCTGAGAGGCTATACCATCAGCTGTCTGAAACAGATACAGATACTCACAAACATTGGACATGGGTTGAGAACCCCAATGGAAGAGTTAGAGGAAGCATTGAAGGAACTGAAGGTGTGGGAACCCTATAGGAAAAACCAATAGTATCAAATAACCTTGAATCCTAGAAGCTCCCAGAGACTAAGCCACCAACCAAAGAGCACACAGGGACTAGTCTGTGGCACCTGGAACACATGTAGCAGAGAACTGCCTGGTTTGGCTTCTGTGGGAGAAGTTGTGCCTAATCTTACAGAGACTAGATGCCCTAGGGACTTGGGACACCTTCTCAGAGGCAAGGGGGTACAAGGGAAGAACTTTGTGAAGGAAGACCAGGGGCTTCAATTTGGGATGTAACTAAATGAAATAATAAAAAACACTCAAGAAGAAGAAAGAGGAAGAAGAGAAAGAGGAGAAGGAGTAGGAAGAGGAGGAGAAGAAGAACAATAACAACTATATAGAAACAGTATTTACAGGTTTGCATGGTCTTCTTCTACTAGCATTCTGATACATCCCAGGAATACTAGCTAGAAATACTACTGCTATCACAAAGCTAGAACCACCCCCCCTCCATATCATGCAAATGATTCAGAGACTTACATACAGGCCACTCTGGAGTGGGCATTTTCTAGTGAAGGTATCATCTTGATAGATGAATCTCGTTTGTGTCAAGGTGACAAAGAAACTATCTAGCACATACACAAGGAATAAAATAGATGACCAAGGAAAATGATAGTAAATGTTTTGGTAAAAGCAGAACATGTACTGGAGAAATATAAATTAAAATAGTGAAAACCTAGTCTAAAAAATAGAAGCAGAATCATGAGAGTTGACAAGTTTGCTTTTGCCAAGTTGTAGGATTAGGCAGTGCCATAGGAGGAAAATCTTACATAGAAAATCAAATCAAATTTAAAAAGATAATAATCAAACAAACAGCAACAGCAACAAAAAAAGCCAACCAAGGGGGAAATTTTCTTTTTCTCTTTCTGGTGGAAATAAACTTCAATAAAATGTATTTGAAATGTCAACAGCCATCAAGGGCTCTCACATTTGAAGCTTCTTGAGGGTGAAATATGTTGACTTGCCACATAAATCATTTAGGGGGCTAGAGTACTGTCATATTATTTAAAAGTATAAACTATTCTTACAGAGGACCCAAGTTTGGTTCTTTGCACCAATACTAGCTCACAATTGTCTATAACTACAATCCCAGAGGATCTGCCTCCATTTTTTTATTTTTTTGGCCTCCAGAGTTATTATATGCATATGATGCACACATGTATGCAGGCAAAATTTCCATATAGAATTGTAACCCCATTCTCTGAAACTCTCTTCTACCCAGTGGCATGGAAACTAGTCCAGTCACAAGAAATCTATGTGAATAATCTTTTGTAACTTAAAAATAAGTCTAACATATAATCAAGCTAGACGAATCCTTTTTTTTTTTTTTTTCAGCCCACAGAGCTACATATCCTACTCTACAGATATTTTCTTGGCCATATTTATTGTTACTATCTTTATAATACCTAAGAAATGGAAAATATATTCTACATGGCCTTCAGTTGATGAATGGATAATGAAAATGTCATGTATATTCATTGCAGAATACTGTCAGATGTAAAGAAATGTGAGATGGATAGAACTAGAAATCATATTGAGTGAGAGAACTAATACTCAGAAAGATAAAGATTGACTATTCTCTCTCATCTGAGGTTCCAAGCTCCAAACCTTCAGTTATTACAGAAAGCAAGGGCATAAAAAGAGACTCTCATGAGCAGGGCATGAGAGAGGAAACTAGCAGGTTACAAGGAATGTGAAGGAGGAAATTGGAAGGTTTGTGCTCTACTTAAGGGGGAGATGAGGGAGGTGAAACAGAAGGTATAAAAAAAAGAGTAACATGTCTGAAAAACTTATAAGAAATAATATTAAACATTATTGACCTAAAATTAATATAGCTCATGTAAGTCAGTGTATAAATATACACATATTTAAAAAATACAAACCTGGGCTGACAATATTTCCTCCGAGAGTCAAAAGTATATGTAACAAAAGCTCTAACTCCAGGCATCAGAAGCACTATTTTGAGTTGTTTGTCAAGGTTGTCAAGGAGACTTCCAAAATATTACAGGCTATGGCCATAGTTGATAGTTGTCCCCTGGAGATAGATCATAAATTTATTGCTGGAAACCATATATGGTGTTGCTGGAAACACCATATATGTCAGATACTGGCACCAGAAAATCTTTCATGGATCTGTTCCAAACTCTTCCACCCTGAGGGTTAGCTTTCTTAATATCAGAAAGGGCCATATAAGTTTCCAATGGACGTAAGGCATGAAAAGTACTACCCGTTTACAACACCTATGGAACCAATGGCACATATGGAACTATAACCTTAAAGGTGCCATGCATGCACACATACTTTGGTGGTAAGCAATGGCTCTATAATTGGATTTAAGGCCCATATAACAAAAGAAAAATCATTTTTGGTACTAGAAATCTAGCAACTCTCCATGGGTAGTGCAGTCATGGATCTTGGAGGATAACCTACAATTTTCAGGTTACTAAGCCTGTTCTAAATACTTTTCTATGTAGTTACAGAAAAGTCTACTGTTCACCTTTCATGAAGGAAATAGTTCTTTGCAGTAGATGCATACAATGACAGAAAACCAACCTTAAATGCAGAATCATGGAGCAAAGACACAACTCATAGTACTACAATATAACTTCTTTTTCTAAGCCTCTTGGGTCATTGCTCACTGTGGAGGGATTAGTAAGAGCAAGAAGATCAGGGAGATAACTGAGACGGTTTCACCTAAAAATGTCCAAATCTATGCTACAGTTCCACCAAGATGGCTCCTTAAACATGAGCTGAACAAGGATGAGCAATAGTTATGGTAGCATTGACCATGAAAAATTAAAGTCTCAACCCTGTAAAAAGAAATATAGGCAACTAAAGAATGGTAAAAGAGAAATAGTCTTCCCCAGGACATATAAATAAATAGTTTATCTAGTATCAAATAGTCAATTTTGAAATCAAATAAATACAAAGAATATAATATGTACTTGACAGACTGTATTTACATATTTAGTATTACACATACATGCACACTTCTAGACACATACATATACCACCAGCAGCAGCAGCAGCAACAGCAACAACAATAACAACTACAACAACAGTGAAAAAAAAGAAAGGCCATGAATTTGAAAGTGAACAAGAGGAGATTGGAGGAAAGAAAGGTTGAAATGATGAATTATATTGTAATCTCTCAAAAGAAACTTCAAAGAAAGGAACTTGAATATTCTAGAGCCATCTTGTTTTTTCTAACTGGGAATATCAAGGGATATATACTTAATCATTGCAAACTTAGAACAGGTCAAGAGAAACTGACAGGTGATTATTGAGCACTGTATCATAACACTTTCATCAAGTGTGAGAAAAATCTTTTTTTCTATTAAAGAAGTGTACATATGGTCTATCCTAGTGATTCATAGCAAAAGATAATAACCTTAAAGTATTTCTAAAGCTATGTGTGTTAATTAATGCACACTCACAGGAGCCTCACATAGTGGCTTTATTACATTAATTTTTCTAATCAAAATTATAATTTCTGACATAGATGATTTAAACAAATTTTATGGAAACAATCTAGTGTTAGTTTCAAGTCATTGGATTCCAAAATATTTTTATATATTTATTTTCTTTCATAAAAAGGAAGAAAGGGATTAAAAAGAAAAGAATAAAAGAAAGAAAACAAATAAAAGAAGGAAGAAAAATAGGAAGAAAGGAAGGAAAAATTATAGGAGACATAAATCCATATATCTTCTAAAAAATTATATAACATACAATTTTGGTAGAAAAAGTTAATACTATGTAACGACTTTCAGTGTATAAACATTTTTTTTTTTAGGTAATTTGATATATGGAGAAAATTTTGAGTTAAAAATAACTAATTTTTTTGGTTTAATATTTTAGATTAAAATTAAACCATTTCTCCTGCTCTTTTCCTATATCCAAAGCCTCCCATCATATATATCTCCGTGTTCTTTTTTAAATACAAGGCCTCTTTTATCATAAATTCTTGTGTGTGTGTGTGTGTGTGTGTGTGTGTTTGTGTGTCTATGTGTGACTGTATGTGTGTGTGTGTTTGTGTTTATGGATGATCATTTGTTAATGCACAAATGCAAAAAATCAATTGTCATTAGTTTTGTATAAATTAATAGCACATAGAGATTTAAAATTACTTTAGTGTATTAAATATATGAAAAGAATGATTGTATATTTTATATATCATAGCAAATATCTTGGAGTAGATACATTTTTCTTGAGTATAATTCAAACATAATAGGCATAAAAAACCAAAAATATTGATCTTAATGAAAATGATTGGAGTTTCTTTTACCTTCTGGATTATTTGGGCTGTAGGTTCATTGTTTATATTTTATCATGTTGAAATTGTTTATATTTTATCATGTTGAAATT